>CM061753.1:63752060-64277008 GCA_030979885.1 Lolium multiflorum
GATAGCAGGCTAGATGGTCGTCTTCTCTCTCACAGCTTCATTGTTGGATCTTGTGAGCTGCCTAACATGATCAAGATCATCTATATGTAATTCTATATGTTGTGTGTCGGGATCCGATGGATAGAGAGTACTATGATTATGGTGATTATCAATCTATTGTTTATGTGTTGTTTATGATCTTGCATGCTCTCCGTTATTAGTAGAGGCTCTGGCCAAGTTTTTACTCTTAACTCCAAGAGGGAGTATTATGCTCAATTGGGTTCATGCCTTCATTGACACCTGGGACGTGACAGAAGGTTCTAAGGTTGTGATGTGTTGTACTAGGGATAAAACATTGATGCTATGTCTAAGGATGTAGTTGTTGATTACATTACGCACCATACTTAATGCAATTGTCCGTTGCTTTGCAACTTAATACTGGGGTTCGGATGATAACCCGAAGGTGGACTTTTTAGGCATATTCAGTTGGATGGCGGTCTATGTTCTTTGTCGTAATGCCCTTGAGCTTAAATCTCACTATATTTACCATGTCATGTATATGCATTATGCCTTTCATTTGTCAATTGCCCGACTGTAATTTGTTCACCCAACATGCTTTATCTGTGGAGAGACACCCCAGGAACTGTGGACTCTGGCCCTATTCTTTACATATAGCATACACCCATTTGTTTTAACGCTTTTGCAAACATCTTCCACTCGATACGCTTAATCCTTTGTTACAGCAAGCTGGTGAGATTGACAACCTCACCGTTTCTGGGGCAAAGTACTTTGGTTGTTTTGTGCAGGTTCCACGTGATCTCTGGTGTTGCGCCGCATCACATTTCGCGACCATCAACCTTCAACGTGCTTCTTGGCTCCTCCTGGTTCGATAAACCTTGGTTTCTTTCTGAGGGAAAACTTGCCACTGTGCGCATCATACCTTTCTTGGGGTCTAACGAACGTGTGAGTTACACTTCATCTGTTGCAGGTTGCATGAGAGGGATATCTTTGACCTCTTCCTCCCTTAGTTCGATAAACCTTGGGTGATCCACTTAAGGGAAAACTTGCTGCTGTTCTACAAACCTCTGCTCTTGGAGGCCCAACACCGTCTACAAGAATAGAAGCACCCGTAGACACGCGTGGGCGCGGCCCCTCCTTGGCCGCACCGCCCTAGTGTGGCGGCGCCCCGTGGCCCCACTTCGTATCCCCTTCGGTCTTCTGGAAGCTCCGTGGAAAAATAACCCTGGGCGTTGATTTCTTCCAATTCCGAGAATATTTCGTGTAGGATTTCTGAAACCAAAACAGCAGAAAACAGGACTGGCACTTGGGCATCTTGTTAATAGGTTAGTGCCAAATGCATCAAAACATCATAAAGTGTGAACAAAACATGTAGGTATTGTCATAAAACTAGCACGGAACATAAAAAATTATAGATACGTTGGAGACGTATCGCTGAGCTTCCATTGCGGTGGAGGATAATTACCATAGTTCCATTGGCTGCTCCAACGAGAGGAATCGGGAATTGGGCCTGGTATGCTTGTCTCGAAGGTTGATGGTGAGGTTGCTAAGGTTCTCAAGGCTTCCTTCGAGCGATATACGTCCTGGTAGGTGGTGGGCCATGGAGTGGCTGTTGCCCTGTTCGTCCTTGAGGTTCTTGTTCAACCTCCTCTTCTCCTTCGTGTTCATCTTGTTGTGGCGAGATTTCCTCAACATGCGCATCATAATGCAAACGCTCTTCCTCGAGAGAGAGAATAGGCCATTAGGTAGAGGGGTCGCGATCATGGATCACTCCCGCATATTGAAGTAATATCTACCTTCCATTTTTCTAACCATACCACATGCATCTTATAGTAAAACAAAGTGGAGGGCCTTCCAATGCTCGTAAATTACTTACATTGATATGAAACCTTCTTGCCAAGACTATGATGACTCCACCCTCCGCATATGGGGCCACGAGCGACAAGTGCTTGGTGGTTCAAGTAGAGAATCTAGAATGGCGCCCAAGTTTGGGCGGAGGTTGCTTTCTAGGAACACAACCTTTGGCGAGGATCATCATGTCCTTCCATTGAGTCTTGTGAAATCACCTCGTGCCCGCAAGGTGTTAGCAATAACATATACAAATAGAGAATAGCAGTGGCACTCAATAGAATTTCCTTGAGGGAGTGTGCTAGATAATTTCATCCATAAAAAATACATGCTAGGTGAGGGGTTCAAGTAAAGCATGCATAGCGGTTGGCGGTGGCACTGCTCTCAAAGCCAAAGTGGTCAGACCACTCATCTAAGGTCAAATCATACTTATGGTTCATCAAACGAAGGATATCCTTGCCGACCACGGTTGATTCTCCTCCCGGTTGTAGTGGTTCACCGTGTGCTTCAGGGTGCCGGGGAATCGAGTGTCAAGCGGTGATAGGTGGCGGCCTCCTGAAAACAAAAGTCAAACAAACCAACATTGTTGCAAACAATATTGAAATCATCTCAGAGGACTAGTTGGTTCAGAATGTGGGGGCATGCCCATTTTGTCGACTTTATCTCATGGTCTTTGAGACGGTTGAAATGGTTGGGATGATGCTGGTCTTCGAACTCGACATTTGAGGAAGCGGGCGTGTCTTCAACCGGTAGTGTAGCTCGTGCAGCCACATCACGCGAGCGGATCCTTGTGTTCATCTAAAAATAAATAATCAATGGTTTAGTATTCAAGCACAACTAATTTTTTAACAAAAATAAAAATCTGATCCGTTAGAAATAGACATATGATCATCCTCTACACATCTTATAAAATAATCTCCTCTAAAATTGCAATCTATCATGCTCATTAAGGTGATGAAGGTTCATAATACGACCTAAGACTAGATTGATAATAGCAAAATCTAGGAGCATGCATTCGCGGATAAAAGTTGGGATCGAGGAGAAACGTACCATACTTCGATCGACTGCGAGAAATCAAATAAAAAAGAATGGAGATCCAATGGAGTGGGTTTTGAGTTTGAGGAGGAAGAGAGATGAGAGGATATGAAAAATTTTGATTTGCTTACCTCTTCACTGCTCGTTTATGGCTCCCACACGTGGTACGCGCACCTGCACGCACGCATCCTGCCCAGACAGGTGTAACCGCCCAGAACTATGGGCGGTCGATGTGATGGCTCGGCGGTACTGTCGCATTCCCGTACCGATGGTCATTAAATCCCTACAATACCTTCCCAAAACTTGAAGTTTTTGACATCGAAGCCAGATGCGTATGGTATGGTCTTGTTTGCCTCGTACCGATGGTCCGCAGTTGCGTATGGTTTTTGATGAAAATCGTTTAACTTTTCTTCCTCGAAGTCATGGATGCGGTGATGTGGATGCGTGGTGTACGGCAGATCCACCCGTACCGATGGTTGCTGTGCTACAAAGTAGAACCTACGAACATCAAAAATTTCTCGTGCAATCTTCACGTGCCCTTGTGCATCAACATTACCTCAAAATGACTATGAAAAATATATATATATATATATTTATATATCAATAATGTGCAACCGTTAGCATATAAAATCAAAAGTCATTGTTGTTTATTTTCTTCTCCTCTTTTCCAAAGGATCTCATGAACACTCTTTATTCATTCAGAAAAAAATAAAAAATAAAAAAATAAAACTAAACAAGAATTAATAAGAAACTTATTGATCATGGGTTGCCTCCCATGAAGCGCTTCTAGTTAAGGTCAATTAGCTTGACCAAGATGGTGATCACTTAAGTGTTGGAAGTGGAAGACCCACTACAAAGTAATTAGCTTTGAAAGTAATGATCCCCATCATCATCATGTTTGTCCTTCTTTCTAGGGAAGTGTACTACAAATGGGTCTTTGGATGGTAGTCCAATCCTCACATTCCTTCATGCAAATTGATTATAGTTTTAATAGTTCTAAGAAATGGCCTTCCTAGGATTATAGGAGCTATAGGATCTTGAGGCATGTCCATAATAATAAGATCAATAAGAGTGTGACACTCTTAATCTCTACTACAATATTACCTTTGTGCCTACAAATTTGTCTCTGTTGAATCGCCTAAGTGAAGTCTTAGCTCGTAGTTCTCCGTGACCATTTTTATGAGATCTTCTATGGAGTACTTAGTGTTGGAGCATTGCTATAGTCCAGCTTCTTCAAGTGCTTCTCCTTGACTTTCGATCCTCATCATCTTGGAGGTCTTCAACGGGGTTTGTTCTCGTTTACCCGCAAATCTTGCAAGTATTATAGTTTGGCTTTCACTATCTTCCCTAGTTGTGTCTCAACAGTCTTCATTCTTTCCCGTAGAACTTGAACATCATTCTTAAGAGAAACGATTTGATTAGATAAATTCCCAACATAGTGCTATGATTTTCGAGCTTTTGTAAGGGTACTATTTTGTTCAGATTGAGCATGCATAAATTCTTTAAAAGTACTTTCAATTGAAGTATTACCATTGCATGTTCCATCACCGTTGGTGTAGTTATTATTCGGAATTCCTCGTACGTTATATTTTCTAGGAAAATTAGAGCCATAGTTTTGACTCTTCCATGCAGGGTTATAAGGATTTCTTGCTATGAAGTCTACTTCCTCAACATTAGCATTGGTGATGGCCTTAACTTGGGTAGTTTCCTTACCTTTAAACATATGTATAAGCTCATCTACCTAAGCTCTTCATTGTTACCTTCAGTGATTGCATTCACCTTTCTCGAGGATGATATGTCTACATGCTATTGGGTATGGTTGTTTTGCATATCATCTAGAAGCCTCCTTATTAGCTCAACTCAGCTTGCTCATGAATGTTCCTCCACCTGCAACAGATTTAAGCATAGAATTTGACATTGGGTTAAGGGAATTATAAAATAAATGTAGAGTTAACCAATCCTCCATTCCACACTTGACAGCTTCATGGTGGCTTCTTTCATCTTTCCCATGCAAGCGCTAGTGGCTCGCTATTCTCTTGTTCAAAGCATGTAATGTTAGAACGTTGTGCTTGCCGAGTGACTGTGAGCATGTAAAACAAAAAAAATTCCTACCGCAAGAACGAATAACAAGCCAAGATCTAATCTAGTAGATGGTAGCAACGAGGTGAAGATCAACATACCAGATCGCTAAGCGTTAACGAGATAAATCTCGTGGTGGATGTAGTCGATCACTTGTCGCTTTCAAAAGCGTAGAAGATCTTTTGACGCCACAATCGTGCAGCACCTCCGCACGCAAATGCCACTCTTACGTATTGGATGACAACGCTCCTTCTCCCCACCAGGCTGTGCGTGAGGATGCTGTGATCCTCCTCTAATCCCGCCGCACGTACGGCGTGGGTGACAGCGGTGGTGGAGATCTCTGTGGCTTCCACCGTAGTTATGCTGGAGAAGAAGGGGGAGGGAGTAGCTAGGATTGTAGAGGGGGTGCTTGGGCGCCGGCCTTGTGCCCCTTGGGTGGTGCGGCCAAGTTTGACTGAGTTCCGATAGGTTTCCGGTTCCGAAAACCTAGTCCTACTCGGACTCTTTTGCCAATTCCGAAATTGCATTAAGGAAAGACTCCTTTTCCCTTAAGGCAACGTGGTTGCACCTATTATGGAACCCTCCGGACTTCCTTAGACATCCCGGGTCGTCCCGGACACTTCCGGAACCTTCCATAATATTCCGGACTATTCCGGTCCTTCTAGAACCTTCTAGAAGCTCCGGTCAAAACACCGGACTTTTTCCGAACCCCGGAAAATGACTTCCCATATATGAATCTTATTCTCCGGACCATTCCGGACCTCCTCGTGATGTCCCGGATCCCATCCGAGACTCCGAACAACATTCGAACTCCATTCCATATTCCATATCTACTTAAAACGACATCAAACCTTAAGTGTGTCACCCTACTGCCTGAGAACTATGCGTACATGATCAAGACTCTCTCCGATCACAACTAATAGAGGGACCTGGGAGATCCATAATAGCTCCCACATATTCAATGATGACTTCGTGATCGAAAGAACCATTCACATAAATAACAATTCCATTTGTCTCTATATTTACTCTTTATCCAGTTTGACTGCCCCGCATTCCATACCTTGTTCAACCGCGTTACCGACAAGTACTCTTTACTCGTACCGTGGTATGTGATCTCTTATGAACTATTCATATGCTTGCAAGCTAATCAGATGACATTCCACCGAGAGGGCCCAGAGTATATCTATCCGTCATTAGGATGGACAAATCCCACTATTGATACAAGTGCCTCAACCCTATACTTTCCGAACACTTAATGCCACCTTTATAACAACCCATTTACGCAGTAGTGTTTGGTGTCATCAAAGCATCCATCCGGTGTAGGTGATTAACATGATCTCATGGTCGAAGGATTAAGTTATGCATATTAAAGCTTGAAGCACAAAGAACTAAATGACTTGATCATATGCTACGCTTACTATGGGTGTATGTCCATCACATCATTCACCTAATGATATGACCTTGTTATTAATAACATCCAATGTTCATGATCATGAAACTATGATCATCTATTAATCAACAAGCTAGTTTAACAAGAGGCTTACTAGGGACTCTTTTATGTTTACATAACACACATGTATTAATGTTTCCGGTTAATACAATTATAGCATGAGATGTAAACATTTATCATGAACACAAAGATATAACAATAACTACTTTTATTATTGCCTCTTGGGCATATCTCCAACAGCTATAAAAGAAGTCTTTGTCAAAAGGGAAAAACTTAGTCATAAATATATTGGTACATTCATCCCATGAAGTTAGTTCCCTTTAGGAAAAGCTAAAGAATCACTCCTTTGCTTTTTCTCTTAATGAAAAAGGGAACAAGCGTAGTTTAACAACATTTGGGTTAACATCTTTAACGCACATCATATCACGTATTTGTGTTGAATGTGTTTAAGTGCATATCTCAGTTCTCAGCGGCCGAGCCTCCCAATTTGTTCACTAACAAAACTTAAAATGTTAGGCTTAATTTCATAGTCTCCTACTTCAAGCATAGGGCCGACTTATGAGTAAAAGAATAAAATCATGATTGGGGATAGCATATTCCTCAAGCTTCTTTTTCCGCCATAGTGATTATCGTTGGTATTTTCTTCATGATTGTAAAGAACAAGTAACTATTTTTGGGTTTTCAAGTAAAGAATAAAACAAGAACTAATAACAGCAAATAAAAAAAACTTAAAAATAAAATAAAGCAACTAACAAGGTCTCTAGTAACCTTACTCTAATAGCGAAATGCTTCCCGCAACGGCGCCTTAAAAAGGGTTGATACCTCTATCCCGATTACATTATAGTATGATAAGATTTTTCCTGTAAGACTGTGAATAACTAACTTTGGAAGCACTGCTAAATGGTATTAAGTGAAACGTCACAAGACTTGCTAGTGTAATTTATCTGGGCCATCGGATCTATCTAGTTTACCTTTTACAAGGTGTTCAATGATGGAAATAGGCCAGGGTTAAGGTTTCACCTGCAGCTATGCATACATATATAATAGAAACTCATATGTGCAACAAATAAAATAGAGATAAGAGATTTGTGAGTAGCACATCCGTAAATACTCTTGCCCCTAAAGCCAGAGGTGACAAGAGCCTAATGGTCCAACCATTGTCCTCAAATAAGCAACAAATAATGCTTATTAAGTAAATGAATAACAACCAAAGCCTTAAGCTGATGATTGTGCTACATCCCGAATGAATCACTAAACATGTACTGCTACTTCCCTTTGTCACCTGCTCGCAGCAGCACGCCGTTTCACCATCCCACCTTTTCCCTTGATCAACGAATGATATGGTTACCCATGCATCATTAAGACGAGACAGAGATAAGGATACAAGATTGCAAAACTCCTATTCAATCCTTACACATATAATAAGATTAGATGCACATAAACGCTGCGAGGATTCACCCCAACCCGCAGCCCGTGAGGACTACTCACACATAATATCAAGATCAAATACAAAGATAGAAATCATTGTGCAAAATACTTAGATTGAAATCACAATATTCTTACAATGGTCGCCAATTCTCAAGGAGATCTCTATTACAATGGTGATGGCTATGGCTATGGAGGAGATGGGAGATGGAATGGATGAACTATGGTGGTGGATCTCCTTCGGTGTGGTGCAGATGTGGATCTAGTGGATGGCGTGGCTTGGCTGCTGACGAATGGTTTCTTTCGGGGTCACGGTCCCTTCACGACTTTTATAGAGTTTGGACTCGCGAGCAGCACATGGCATGCGGATCAGACGCAAGTGGGGCTTGCTCTATGTCGATGCCTGCTTAAGCTCCCCGGAACCGCCTTTCCTAGTGTAGTCAACTTGCCAAGCTCCCCGACGTGATTTTCGCACTGCAGTCCATTTGGTCATTATGACGCGATTTTCTCGCACATCATCCAAAAATAGAAGAGATTGCACATCTTTGCATTGATTAGGCATTAGTGGCAAGTTGAGAGGTAAACTTAGTCAATTTCTTGACTTAGCTAAGGGTTTAAACGCGAGAAAATATGGCGTATTTTACATCCATCAATAATCCTTAACCCCGACCTATTTCCATCATTAAAGACAACCCAATTAAGACTACACTAGATAGGTTCAGAACATAAAATAAATCAACTACCGAGTCTTGCGTACGTTTTACACCACTTTAGCAAGGTTTTCCCAAGATTCGATTAAACCTAGGTCTTCTAGGGAAAACTTATCATACTACAACTATTAATCCTGACGAAGGTATCAATGATTGTAAGCAGCCACTCCGGTCCCTTATAATTAAGGGCCCCCCATGGATATTGATGTTACTGTGAATCCCCTCTTACCCCCATTACTAATGTGAATAACATGCCTAAGATATTATGTCACTTAGCACCATGCATACTACCACATGGCCAAAGATGCTCTCTTCATTCCCGTAGGCAAATATTTACATGGTGCACTTCACATAACGAAAATGAGATGTAAACTAATATGTACTCATCAACGTAAAATTATAGATCATCTTTATTTTACATCTGTAATAATGCTAGGGTTCATATCCATCTCCACAAGAACAAGGTAACCACTCACTCATGGAAATATCAATGATATCATCATAAGCATGTGGAATGATTAATGGTATTTTGATGAATACAAATCGCAAATGCACAATAGCAATTAGAATTAAAACAAGATAGATGAGAATGATATGGATATGGCTATGGATAAGGCAAGGATTGTTGATGGAGGAGATACCTGGGTAGCACCAAGGATGATGCCCTCGCAAGTTCCACCTCCAAACATCCCTTTCAGAGGTGAGGTTACCGCGATTTCGGTGGATGTGTGTATGTTGGATGTCGATCCGTCTTCGTGGTGAAAGTACTTGATGAGGCGATCGGTGCCATGGTACGGCACGCTAAGACGTGTGCCATGTCCGTATTGGTAGTCATTAAACCATTTGGAGTAGGCTCTGTGATGCCTTTCACCTAGGTGCGTGAAAATAATTTAAATAACTTTATCACTTCAAAATATGTACAATATGATAGCTCCAAATGATAGATTTATACCTTCAGAATTTGGGATCCTATGGGAAAAAGCATAAAAGGTGCATTCTAGCACCGTAAATTGCTAAAATCCCATCACTAATAATACAAAACATAAGGTAAATATGTTTGCAAGTGGATCTATCAATGTCACTCTTCCCTCACGCCGAACCAACAAGATGGACTCCTTCCACCACAAATCCCGCCTTCAAGTCCTCCTCTCACATCCCATCCAACCCTCTTCCTCGAGTAAGACCCCGTGAGATGGATGATGCTTCCCCCCAACACCGTTGTGTTGTGAGGAATGCCCTCCTCCGAATCCGACGGTGCGAGGTCGATGCACTCATAGTTGATTCGCATGGGAGGCGAAGTGACATGTGGAGTCCGTCAGTGAGAAGAGTGAGGAATTTATTTTATATGCTAGGATGTAAACAACGCAAGTTATTTTAAAATAAAAACTATGAACTTGCAGAATATTTCACTGTAAATTGTGAGTTAAAAACAAAAAAATCGAACTAAACACAAACCCTAATATGCCTAAGATCTATTCATTTAGTAATGTAGTAACGAAGATGATATCTACAACATACCCTCTTGCATTCACAACGTGCTGATGTAGATGATGGTTGTGAAATACAACATATTTTCTCGTGTTTAAACTCCTTAGCTAAGTCAAGAAATTGACTAAGTTTACCTCTCAACTTGCCACTAATGCCTAATTAATGCAAAGATGTGCAATCTCTTCTATTTTTGGATGTTGTAGATGTTTCCTTTACACCATTTAGCGGCATGCTTCCCAAGGTTCGATTGCTAACTTAGGTTCTAGGGAAAAAGCTTATCATACTATAATCCATAATCCGGATCAAGGTATCAGTAGAAAAACATTCTCCGCCGAATTTCGTGGTCGTGTAGTCCTCTCCACGACGTCGAGTATCGTAGGTGAACCTATTAGTTTCTACACGTACGGTGCTCAACGATGCTCCCGCTCTGCAGCAAAGTTGCCGAAGTAAATCTTCGCTCGGATTCGGATCTCGGCAGCGTTCCCGCGTATCGGGTGGAATTGTCTCACTCTCTTTGCGCTTCTGTGAACCACACGAGAAGAAAACTAGAGAGAGATATTTCTCTATTTATCGTATTTAATTTGCCTAGCTATAGGTCTCTTTATATAGGGGGAAAGGGGGTAATACTTCATAAGGGGGCAAGGTGACAAAAAAGGGGGGAGGTGCGGAGGCAGCCGGCCGCCCCTTGGCCGGCCGCGCCCTCCACCTGCCCCATTCGGCCCCGGTGGGCTTCGCCTACTTGGCCCGGGTCGGGGGCCACCTCTCTCCTCTCTCCTCATGGGCCCCTTTCATATGGGGGAAATAAAGGTAGAGAGGACCTTTTTAGTTAAATAAAACACATTTTTATTAAATTAAATATATTTTAGCATATTAATTCATCTCATTAACATATTAAACATATCCTTTGATTGCCATTTGTCCAAGACACCTAACTATTCCGAACAACTTTCGACATCTCCCGAACCCTATTCCAGATATCTCTCAACTCCGATGAATTCAAAACTATCTTGAGTTTCTATGAACCCTCATGTGTTACCCTACGGTTCGAAAATAAGATACCACTAGGGTCAATGTCTCCTACCAAATTGATCACTAGGGGGTTCTGGATAACCATAGATTCCTTTGCATTCCACGAAGATATAATCGTCGCTTGAACCATTACACCGAGTCATGTCTATTTTGTTCATTGTATACTGCACCTCGCCTAGGACATGATCGCCGGTATCTCAATAGCTAGTTCGGCCCTGCGATTGACAAGGCTATTTTAACTGCTCTTGTGTGATTCCATCACTATGACCAAGTCATACGTTACACAACTTCCATGGATGTAATCTCACCGTCCAGCCCTATGTATCTTTATATTACGTGACCTAAATCCCGCTCTTGATCCATACGCCTCAACCATCCCTTTGGAATACCCAACTACACTTTTATGATCACCCCCGCAGGCAACTTTTGAAGGTTGATGCAACGCCAAAGTAGCCTCCGGAGATAATGATTAGATACGATCTCACGGTCTAAGGATTAAGTCACTATATACTTAATAAACATCGTAACATTGAACTTGATGAGACTTGATCGTGTTACAATACTTATGTTATTGTCCATC
The DNA here is from genome assembly GCA_030979885.1 of Lolium multiflorum. Classification (NCBI taxonomy): domain Eukaryota; kingdom Viridiplantae; phylum Streptophyta; class Magnoliopsida; order Poales; family Poaceae; genus Lolium; species Lolium multiflorum. The sequence continues at coordinate 63,763,702 of CM061753.1, forward strand.
GTATCATTCATCCAATTTGATATGATCTTATTTTCAATGATGTGTGTCTCCATGATCGGGAAAACCTCGACCAACGATTGACCTCCATGAACTAGTTACGCACTTGTGTGCTTATTAGGAAATTTTTGCTTGTTTACAATACCACATGTGTATTATTGCTTCCGCTTAATATAGTTATAGCATGACACGAAACTAATGATGAACATTTGACATATGAGAAATATTCATTATTACTTGTATCTAGAGCACTATCTCTAACAGTCTCCTACTTGTAATCGGAGTACAAATAATCTAGTCATATTTATTACTTATCATAACGACGTACACTTAGGCGCTTATGATCATTCTTCCTTGTGCAGGAGGTTGTTTGGTGTCCTGAATTTCAGATTCATATGTTATTTACAAATCCATAATGTCACCTTATTTGACACTATCTTATCAAAGTGATAAATCTATTATCATCATTTGACCATTTTAGTGAGACTTTCTTTTCTCATGCATTCCATGACATTTATTTTAGTCAAACTGACTTTTATTAATTTGTCATGAATACTAGGAAACATGGACTTTAGTGAAAAATAAAAAATAGCCAACTTATCGATGTAGATCTTGATGGTAATATATTGAATGCTCAACCAATCATTATACTCCTTCTATGTGGCATTTCTAATCTTCTAGGTTAGTGTTTCAAACTTTTACCAACGTAGACATATTTATGACTTCAAGTTTACTATCATTTGGATATTTAGAATTTTATTCTCACCTTTTCTTTAGACACTTAAGAATCACCTTAATATTTTGTTCAGTGTTTTTCTGAAAAATACTTCAGACCGTGTTCTTGACGAACTTGGATCATATATTGTCATTAACAAATCATAGTTTAATCATAGAACTCATGACTCGGCAAAGGTGACGTAGAACATCTATTTTCTTTCACTTAACTATTGATTATAAACCTAATAACATCTTCATGTTCATCCCATAATATGTATAATGTGAACATCTCGATGTTTGTACTCTGTTATATTAAAAGCTAGAAGTCTTCTTTATTTGCTTATCACATCCTGAATTTCTTCAGAATTTTATTCTTAGACAGTAATTTTGACTTTATGATTAAGACCTTTCTACCTATATCAATAGATCACATAGACATTTCAATATTTTTCAAATTCATTTATTATTATGGTACCTTATGCTCACAATATGTCACTTACATATTAAAGCAATTTTATTCAAATCTTCCACTCAAATATGCTACTCTCACATATATGCCGGAACTTTTTCATGTGCTCCCACTCAAAATATGTCATCACATACAAGATGGAATTCACACATAGCTCCGGTCTGCAATATGTCATCACATATTGATGTTCTTAGGGCAACTGTTTAAGCTCCCACTCAATTTAATGCAATTACAGTATTCTATTTATTTTAGATAAATCTAAAATCCTTTTATTCCCAAAATTTAGAATTCCATTTACGATGGTACTTCAGCATCCACATGATTTACAAAACCTTCAGTTGTACACACATACAACCCTATTCCACCTTAAGAAGTGGATGTAGTTTGCTTAATCTTCTCATCAATGCTCATAATTATTATGATTGCTAGTTTAAAACCTAATGACTCAAACATTGCTACTTAAATGATAATTTTGAACTTGCCAAAAACATATTTATAATAAATCAAGCTTGTTTTTGCCTCCAATGAATTTCATTTCCTCTTCGGAAGAAGATTTAAGTATCTAATCATACTTTAATAAGATCAAGTATCTCAATACTTTGCAATCTTGAATGTTATTAAATTTAGGATTTCATGACTCTCCAGTCATCTTTCGTATTTCAGTCCATCAACGTCTTGTAGTTTGTATGTATGTCTTTATCACGCTCAGCCAGCTCTGACCATTCGTGATGTGGTGTCTCGTCTCTCCGATGATATTGTCATGTCTTTGTCATACTCCAAATTCCCTTCGGCTTTCGACGCTTATCGAAGGGACCAGGCCGGATTACGAGGAGCCGGCTTCTTGGTCATTCCATGGGATTGCTCCACCTCTATGACCGGAGATGCTTGTCCCTCCTCCGTGGACCGAAGGTGCCTCACCAATACGCGACGCCACACCAGCGACACTGCCAGATGCAAGAGAGGTGAGTTTTCTTATTTCTGCAAACCATGTCGATGTGATGTTTGTCTACCATAGTAGCAGTCGAGTCATCGACAACGTGTATGTGGCAAGTGGGAGGAAGGCAAAAGAAGCTACACGTGTGGCAGAACACCATAGGCAACCCTCAGAAACTTCTAATTCATTACCGGTTGGGATAGTAGAAGAAAATGAGATATGCACATCAAAAGGAGATGTCGCAAAATGTTTACACACGGTGCAATAACCTTCCAACTGTTTGCGATGGTGGACGTATACGCTGACACCTATCTTTAAATGAGCCATGTGCAAACATATATAATGTTACAGTTCAGAAAATATTTCTTCTGTGGTTCCAGACTACACACGGAAAGAAAAGTGTTTTTGTGTATGATTAGGGCCTGAAAAACATAATCCATACTAGTTAGATACATCTGAATTTAAACAAATAATACTTTTTGTAAAATCAGAGAAAGTACATTTTTCCGAAGCAAGCTTTCAAAGCAGAGATTGATAGGCCGAACGAGAATACTATTTGCAGTTAACACACCCATGCATGCGACCAAATCAACCTACATTGATGCACTCACGTCGCACGAGCCTCTTTTATTATAATATCCTTGATTGCAACACCCCACACTGCCGACGTGATCTATGCATGGCAACATGCCCGGTTTTTGTTAACATACATGCCCCGCCCATGTGTGGCATTGATGCTTGACAACTTGATTAAGTCGGTGGAAAATATTTCTCTAAAAGTGATAACGACGATTATGTCTCGGACGACACGCACATCATTTCGACATGGTTCGCAGAAAGAAGAACACTCGCCTCTTTCGGTGTGATTTAGTGCTTTCGATTAATATTATTTATCGCCAGCATGATATATTTAATTAAAATATTTCTAGTACATCTACATTGTAACAACAAAGCGTTTCAGATAATTCTAAACAAGGCAGAGGCTACGTCCCGGGAAAGGTGTTTCCGGGTGCTCGTGAATCTCGACCACCATCCCGGCAACTCTCCGTCCAATGGCCCATACTTCTTCCCGCTCCTGTGAGGATCCCTCCTCCGGGGTACCGTCGAATAGGCAACGACAGTTGGCGCCACCGTGGGGCCTGCGGCGTCTGGAGGCCGGAACCGGGAGGGTTCCGCCGTGGGAAGCTTCGACGACACCATCGTTGTAGGGCGTGGCTTTGTACGTCGGCAACTTTCTCCGATTGCTCTCAGACGGGGCTGATTCCGACTTAGACCGACCTCATTAAGCTTCATCGTCCTGATCGGCGGGATACACATATTCACGGCGAAACCGTCGAATCCGACAGAACACATCGTGCAACGCAAATACAACCGGGCCATGAGCAGGACGCAATCGTCGTAATATCCTGAATTCGAGATGAACTTCCCGAGGGAAGATTCCGCCTTAGATCTGGAAAATTCAAAGCCCACCCAATCCGCCCCTGAGCAGGAAATTACGGTGGAAGACCAATGCAGATCCGCCTGGGTCTCCCAGGTGTTAGAGAAGCAAAGGTGTCACTGCGGCACTTCCTTGCGCATAAGCCCGGTCCGCCTTGAGAGCAAGGTGCTGACCCGCAAGCGGAGGGGATGCCGGTGACAATAACAACAACTCCGAGCACCAATATGAGCCGGAGACAATGACGACCGATCCTTGGCAGCCAGCCCGCTCTCCAATGACGTTTCAACCACGGCCTACGCAGGCGGCTGCAAAGCATTGGAGGACGGGAAGATGTCGGGCATAACTATCTCCGCCAAAACAGGCTCACTCGTGACCGAGGAGAAGAAGATGAGGATGACAATCATAGAAGACCGACCGGCGTTGTCATCTCCAACTCCAGCCTGGCGTGAGGCACCGCCACGGTTCGCACCCGTGAGACGGAGCCACGAACGTCCCGAGCCTAAAGCCCAGGAAGGGATGCCGAACGACGAGCTCATGGAGGCAGCTCGGGAGTGGTAAGGGGAGCACTCCGGAGATCCCGACGACCCATCACCCTGCATGCGGTCGCAGATCCGTGCTTTCCTGGAAGCAACGCGGAAAGAACTCTCAAAAGCTCCAAGAACGTAGTCAAGGTTATAGCCCCGCCCCTCCAGACAAGATGGACAATTCTAAAGGCTAGTCAAGGTGCCGTAGAAAATAACTCGCTTCAAAAAAGGAAGCGTTGTTGAACTCAAAAGCTTGCAGGGAGCAAGGTGCTAAAGTCAATGAAACGATGGAAGAGGCGCAAAGGATGTGAAGATGTTTATTCGCCTCTCGCAACATCAATTTTGACAAAGGTAAATCGCCCTGTGCCCCCTGCACCCTAAAACATAATATGAAGATGCAGAAGTGAGCTCCTTGCTGCAGTAACGAGACTGACATCGGAACACTCTCCGAAGACAAATACACGCAATGCAAAGAATAAGCAAGGAAGATACTTCACGCAAGTTGGAGTCCAACCCGGAAGCATGTGTGTCCACAACAGCAGAAGAACGCCGTCGCAAGGAGCGCCACAACTAACAATCACCCACCGGACGATGGAGCGCGGAAGAAAGACCAGGGAACATCTAAGTCCAATCCCCATATCGTTCGACACCCTCCTGCTGTGGAAAAACAAGGGAAATGATCCGATGTATAGTGGCAAGGCTGGGCACGAACACCATCACCGCCCCGAACCAGCACGCTCTCCGCCTCTCGCCGCCGAAGTCCCGCTGAAACGCCGCACCCCATGGGTCCTGCACTATTATCCGCGACAACGTTGAGCCCGAGAAGTTAAAGAACGAGGAACGCGCGCCCGAGCCCCGAAGAAGCCGACCGAGAAAAGCGTGACCCGAGCCAAGGCGCTCGGAATGAGGAGGCGCCGCCGTGATGGCGAAGGTAGCCGCCGCTGCCGAGCCCGCATCGCCAGGAGGGACGCTGAGTCCGACAATGAAGCAAGGGGCCTCGCAGCCCTCGCGATCTCCGCTGCCACCTATCACCCAAAGGGAGGAGGTGGAGGTTGAGGTCGAGGGTCACACTCCCGCCTGTAATCCCCGACCGTAGGCGGAACTCATGTGACGCGGCGGGAAACGTCTCAACGAATACATGATTGAGCACACACTAGTAGAAAAAGGGACAACCGTCTGAAACAGTATTTGAACTTTACGAACCTCATCAAAGGGGGCATTTACATCTCTGCTCCTCCACCCAGTGAAGTTGATACGTCCATTTTGCATCACTATTTTATATCATAATTTTCTGTTATTCATTGATATATTTCATATTTAGACAATACTTATGTTATTTCATCTATTTTGCATGTTTCATGATTATTGGAGAATTATTCACCGGAGTCAGGATTCTGCTGGAAAAAGCACCGTCAGGATACCATATTTCTGAAGATCAACAATTGATGGAAATTAGTATGAAAACTCTATTTTTCTAGAAGACGAAGGGAGCCAAGAGAGCCGTGAGGGCCTCCATGGCCCCCCCCTACAGGCCGGCGGGCCTCCGGCCCGGCTCGCGCCGTTTGATGTGGGAGGGGGCCCACGCCTCCCCTCCGCCTCCCTCCTTTCGCGTACATCTTCGCCCCGGAACCTTCAAGACACTGTGGAGCACGAGAATTGACAGCCGCCTCGCGGGGGCTGAGACACCAGAGAGAAAAGAGCTATCCGGCGGGCAGGAATCCACCGGGGAAATTCCCTCCCGGAGGGGGAGATCGACGCCATCGCCATCGTCATCGAGCTGGACATCATCTCCATCATCATCACCATCATCTTCATCATCATCACCGCCATCTCCACCGTCGCTCACCTGATGCTGGAGCACACCACCGTTAAACCCCAAGAGGAAGGTAGCGCACACAGCAAAGTTTTCCCCGCAAGGAAACCAAGGTTATCGAACCAATAGGAGCCAAGAAGCACATGAAGGTTGTTGGTGGAGGAATGTGCGCGTTAAACACCAAAGTGAAACCTAAGGCCAACGTGAACCTGCACAATACAATCGTTACTCTTGCCTCAACGTAACAAAGTGAGGTTGCCAATCTCACCGGCTTGCTGAAACAAAGGATTAAACGTATCGAGTGGAAGATGGTGTTTGTTTGTAGAGAAACCCAGAAATAGATTGTATTTGATGTAAAAGAATGGACCGGGGTCCACAGCTCATAGAGGTGTCTCTCCAATAAGATAACTAACATGCCGGGTGAACAAATTACAGTGGGCAATTGACAAATAAAAATTCAATACATATCAACGAATTACTATGTGATTTAATCAAGGCATTACGACAAAGTACATAGACCGCTATCCAGGATGCATCTATGCCTAAATAATCCACCTTCAGTTATCATCCGAACCCCTTCCGGTATTAAGTTGTAAACAACATATAATTGCATTAAGTATGGTGCGTAATGTAATCAACACAAATATCCTTAGATAAAGCATCAATGTTTTATCCCTAGTAGCAACAGCACATCCACAACCTTAGAACTTTCTGTCACTGTCCCAGATTCAATGGAGGCATGAACCCACTATCGAGCATAAATACCCCCTCTTGGAGTTACAAGTATCAACTTGGCCAGAGCCTCTACTAGCAACAGAGAGCATGCAAGAACATAAACAACACATATATGATAGATTGATAATCAACTTAACATAGTATTCTATATTCATCGGATCCCGCCAAACACAACATGTAGCATTACAAATAGATGATCTTGATCATGTTAGGCAGCTCACAAGATCTAAACAATGATAGCACATGCGGAGAAGACAACCATCTAGCTACTGCTATGGACCCATAGTCCAAGGATGAACTACTCACGCATCAATCCGAGGCGGGCATGATGATGTAGAGCCCCTCCGGTGATGATTCCCCTCTCCGGCGGGTGCCGGAGGCGATCTCCCCGAATCCCGAGATGGGATTCGCGACGGCGCGTCTCTAGAAGGTTTTCCGTATCGTGGCTCTCGGTACTGGGGTTTCGCGACGAAGGCTATTTGTAGGCGGAAGGGTAGGTCGGGCGACGCGAGGCCCAGACAACAGGGCGCGCGGCTGGGCTGGGCCGCGCGCCTCGTGTCCGGCCACCTCGTGGCCCCACTTCGTCTCCCTTTCGGTCTTCTGGAATCGGTAAAAATAGGCCCTTGGGCGTTGATTTCGTCCAATTCCGAGAATATTTCCTTACTAGGATTTCTGAAACCAAAAATGCGAAATTGCAACTGCACTTCCGGCATCTTGTTAATAGGTTAGTGTTTGGAAAATGTATAATAATGCTGTAAAGTATGTATAAAACATTCAAGTATTGTAATAAAAGTAGCATGGAACATAAGAAATTATAGATACGTTTGAGATGTATCAAGCATCCCCAAGCTTAGTTCCTACTCGTCCTCGAGTAGGTAAATGATAACACAAATAATTTCTGAAGTGACATGCTACCAACATAATCTTGATCAACATTATTGTAAAGCATATGAGATGAATGAAGTGATTCAAAGCAATGCTAAAGATAATGACTAAGCAAATGAATCATATAGCAAAACTTTTCATGAATAGTACTTTCAAACAAGTATCAATAAGAGTTGCATAAGAGCTAACTCATAAGCAATAAATTCAAAGTAGAATGCATTGAAGCAACACAAAGGATGATTAAGTTTCAGCAATTGCTTTCAACTTGTAACATGTATATCTCATGGATATTTGTCAACATAGAGTAATATAACAGGTGCAATAAGTAAACATGTAAGAATCAATGCACACAGTTAACACAAGTGTTTGCTTCTAAGATAGAAAGAAGTGGGTAAACTGACTCAACATAAAGTAAAAGAATGGCCCCGCAGAGGGAAGCATGGATTACTATTTTTGTGCTAGAGCTTTTGTTTTGAAAACATAGAAACAATTTTGTCAACGGTAGTAATAATTCATATGTGCTATGCATAATACTTCCTACAAGTTGCATGTCTCATGCATAGAGTACTAATAGTGCTCGCACCTTGTCCTACTTAGCTCGGAAGACACGGATTATCATCGCATAACATATGTTTCAACCAAGTGTCACAAAGGGGTACCTCTATGCCGCCTGTACAAGTGTCTAAGGAGAAAGCACGCATTGGATTTCTCGCTTTTGATTATTCTCAACTTAGACATCCATACCGGGACAACATAGACAACAGATAATGGACTCCTCTTTTAATGCTTAAGCATTCAACAACAGTTAATATTCTCATAAGAGATTGAGGTTGTATGTCCAAACTGAAACTTCCACCATGATACATGGCTTTAGTTAGCGGCCCAATGTTCTTCTCTAACATATGCATACTCAAACCATTTGATCATGAAATCGCACTTACTTCGGACAAGACGAACATGCATAGCATCTCACATGATATCCAACAAAGATAAAGTTGATGGCGTCCCCAGAAAACATGGTTACCGCTCAACAAGCAACTTATAAGAATTAAGACACATAACTACATATTCATCACCACAATAGTTTTTAAGCTATTTGTCCCATGAGCTATATATTGTAAAGGTAAAGGAATGAAATTTTAAAGATAGCACTCAAGTAATTTACTTTGGAATGGCAGAAAAATACCACATAGTAGGTAGATATGGTGGACACAAATGGCATGGGTTTTGGCTCAAGGTGTTTGGATGCACGAGAAGCATTTCCTCTCAGTACAAGGTTTGGGCTAGCAAGGTTGTTTGAAGCAAACACAAGTATGAACAGGTACAACAAAACTCACACAAGAACATATTGCAAGCATTATAAGGCTCTACACTGTCTTCCTTGTTGTTCAAACACTTTACCCGAAAATATCTAGACTTAGAGAGAACAATCATGCAAACCAAATTAAACAAGATCTACGGTAGTTCTTCATTAATAGATTAAACTACATGATGCAAGAGCTTAAACATGATCTATGAGAGCTCAAACAATTGCCAAGTTACCAAACCATATGCAGCATTTTCCGATTCCAACCAAATAGCAATTTAACGAAGCAATTTAGCCTTCGCCATGAACATTAAAGCACAATTAAGAACACAAGTGTTCCATATGAAAAAGCGGAGCGTAATATCTCCAATATAAGAATGGTGGGATCCAACTTTATTCAAAACAAAACAAAAATAAAAAACAAACCGACGCTCCAAGTAAAGAACATAAGATGTGATGGAATAAAAATATAGTTTCACTAGAAGTGACCTGATAATGTTGTCGATGAAGAAGGGGATGCCTTGGGCATCCCCAAGCTTAGATGCTTGAGTCTTCTTAAAATATGCAGGGATGAACCACCGGGGCATCCCCAAGCTTAGACCTTTCACTCTTCTTGATCATAGTATATCATCCTCTTCTCTTGACCCTTGAAAACTTCCTTCACACAAACTTCAAGCAAACTCATTAGAGGGTTAGTGCATAACCAAAAATTCACATATTCAGAGGTGACACAATCATTCTAAACACTTCTGGACATTGCACAAAGCTTCTGAAAGTTAATGGAACAAAGAAACTCATTCAACATAGCAAAAGCGGCAATGCGAAATAAAAGACAGAATCTGTCAAAAACAGAACAGTCCGTAAAGATGAATCTGGCAGGGGCACTTAACTTGCTCAAATGGAAAAACTCAAAACTAATGAAAGTTGCGTACATATCTGAGGATCACGCTCGTAAATTTTCAGATTTTTTCGATTTTTTACAGAGACTTCTGCGAGAATTCGTGACAGACAGCAATGTTGTTTCTGCGCAGCGATCCCAAATATAGCATCAACTTTAACATAAAAACTTTACTTGGCACAAAGACATGATAAGGAGATGTTGATACAGTAGTAAACAACTTCCAAGACTCAACAATACAGTAATAAAATGAAACTTGGGTTATCTCCCAAGAAGTGCTTTTCTTTAACGCCTTTCAGCTAGGCGCAGAAAGTGCAAATCAAGTAACATCAAGAGATGAAGCATTGATACGTCTCCAACGTATCGATAATTTCTTATGTTCCATGCTACTTTATTGATGATACCTACATGTTTTATGCACATTATATGTCATATTTATGCATTTTCTGGAACTAACCTATTAACAAGATGCCGAAGAGCCAGTTGCTGTTTTCTGCTGTTTTTGGTTTCAGTAGAAATATTATTCGGAATTGGACGAAACTTTCTCCCATGGTCCTATTTTTGCACAAGCTTCCGTAAGACCGAAGACGAACGAGGGAAGGACAGGAGGCTGTGGGTGGCCGGCGCGGCTGTGCCTTGGCCGCGGCCCTGCCCCCCCCGGGCCCCTCGTGTGTGGCCCCCTGTTGCCTCCGCCTACTTAAAGCTTCCGTCGCGAAACCCCCAGACGAGAGCCACGATACGGAAAACTCCACAGAGACGCCGCCGCCCGAATCCCATCCTGGGATTCTGAGATCGTCCGACTCCGCTGAGAGGGGATTCATCTCCTGAGGACTCTACACCGCCATGGTCGCCTCCGGAGTGATGAGTGAGTAGTTCACCCCTGGACCATGGGTCCATAGCAGTAGCTAGATGGTCGTCTTCTCCTTGTTGTGCTTCATTGTTAGATCTTGTGAGCTGCCTAACATGATCAAGATCATCTATATGTAATTCTATATGTTGTGTTTGTCGGGATCCGATGGATAGAGAGTACTATGATTATGGTGATTATCAATCTATTGTTCATGTGTTGTTTATGATCTTGCATGCTCTCCGTTATTAGTAGAGGCTCTGGCCAAGTTTTTACTCTAACTCCAAGAGGGAGTATTTATGCTCGATAGTGGGTTCATGCCTCCATTGAATCTGGGACGGAACAGAAAGTTCTAAGGTTGTGGATGTGCTGTTGCCACTAGGGATAAAACATTGATGCTATGTCTAAGGATGTAGTTGTTGATTACATTACGCACCATACTTAATGCAATTGTCTGTTGCTTTGCAACTTAATAATTGAGGGGTTCGACGATAACTGAAGGTGGACTTTTTAGGCATAGATGCATGGATGGCGGTCTATGTTCTTTGTCGTAATGCCCTGATTAAATCTCACTATATTTACCATGTCATGTATATGCATTGTTATGCCTTTCTCTATTTGTCAATTGCCCGACTGTAATTTGTTCACCCAACATGCTTTTTATCTTATGGGAGAGACACCTCTAGTGAACCGTGGACCCCGGTCCTATTCTTTACATAGCATACAATCTACTTGTTTTACTGTTTTCTTGCAAACATCTTCCACTCGATACGTTTAATCCTTTGTTACAGCAAGCCGGTGAGATTGACAACCTCACCTGTTTCGTTGGGACAAAGTGCTTAAATGCTAGTGCAGGTTCCTAGTTGGCGCCGGAATCCCCGGTGTTGCGCCGCATCACATTTCGCGACCATCAACCTTCAACGTGCTTCTTGGCTCCTACCTGGTTCGATTAAACCTTGGTTTCTTCGAGGGAAAACTTGCTACTGTGCGCATCATACCTTCCTCTTGGGGTTCCCAACGAACGTGTGAGTTACACGCCATCAAGCTCTTTTCCGGCGCGCGTTCGGGGAACGAAGAAAAGCTACACCACACGAGTTGCAACTCCCACGACAAAGCCTCTTTCCGGCGCCGTTGTCGGAGATCAAGACACGCTGCAAGGGGAGTCTCCACTTCTCAATCTCTTTACTTTGTTTTTGTCTTGCTTTATTTTATTTACTACTTTGTTTGCTGCACTAAATCAAAATACAAAAAAATTAGTTGCTAGTTTTACTTTATTTACTGTCTTGCTCTCTATATCAAAAACACAAAAAAATTAGTTACTTGCATTTACTCTATCTAGTTTGCTTTATTGTCCTGCACTCTATATTTAAAATACAAAAAAAATTTAGTTACTTTTATTACCATGTCTAGCTCTGAACCTGTTACTTCTTCACCTGAGGACTTAGTTTTTACTTTCAAGCAAGGGGATGAGGAGAGTTTTAAGGATGCTTGGTCTAGAATTTTTACTTCTTATCGTAAAACTGAACCTCAAATGACTCTAAGTTTGCTCCTTAGTAATTTTTATTTTGGTCTTATGGTTCGCTATAGATATGCTTTGGACACTTTAGTAGGAGGAGATTTCCTTCATTGTAATGGGGATCAAGCTTTTAATGCCATAAAGAAATTGGTTGCATCACATGATTCAGCTAATAACTTTGATTCAGCCCTTATTAGCATTCATAATAGATTGAACAATCTCGAGATAAGTACATCTCGCTTAAATGACAATTATCACTGTGTTCGTAATCGTCTTGAACAAGTCTTAGAGAATCCTAAACCTTCATCATGGGACCCTTCTGTTAAAATTGTTATCGGTGATCGAACTCTTCATGCCTATTGTGATATTATGTATGAATTTTGCCTTATGCCTGAAAACATTTATAAATCTTTGAAACTTTGGGGAGTCGATAAAGGGGGAGAAGAAATAGCTCTTATTGATAACTCTATCATAATTCCTAAGGGAATAGCTGCAGGTGTGCATACAACCATTCGTGGAAGAACAATATCCATTGATTATCTTATTATTGAAACAGGAAAAATCATATTCGGAAGATCCTTGCTGAAACTATTGGGAGCAGTCATTGATGTGGGAGAAGGCACTCTGAAATTCACCTCTATACCAGGGGGAAATCATATATTTCCTAAACCAAAAGGAAAGAAAAACAATAAGAAAGGTAAAGATGAAGCCCAAGGTAAGGTTGACACACCATCTCTCGACAATACTTGATTTGCACTTTCTGCGCCTAGCTGAAAGGCGTTAAAGAAAAGCGCTTATGGGAGACAACCCATGTTTTTACCTACAGCAATTTTTTGTTTTATTGAGTCTTGGAAGTTGTTTACTACTGTAGCAACCTCTCCTTATCATGTTTTTGTGCCAAGTAAAGTTTCTATGTCAAAGTTGATGTTATATTTGGGATTGCGGAGAAACAGCATTGCTGTCTGTCACGAATCTGGGCACAATTCTCTGTAGAAAATTCGAAAAAATCTGCCAATTTACGAGCGTGATCCTCAGATATGTACGCAACTTTCATTAGTTTTGAGTTTTTCCATTTGAGCAAGTCTGGTGCCATTTCTAAATTCGTCTTTACGGACTGTTCTGTTTTTGACAGATTCTGCCTTTTATTTCACATTGCCTCTTTTGCTATGTTGGATTTATTTCTTTGATCCACTAATGTCCAGTAGCATTATGCAATGTCCAGAAGTAAAAATAATGATTGTGTCACCTCTGAATGAGTGAATTATTAATTGTGCACTAACCCTCTAATGAGTTTGCTTGAAGTTTGGTGTGAAGGAAGTTTTCAAGGGTCAAGAGAGGAGAATGATATACTATGATCAAGAGGAGTGAAAGCTCTAAGCTTGGGGATGCCCCCGTGGTTCACCCCTGCATATTTTAAGAAGACTCAAGCGTCTAAGCTTGGGGATGCCCAAGGCATCCCTTCTTCATCGACAACATCATCAGGTTCCTCCCCTGAAACTATATTTTTATTCAGTCACATCTTGTGTTCTTTACTTGGAGCGTCGGTTTGTTTTCGTTTTTGTTTTTGTTTGAATAAGATGGATCCTAGCATTCACTTTGTGGGAGAGAGACACGCTCCGCTGTTGCATATGGACACATGTGTCCTTAGGCTTTACTCATAATGTTCAAGGCGAAGTTTCTTCTTCGTTAATTTGTTATATGGTTGGAATTGGAAAATGCTACATGTAGTAATTCTAAAAATGTCTTGGATAATGTGATACTTTGCAATTGTTGTGCTCATGATTAAGCTCTTGCATCATATGCTTTGCACCCATTAATGAAGAAATACATAGAGCTTGCTAAAATTTGATTTGCATATTTGGTTTCTCTAAGGTCTAGATAATATCTAGTATTGAGTTTTGAACAACAAGGAAGACAGTGTAGAGTCTTATAATGTTTACAATATGTCTTTTATGTGAGTTTTGCTGCACTTGTTCATCCTTGAGTTTGCTTCAAATAACCTTGCTAGCCTAAACCTTGTATCGAGAGGGAATACTTCTCATGCATCCAAAATCCTTGAGCCAACTACTATGCCATTTGTGTCCACCATACCTACCTACTACATGGTATTTATCCGCCATTCCAAAGTAAATTGCTTGAGTGCTACCTTTAAAATTCCATCATTCACCTTTGCAATATATAGCTCATGGGACAAAATAGCCTTAAAAACTATCGTAGTATTGAATATGTACTTATGCACTTTATATTTTATTAAGTTGCCTGTTGTGCGATAACCATGCTTCTGGGGAACGCCATCAACTATTGTTGAATATCATGTGAGTTGCTATGCATGTCCGTCTTGTCTGAAGGTCTATCATTTTAGTGGTTGGAGCATGCAAAATTGTTAGAGAAGAACATTGGGCCGCTAACTAAAGCCATGAACCATGGTGGAAGTTTCAGTTTTGGACATATATCCTCAATCTCATATGAGAATAATAACTTTGCTACATGCTTATGCATTTAAGAGGAGTCCATTATCTGTTGTCCATGTTGTCCCGGTATGGATGTCTAAGTTGAGAATAATCAAAAGCGAGAAATCCGAAATGCGAGCATTCTCCTTGGACCTTTGTACAGGCGGCATGGAGGTACCCCTTTGTGACACTTGGTTGAAACATGGCATGCGAAGACCCGGTAGTCCAAGTTAAGTAGGACGAGGTGCGGGCACTATTAGTATACTATGCGTGAGGCTTGCAACTTGTAAGATATAATTTTCATAACTCATATGCTTTATTACTACCGTTGACAAAATTGTTTCATGTTTTCAAAATAAAAGCTCTAGCACAAATACAGCAATCGATGCTTTCCTCATTGAAGGACCTTTCTTTTACTTTTATTGTTGAGTCAGTTTACCTATCTCCTTCCACCTTAAGAAGCAAACACTTGTGTGAACTGTGCATTGATTCCTACATATTTGCATATTGCACTTATTATACTACTTTATGTTGACAATATCCATGAGATATACATGTTACAAGTTGAAAGCAACCGCTGAAACTTAATCTTCCTATGTGTTGCTTCAACACCTTTACTTTGATTTATTGCTTTATGAGTTAACTCTTATGCAAGACTTATTGATGCTTGTCTTGAAGTACTATTCATGAAAAGTCTTTGCTTTATGATTCAGTTGTTTACTCATGTCATTACCTTTGCTTTGATCGCTGCATTCATTACATATGTTTACAAATAGTATGATCAAGATTATGATGGCATGTCACTTCAGAAATTATCTTTGTTATCGTTTTACCTGCTCGGGACGAGCAGAACTAAGCTTGGGGATGCTGATACGTCTCCAACGTATCGATAATTTCTTATGTTCCATGCTACTTTATTGATGATACCTACATGTTTTATGCACATTATATGTCATATTTATGCATTTTCTGGAACTAACCTATTAACAAGATGCCGAAGAGCCAGTTGCTGTTTTCTGCTGTTTTTGGTTTCAGAAATCCTAGTAAAGAAATATTCTCGGAATTGGACGAAACTTTCGCCCAGGGTCCTATTTTTGCACGAAGCTTCCAGAAGACCGAAGACCTAACGAAGTGGGGCCACGAGGAGGCCAGGGGGGTGGCCGGCGCGGCCCAGGCCTTGGCCGCGGCCCTGCCCCCTGGGCCCTCGTGTGGCCCCTCGCGTTGACCCTCCGCCTACTTAAAGCTTCCGTCGCGAAACCCCCAGTACCGAGAGCCACGATACGGAAAACCTTACAGAGACGCCGCCGCCGCGAATCCCATCTCGGGGGATTCAGGAGATCGCCTCCGGCACCCTGCCGGAGAGGGGATTCATCTCCCGGAGGACTCTACACCGCCATGGTCGCCTCCGGAGTGATGAGTGAGTAGTTCACCCCTGGACCATGGGTCCATAGCAGTAGCTAGATGGTCGTCTTCTCCTTGTTGTGCTTCATTGTTAGATCTTGTGAGCTGCCTAACATGATCAAGATCATCTATATGTAATTCTATATGTTGTGTTTGTCGGGATCCGATGGATAGAGAGTACTATGATTATGGTGATTATCAATCTATTGTTCATGTGTTGTTTATGATCTTGCATGCTCTCCGTTATTAGTAGAGGCTCTGGCCAAGTTTTTACTCTTAACTCCAAGAGGGAGTATTTATGCTCGATAGTGGGTTCATGCCTCCATTGAATCTGGGACAGTGACAGAAAGTTCTAAGGTTGTGGATGTGCTGTTGCCACTAGGGATAAAACATTGATGCTATGTCTAAGGATGTAGTTGTTGATTACATTACGCACCATACTTAATGCAATTGTCTGTTGCTTTGCAACTTAATACTGGAGGGGTTCGGATGATAACCTGAAGGTGGACTTTTTAGGCATAGATGCAGTTGGATGGCGGTCTATGTTCTTTGTCGTAATGCCCGGATTAAATCTCACTATATTTACCATGTCATGTATATGCATTGTTATGCCTTTCTCTATTTGTCAATTGCCCGACTGTAATTTGTTCACCCAACATGCTTTTATCTTATGGGAGACACCTCTAGTGAACTGTGGACCCCGGTCCTATTCTTTACATAGCATACAATCTACTTGTTTTACTGTTTTCTTTGCAAACATCTTCCACTCGATACGTTTAATCCTTTGTTACAGCCGGTGAGATTGACAACCTCACTGTTTCGTTGGGACAAAGTACTTGGGTTGTGTTGTGCAGGTTCCTAGTTGGCGCCGGAATCCCTGGTGTTGCGCCGCATCACATTTCGCGACCATCAACCTTCAACGTGCTTCTTGGCTCCTACTGGTTCGATTAAACCTTGGTTTCTTTCTGAGGGAAAACTTGCTACTGTCGCATCATACCTTCCTCTTGGGGTTCCCAACGAACGTGTGAGTTACAAGAGAAGAAGCATCAACATCATAGCTTGTTCTAATAATAGAATCAAAAGACAACTTCATTCTCTTTCTAGGGAAGTGTTCCATAACTTTCTTGAGAGGAAATTGATATTTAATATTACCTTCCCTCATATCAATAACAGCACCAACGGTTCGAAGAAAAGGTCTTCCCAACACAATAGGACAAGATGCATTGCATTCGATATCCAAGACAACAAAATCAACGGGGACAAGGTTATTGTTAACCGTAATGCGAACATTATCAATCCTCCCCAAAGGTTTCTTTTTAACATTATCGGCAAGATTAACATCTAAATAACAATTCTTCAATGGTGGCAAGTCAAGCATATCATAAATCTTTTTAGGCATAACAGAAATACTTGCACCAAGATCACATAAAGCATTACATTCAAAGTCATTGAATTTCATTTTAATGATGGGCTCCCAACCATCTTCTAACTTCCTAGGAATAGAAGCTTCAAGTTTTAATTTCTCTTCCCTAGCTTTAATGAGAGCATTTGTAATATGTTTTGTAAAGGCTAAATTTATAGCACTAGCATTGGGACTTCTAGCAAGTTTTTGTAAGAACTTTATAACTTCAGTAATATGACAATCATCAAAATATAAACCATTATGTTCTACAGCAATGGAATCATTGTCACCAATATTTTGAAAAATTTCAGCAGTTTTATCACAAACAGCAGTTTCAGCAGTTTCAGGCAATTTTGTACGCTTTGCACTAGGAGTAGAAACATTGCCAACACCAATTATTTTACCATTGATAGTAGGAGGTGCAGCAACATGTGAAGAATCAACATTACTAGTGGTGGTAATAGTCCATACTTTAGCTACATTATTTTCTTTAGCAAGTTTTTCTTTTTCTTCTCTATCCCACCTAGCATGCAATTCAGCCAACAATCTAATATTATCATTAATTCTAACTTGGATGGCATTTGTTTTAGCAAACCTAGCATCTTCAACTTTCTCAGGCATAACTTTCAATTTTAAAAGATCAACATCAAGAGCAAGACTATCAACCTTAGAAGCAAGAATATCAATTTTACCAAGCTTTTCTTCAACAGTTTTATTGAAAGCAGTTTGTGTACTAATAAATTCTTTAAGCATCACTTCAAGACCAGAGGGTACACTCTTATTATTGTTGTAAGAATTACCATAAGAATTACCATAACCATTACCATTATTAGAAGGATATGGCCTATAGTTGTTGTTACCATAATTATTCCTATAAGCATTGTTGTTGAAATTATTGTTCTTAATGAAATTCACATCAACATTTTCTTCTTGAGCAACCAATGAAGCTAAAGGAACATTATTGGATCATTTAGATCTACCATTCACAAGCTTCACATAATCACATCAATTTTCACTTATGGAATCTTAAACATTGAAGTTAAAATTTTTTTAATGAAGTTCACATCAACATTTTCTTCTTGAGCAACCAATGAAGCTAAAGGAACATTATTAGGATCAATATGAGATCTACCATTTGCAAGCATAGACATAATAGCATCAATCTTATCACCCAAAGAAGAGGTTTCTTCGACAGAATTTACCTTCTTACCTTGAGGAGTTCTTTCAGTGTGCCATTCAGAGTAATTGATCATCATATCATCAAGTAGTTTAGTTGCGGCGCCCAGGGTGATGGACATAAAAGTACCTCCAGCAGCTGAATCCAATAGGTTCCTTGAGGAAAAATTCAATCCTGCATAAAAGGTTTGGATGATCATCCAAGTAGTCAGTCCATGGGTTGGGCAATTCTTTACCAAAGATTTCATTCTCTCCCATGCTTGAGCAACATGTTCATTATCAAATTGTTTAAAATTCATTATGCTACTTCTCAAAGATATAATCTTAGCAGGAGGATAATATTTACTAATAAAAGCATCTTTGCATTTAGTCCATGAATCAATACTATTCTTAGGCAAAGAAAGCAACCAATCTTTAGCTCTTCCTCTTAAGGAGAAAGGAAACAATTTCAGTTTTATAATATC
The DNA here is from genome assembly GCA_030979885.1 of Lolium multiflorum. Lineage (NCBI taxonomy): Eukaryota > Viridiplantae > Streptophyta > Magnoliopsida > Poales > Poaceae > Lolium > Lolium multiflorum. Next base: position 63,782,674 of record CM061753.1, read on the forward strand.
ACCATGTATATCCTTATACTTTTGCATTTCACAAAGTTCAACAAAATTATTAAGATGGGCAGCAGCATCATCAGTACTAACACCAGAAAATTGCTCTCTCATAACAAGATTCAGTAAAGCAGGTTTAATTTCATAGAATTCTGCTGTAGTAGCAGGTGGAGCAATAGGAGTACATATAAAATCATTATTATTTGTGCTAGTGAAATCACACAACTTAGTATTTTCAGGAGTACCCATTATAACAGTAGTAAAGTAAACTAAGCAAATAAAGTAAAGACAAGTAACTAATTTTTTTGTGTTTTGATATAGAGAACAAGATAGTAAATAAAGTAAAGCTAGCAACTAATTTTTTGTGTTTTGTTTAAGTGCAGCAAACAAAGTAGTAAATAAAATAAAGCAAGACAAAAACAAAGTAAAGAGATTGGAAGTGGAGACTCCCCTTGCAGCGTGTCTTGATCTCCCGGCAACGGCGCCAGAAAACGATCTTGATGCGCGTAGATGTACACGACCGTTGGGAACCCCAAGAGGAAGGTGTGATGCGCACGCAGCAAGTTTTCCTCGAAAGAAACCAAGGTTATCGAACCAGTAGGAGCCAAGAAGCACGTGAAGGTTGTTGGTGGAGGAATGTAGTGCGGCGCAACACCAACCGGCGCCAACGTGGAACCTGCACAATACAATCAAAGTACTTTGCCCCAACGTAACAGTGAGGTTGTCAATCTCACCGCTTGCTGAAAACAAAGGATTAAACGTATCGAGTGGAAGATGGTGTTTGTTTGCAAAGAACAGTAAAACAGTAGAATGTATTCAGATGTAAAAGAATGGACCGGGGTCCACAGTTCACTAGTGGTGTCTCTCCAATAAGATAACTAACATGTTGGGTGAACAAATTACAGAGGCAATTGACAAATAAAGATTCAATACATATCAACGATGATTACTATGTGATTTAATCAGGGCATTACGACAAAGTACATAGACCGCTATCCAGCATGCATCTATGCCTAAATAATCCACCTTCAGGTTATCATCCGAACCCCTTCCAGTATTAAGTTGTAAACAACAGATAATTGCATTAAGTATGGTGCGTAATGTAATCAACACAAATATCCTTAGATAAAGCATCAATGTTTTATCCCTAGTAGCAACAGCACATCCACAACCTTAGAACTTTCTGTCACTGTCCTAGATTCAATGGAGGCATGAACCCACTATCGAGCATAAATACTCCCTCTTGGAGTTACAAGTATCAACTTGGACAGAGCCTCTACTAGCAACGGAGAGCATGCAAGAACATAAACAACACATATATGATAGATTGATAATCAACTTAACATAGTATTCTATATTCATCGGATCCTGCCAAACACAACATGTAGCATTACAAATAGATGATCTTGATCATGTTAGGCAGCTCACAAGATCTAAACAATGATAGCACAAGCGGAGAAGACAACCATCTAGCTACTGCTATGGACCCATAGTCCAAGGATGAACTACTCACGCATCAATCCGGAGGCGGGCATGATGATGTAGAGCCCCTCCGGTGATGATTCCCCTCTGCCGGAGGCGATCTCCTGAATCCCCGAGATGGGATTCGCGACGGCGTCTCTGGAAGGTTTTCCGTATTGTGGCTCTCCGTACGGGGGTTTCGCGACGAAGGCTATTTGTAGGCGGAAGAGTAGGTCGGGGGCGGCAGAGGGCAGACAACGGGGCCGCGCAGCCGGGGCCTAGGCCGCGCCGCCCTGGTGTCGGCCACCTCGTGGCCCCCTTCGTCTCCCCTTTCGGTCGTCTGGAAACTTCGTGTAAAAATAGGCCCACGGGCGTTGATTTCGTCAATTCCGAGAATATTTCCTTACTAGCATTTCTGAAACCAAAAACAGCAAACTGGCACTTCGGCATCTTGTTAATAGGTTAGTGCGGAAAATGTATAATAATGCTGTAAAGTATGTATAAAACATTCAAGTATTGTAATAAAAGTAGCATGGAACATAAGAAATTATAGATACGTTTGAGACGTATCACACCTCATCACAGCTGTAACGATTTGGGTTGGATCTTGATTGTTTGATAGGGGAAACTCTCCCGGTGTTGATTACTACTTGTTATTGATGCTATTGAGTGAAACCATTGAACCAAGGTTTATGTTCAGATTGTTATTCACCATCATATCACCTCTGATTATGTTCCATATGATGTCTCGTGAGTAGTTCGTTTAGTTCTTGAGGACATGGGTGAAGTCTAAATGTTAGTAGTGAACTATGTTGAGTAATATTTAATGGTTTGATATTTAAGTTGTGGTGTTATTCTTCTAGTGGTGTCATGTGAACGTCGACTACATGATACTTCACCTTTATGGGCCTAGGGGAGTGCATCTTGTATTCGTTTGCTAATTGTGGGGTTGCCGGAGTGACAGCAACCTAAACCCCCGTTAGTATATCGGTGCAGGAGGGATAGCAGGATCTCAGAGTTTAAGGCTGTGGTTAGATTTATCTTAATTACTTTCTTGTATTTGCGGATGCTTGCAAGGGGTATAATCACAAGTATGTATTAGTCCTAGGAAGGGCGGTGCATTAGCATAGGTTCACCCACACAACACTTATCAAAACAATGAAGATTAATCAACTATAGGAAGCGAAAGCACTAGACTAAAATCCCCGTGTGTCCTCAAGAACGTTTGGTCATTATAAGTAAACAAACCGGCTTGTCCTTTGTGCTAAAAAGGATTGGGCCACTTGCTGCAATTATTTCTCTCGCATTTTACTTACTCGTACTTTATTTATCTGCTATATCAAAACCCCCTGAATACTTGTCTGTGAGCATTTACAGTGAATCCTTCATCGAAACTGCTTGTCAACACCTTCTGCTCCTCGTTGGGTTTGACACTCTTATTTATCGAAAGTACTACGATACACCCCCTATACTTGTGGGTCATCAAGACTATTTTCTGGCGCCGTTGCCGGGGAGTGAAGCGCTATTGGTAAGTGGAATTGGTAAGGAAACTTTTACTGTACGTGCTGATTTTGTTTCTGCTTGCTGCTATAAGTCATTATGGAGAGATCCTCCCTTGAATTTCTATTTGGGAAATCTACTACTACTGCAACGGTAGTGGATGAGGCGCCAGGTGAGGAAGTAATACCATATAAAATACCTATGAAAATTATTGAACGTGTTGTGGATAACCGCTATGAAGGGGATGGAACTGTTCATCCTGGAGATCATTTACTGTTTTTACATGAATTATGCGGGTTATTCAAGTGTGCAGGTATTTCAATGGATGAAGTTAGGAAGAAATTATTTGTTATGTCGCTATCTGGTAAAGCGGCGCATTGGTATAAACTGCTGAAGGATGGGCGTTCTCTTGATTGGAAGGATATTGTGCCTCTATTTTATTCTAAATTCTATCCTCCAAGTGAAATTCACAAAGACCGCAACCGTATATATAATTTTTGGCCTCATGATGGAGAGAGTATTGCCCAAGCGTGGGGGAGATTGAAGTCTTTAATGCTCAAATGCCCCATTCATGAGCTTCCTGGTAATATTATCATTGATAATTTCTATGCAAGACTTTCTTTTCAAGATAAAACCTTGCTGGATACTGCTTGTTCTGGATCATTCACACGCAATAAAGAAGAGTTTAAATGGGACCTTCTTGATCGAATCCAAGAAAATACTGAAGGATGGGAGAATGACAAAGGTAGAGTGTCAGGTATAAATTATGATTATGAATGCATTGAAACTTTTATGGATACTGATGAATATCGTAATATAAGTGCTACATATGGTCTTGACTCTCAAGTTGTTGCAAATATTTATAAAGCCTTTGCTTCTCATTTTGAATTGCCTAGGAAGAATTTTGATAAGTATCATGAACCTTATAAAGATAAAACTGATTCACCTAAAGGTAAATGTATTGAAATTAAAACTGTTGATCATGTTCTTCCTGAAGCTTATATTGAAAAAACTCCTTTTCCTGCTAAAATGAAGGAGTATTCTGTTATAACTAGTGTAGTTAATAAAAGTGCAAAGAAACCTATAGAACCTGAAGAACAAATAAAGGTTGAACCTGCTGTTGCAATAGTTAAAGATCTTGTGACTGAAAATGTGGAAGATGGTCATATTATTTTTTGTGAAGATGCTTCTAATATTGTTTCGCATCCTAATAAGTATAGGAAAGCCAGTGTTCCTGTGCTCTCTGTTCGAATTGGTGATCATTGCTATTATGGTTTATGTGATATTGGTGCAAGTATTAGTGCCATTCCTTATGAGCTCTACACGGAAATCATGCATGAAATTGGTTCTTGTGAACTTGAAGATATTGATGTGGTTATTCGGCTAGCTAATAGAGAAACTATCTCTCCCATTGGTATTGTTCGAGATGTGGAAGTTCTATGTGGTAAGATTAAATATCCTGCTGACTTTTTGGTACTTGGTTCTGCTGCTAGTAAGTCTTGTCCTATTATTTTTGGTAGACCTTTTCTGAATACTTGTGGAGCTATTATAGATTGCAAGAAAGAGAAAATTGTTACTAAATTTGCTGGTGAATCTTATGAGTTTAACTTCTCTAAATTTGCCAAAACTCCTTATAAAGCTGATTTGCCTAATGATGATTTTAGAGTTGAACAATGTGCATCTATTGCTCTTGCTCCTAATAATCCTTTGCAGCAACATTTGGAGAATAGTGAGAGTGAAGTTTTTAGGGAAGAAAGGGATGAGCTTGATGAAATTTTCCTTCGTCAACCTATTCTTAAACATGACTTACCTGTTGAAGATCTAGGTGTAACACCACCACCAAAGGAAGATCCTGTATTTGATTTGAAACCATTACCTGATAATCTTAAGTATGCTTATATTGATGATAAGAAAACATATCCTGTTATTATTAGTGCTAAGCTTTCAGATATCGAGGAAGAAAGGTTATTGGAAATATTGAAGAAACACCGAGGAGCTATTGGCTACACTCTTGATGACTTGAAGGGGATTTCTCCCGCTATTTGCCAACATGCCATCAATATAGAAGATGGTGCAAAACCTGTTGTTGAACATCAGCGTCGTCTAATTCCCAAGATGAAGGATGTGGTAAGAAATGAGGTATTAAAACTTCTTGAAGCAGGTATTATATATCCTATTGCTGATAGTAGATGGGTTAGTCCTGTGCATTGTGTTCCTAAGAAAGGAGGAATAACTGTTGTGCCTAATGATAATGATGAGCTTATTCCTCAAAGAGTAGTTGTAGGGTATAGAATGTGCATTGATTTTCGAAAAGTTAATAAGGTTACTAAGAAAGATCATTACCCTTTACCTTTTATTGATCAAATGTTAGAAAGGTTGTCTAAAAATACTCATTTCTGCTTTCTTGATGGATATTCTGGGTTTTCACAAATTGCTGTTAGAGCTAAAGATCAAGAGAAAACCACTTTCACTTGTCCCTATGGAACTTATGCTTATAGGCGTATGCCTTTTGGTTTATGTAATGCTCCTGCTACTTTCCAAAGATGCATGTCTGCTATTTTTCATGGCTTTTGTGAAAAGATTGTTGAGGTATTCATGGATGATTTTTCTGTCTATGGGAATTCTTTTGATAATTGCTTGCGAAACCTTGATAAAGTTTTGCAGAGATGTGAAGAAACTAACCTTGTTCTTAATTGGGAGAAATGCCACTTTATGGTTAATGAAGGAATTGTATTGGGACATAAAATTTCTGAGAGAGGTATTGAAGTTGATAGAGCTAAAGTTGAAGCAATTGAGAAGATGCCCTATCCTAGGGATGTTAAAGGTATTCGTAGTATTCTTGGTCATGCTGGTTTTTATAGGAGGTTTATTAAAGATTTCTCTAAAATTTCAAAGCCTCTTACTAATCTTCTTCAAAAAGATGTACCTTTCGTTTTTGATGATGATTGTAAGGAAGCCTTTGAAACTCTAAAGAAAGCCTTAACAACTGCTCCTGTAGTCGAACCTCCTGATTGGAATTTGCCTTTTGAAATTATGTGTGATGCTAGTGATTTTGCTGTAGGTGCTGTCCTTGGACAGCGAGTAGATAAAAAATTGAATGTTATTCATTATGCTAGTAAAACTCTAGATGCTGCTCAAAGAAATTATGCTACAACTGAGAAAGAATTATTAGCCGTAGTTTTTGCATGTGACAAGTTTAGACCCTATATTGTTGATTCAAAAGTTACAGTTCATACTGATCATGCTGCGATTAGGTACCTTATGGAAAAGAAAGATGCTAAGCCAAGGCTTATTAGATGGGTGCTTCTTTTGCAAGAATTTGATTTACATATTGTAGATAGGAAAGGTGCTGATAATCCTGTTGCTGATAATTTGTCTAGATTGGAAAATATTGCTTATGATCATGTTCCTGTTAATGATAGTTTTCCAAATGAACAATTGGCTGTAATAAAGGTGAGCTCGCGAGATAGTCCTTGGTATGCTGATTATGCTAACTTTATTGTTTCGAAGTACTTGCCTCCAACCTTTTCAGCTCAGCAAAGGAGGAAATTCTTTTATGATTTGAGGCATTATTTTTGGGATGACCCACACTTATATAAAGAAGGAGTGGATGGTATTATGCGAAGATGTGTCCCAGAATATGAACAACAAGAGATATTGAGTAAATGTCATGGTAGTGCTTATGGAGGACATCACGCCGGAGATAGAACCGCGCAAAAGGTTCTACAATCAGGTTTTTATTGGCCAACGCTTTTCAAAGATGCAAGGAAGTTTATCTTATCTTGTGATGAATGTCAAAGAGTTGGTAATATCTCTAGACGCAATGAAATGCCTATGAATTATACTCTTGTTATTGAACCATTTGATTGTTGGGGATTTGACTTCATGGGTCCTTTCCCTTCTTCAGAAGGTAACACTCATATACTTGTCGTTGTTGATTATGTTACTAAATGGGTAGAAGCTATACCTACAAAAAGTGCTGATGGTGAGACCTCTTTAAAAATGCTTTTAGATGTTATTTTTCCTAGATTTGGAGTACCTAGATATATTATGACTGATGGAGGTTCTCACTTTATTCATGGTGGTTTTAGAAAAACTCTTGCTAGATATGGTATTAATCATAGAATTGCTTCAGCTTATCATCCTCAAACTAGTGGGCAAGTAGAATTATCAAATAGAGAAATTAAATCTATCTTGGGAAAGACTGTTAATAAATCTAGAAAGAATTGGGCTAGTAAGTTAAAGGAAGCATTGTGGGCTTATAGAACTGCTTATAAAAATCCTATGGGAATGTCTCCTTATAAAATGGTTTATGGAAAAGCTTGTCATTTACCTTTAGAATTAGAGCACAAAGCTTATTGGGCTGTAAGAGAACTTAATAAAGATTTTAAACTTGCCGGTAAGAAGAGGTTGCTACAATTGAGTTCTTTAGATGAATGGAGAAGTGAAGCTTATGAAAATGCTAAACTTTTTAAGGAGAAGGTTAAGAAGTGGCATGATAGAAGAATTATTAAAAGAGAATTTAATGTTGGAGATAAAGTCCTATTGTATCGGTCTCGTCTCAGATTTTTTGCAGGGAAATTACTCTCAAAATGGGAAGGACCATATGTCATTGAGGAGGTGTATCGTTCAGGGGCAATTAAAATTAGTTCTCTGCAAGGTAATGCCACACAAGTAGTGAATGGACAAAGACTCAAGCATTATATTTCTGGAGATTCTTATAATGAAGATATTGATGTTATTCAAGTGATGACTCCGGAAGCTTTCATCAAAGACCAAATTGACAGTTCTGCAGAGTTCGACTTTGAATAGGTAACAGTTTTAGTAATAAAAAGTCCGTGTTTTACTTTCCGAACAATATTTTTTTTTTTTTTGGAAAATATGAAAAATTACGAGATCGAAACGGAGTGGAGGAGACGCGCGAGGGCCCGTCACCATAGGCCGGCGCGGGCCCCACCCTGGCCGCGCCGCCCTATGGGGACAGCCCCTCGGCGTCCCGTTTCCACTCGTTTTCGGCCTGGAACCTTCCTTTTGTCGTAAAAATATTTGCTATATAATCCCCCGGATCCCCAGAGGTCCGTATATCGTTTTCTCGTCGTGTTTTGTTTCGAGCTGTTTTCTGCCAGGATCTGTTTTTGATCTAGAAGCACCATGGTCTCCAACAACAAAGACAAGGGGCCTTGGGAGGAAGAGATGGATGAAGGTGTCAAGGAAGTGAAGAAGATAGCATCAGCAAAAAGAGAGCGGGAAGCTACGGAGAGTAAGCCAATCTTGGTGGGATCGGTTAACACTGGACGTTCTTTTTCTCATAACTTGCAGGGACTTCTTCCGCCTGCTCTTAGCCTCAACTCTTTCCCTTGTGTGGAGGAAGCAATACGGGTTACCGATGAGTTTTGTGATCAATATCGTGCTCTAAGAAGGGAAGTGGAGATACTTCAGGAGGAGAACCAGCGACTTCGCAGAATGCTGGAATATTACTCGATTCCCATCACAAGGCCGCCACCGCCACATTCGGATAACAATGAATCTCTTCGAGTTTTAGTGCAGAACTGCCAAACTGAGAAGCTGAAGCTGAAGGAGATCTTTAAGAAGCGCGAGAAGAATCCACCACCATCACCACCGAAGGAGTAATTCATCATCGGTATTGGCATCCCCTTGGTTTGTTCCAAGCTTGGGGGAGTGCCGCGGTATCACATCATCACTATCTTTATCTTTTACTATCAAGTAGTGTCATATCATGAGTAGGGAAGTTATCATATAGAATAGTTTGCAGTGTGGAAGTATCTCTCTCTTAGTTGGTTATCTATGTATCCGTTGGTGTGAGTTATCGTTATGGAATATTAATGAGAAGTCTTATCATTTACTTTTTGCACACCTTATTTTAGTTTGCAATTTCTATTATATGATCACTCTTGACATTAGTATTGATATCACTTTGGGAGCATCAAGTAAATCTATTTGGTTTTGGCAAACTTAGCATTGGTCAATAGCAACAATACTTTGTTTAAATAGAAAAGGGAAATACATGTAGATATATTGCTTTATTATCTTTCTGCTAATGAGTTTAGTATTCTGAAGTTAAAATTGCTTGTGCTTATGAGAAAGATGCATGATTGTTTCTATCACATGTATATTTGTTTGTTTCCCTCAACCTTTATGCTTGCTACCCAACCTTGCTAGCCAAAGACCTGTATTGAGAGGGAATGCTTCTCATACATCCATAACCTTAGACCAAACCCATGCCATTTGTGTCCACCATAACTACCTACTATGTGGTATTTTGCGCCACTCCAAGTAAATACTTCATGTGCTACCTTTAAATAATTCAAACTATATTACTCTTTATTTGTGTCAATGTTTTATAGCTCATGAGGAAGTATGTGGTGTTTTATCTTTCAATCTTGTTGGGCGGACTTTCACCAATGGACTAGTGGCACATCCGCTTATCCAATAATTTTGCAAAAGAGCTGGCAACGGGGTTCCCAGCCCCAATTAATAACTTTCATTAATAATTCTCTTCACATGTTTTGCCCTGATTTATCAGTAAGCAACTTAATTTTGCAATAGACACTCCTCCATGGTATGAGAAATGTTGGAAGGCACCCGAGGATTCGGTTAGCCATGGCTTGTGAAAGCAAAGGTTGGGGGAGTGTCATCCATAATAAAACTAAAATACATGTGTAAACAAAAGAGAAGGAGGATGATCTACCTTGCTGGTAGAGATGACGTCCTCCATGGGAGCCGCTCTTGGAAGGTCTGTTTGGCAAGGGGGTTAGAGTGCCCACTACCATTCGTTGACAACAACAAACACCGCTCAAAATCTTACTTTTATGCTCTTTATATGATTTCAAAACTTGAAAAGCTCTAGCACATGATTTAATCCCTGCTTCCCTCTGCGAGGGTGACATGGGTATACCCTTCGGGTACCCATTATTAGTATACCTGGATCGGCTCGGCCCAATATGGAGAAGGCCCAACAAGGCAACCCGAAGAAGTAGTCGACTAGGACTCTTGTAAAACCCTAGGCTGGTTGCATATATAAAGCCAGCCAGGGCACCCAATAGAGGAGGCCAACAGATAGATAGCAGATAGACAACATAGCTCCGCCTACGGCGGCACCCTGTAAACACATCTATGATCATATACTGGATTGCTAGCAGCACGTAGGGATCCTCCACCGAGGGGACCCGAAGCTGGGTACGTCGTGTGCCTAATCTCGTCCCCGGAATCTCCATCGCCGCTCTCTCCCGAAACCCAAGTCTACAATACGTAGGCATTGGCGAGGTGATCCCTCGTCAATTGGCGCTGTCTGTGGGAAATCGCGACGAGTGGATTTCGTTATCCGGGCGGGTTCCATCATCGTCTTCAACTGCTAGATCGCATATAGTTACTCGGCAGCGGCGCGCTAAGAAATTTTGCGATTGGGTCATGGGATCACATCTGCCCGCCACCCGCCGCGCTAATCTGTTTGGCTCCAGTTTACGAAGTCGTCTACTCAAAGAAGGCGTCCACGTGATGGAGACATCCATACAGAGCACACCGACCAGGGCCAGTTTATGGTTGGCATCGTATTGTTTTCGTCAAGTATCACGGAACAAAAAGAATAGAGCTACGGTTCGTCCAAGTCCCGAGTGCTCACGCAGCTGTACAATGACCATGGCCAGTTTTTAGTCTAATCTCTATCTCTTGCAGCTTATTCTATCCATCAATATTTTACTAGATCTAATTGCTTCTCCTGTACTTGACGATCAATTATTATATTAGAGCTAATAGCCTAGTTGTCTGCATGTTGTTTTCTGTGCATGAACACTCGGATAATTTATTCATGGAAACAACGCGTGGAAGGCTGATTTCATCGGTTGCAAGAAAATGGGCAAGTCAAGTTCGTGAAACTGGTGTTTTGGACCAGCCGATGCTCCGGAAGCTCAAAGATCTGATCGTTGTGTTGTGTTCTCTCCGGAAAACAAAAGCTAAGTACTTCTATTGCTGCTTCTTACACGTACTTCTAATTTGTAGTATTTGGCCTTTGATTGGACAACTATTCATCTAACAAAGGAAAACAACACACGATCTGATCTCTCGCAAGAAAATTCACTGTGTAGAAAATATAGACAAATATTTGCTTCGAAAATTTTTGCGAGAAATTTCAGATTTATTTGCAAGCGACGACTCTCCCGAACTTGTCCATCGTGGATTTGCCAGCACACACCTCGCCATCCAACATAAAGATTATCAGTTCGCCATCACGTGTTTGCCGCGCACTCGACGCTGCACAATCACTACACTCGGGGCTCATCCCTTGAGGATCCGACATATCAACTACGTCTTCTTCATCGACCACTTTCTACATCGATGCGTCCGCCACATGACCTACTTCCATGTCAGCCTCGCCGCACCCGATAAAAAAGCTAAGTGTACCTCTTCCAGGGTCGTTTATTATTTACTTTCACCACATCCGGATATCCGGGGTTTGTGACATTGCAATATTAGAGCAAAATCACCCACACTGGGGGTTGTGCCATTAATTTGTTACCAAAAATACACTCGATTACTTGGTGAATTTCTTTTCTCCGGCTCAGTGGAATTATTTACTTCGGCTTAAGTGGATTTATTTTCTTCGAGGTTTTTGGGTCAGTGGATTTATGATCGATGATTATTACTGGATTTATTTCTTCGGGTCACTGGATTTATTGAATTCATCTATATGAATATTATTGGTTCACTCTTATACAATATTACCCGATACGTTTCCGGGTCAATGGATTCATCTTCTATGGTTATTACTGGAACTATTTTCTTCGGGTCAATGGATTTATCCTCTATGATATCAACGGATTCATCTTCTATGGTTATTACTGCATTCTTCGGGTCAATGGATTCATCCTCTATGATATCGACGGATTCATCTTCAATATATGCTCTATATTTAATGGCGTAATAATATGGATTCATCTAAAATACTTCATCTGGGATTCATCTTCGTATATTATTGTCTATGGCTTCATCCTAAATGGTTTCACCGTATATGACGCCGCGATTCCATCAATTTCTTTCGATATCATAGTAAACATTCGGGGGCTCGACAATGATTTCCCCTCGAGTAACAACTGTGACACGGCGTCTAAGCAACAATCATGACATCACCTCAGCATCGCTCGGGGGCTCGGCTATTTCCTCATCAACAATATGGCGGCATCCACTTTTCGCTATTTGGTGGTTTCTACTTCGGCTCGACTTCTTCTCCGCACTCGAAGACTTCATCGCGCCGACTCCGTCGTGCCCAATAAGCTAAGTGATTCCTTTGTTTTACATAAAGTTAATTATCATTTACTTTCGCCGTACCCCACACTCGGGGGCTGCGCCATATTTCTTCACTATACATCTCAGGTTGGCAAAAGAAGAAGCCTACAAAAATTTTCTTCGAGAGAAACCGACGAAATCCTCGAGAGAGGACCCGACGAAACCTTCTTCAGGGAGGAACCCGACGAAATCAAGAGAGAACCCGACGAAATCTTCTTCAGGGAGGAACCCGACGAAATCAAGAGAACCCAACGAAATCTTCTTCAGGGAGGAACTGACAAAATCAAGAGAGAACCCGACGAAATTGTCTTCAAGAGAGAACCCGACGAAATCTTATTCAGGGAAGACCCGACGAATTTGCCTCAAGAAGGACCCGAATAATTTTTCCTCAAGAAGGACCCGAAAAATTATCTTCAAGGAGGTCCCGAAAAATTATCTTCAAGGAGGTCTCGAAGAATTATCTTCAAGGGACCCGAAGAATTATCTTCAAGGAGGACCCGAAAAATTATCTTCAAGGAGGTCCCGAAAAATTATCTTCAAGGAGGTCTCGAAGAATTATCTTCAAGGACCCGAAGAATTATCTTCAAGGAGGACTCGAAGAATTATCTTCAAGGAGGTCCCGAAGAATTATCTTCAAGGAGGTCCCGAAGAATTATCTTCAAGAAGGTCCCGAAGAATTATCTTCAAGGAGGACCCGAAGAATTATCTTCAAGGATGTCCCGAAGAATTATCCTCAAGGAGGACCCGAAGAATTGTCCTCAGGGAGGACCCGAAGAATTATCCTCAAAGAGGACCCGAAGAAATTTTCCTGAAGGAGGAACTCGACGAAATTTTCATCAAGGAGGAACCCAAAAAAAATGGACAAATCTTCGGGTCCATTGACTCGTCATTTGTTCCGATCAAGAACATCGGTGATATGCCTGACGACAATATAGAAGAACGCAATATATTCGGCTGACTCATCAAGCCCGAGAGAAAAATAGAAGAACCCGCAAAATGGGTCATTGCATCAGCCGAACAAGGCACTCGACAATATATTCTCAGAGCGCTAAAAGTCGCGAATAATCTCTGAATGCCGCAAAACTCTGCGAAGGTAAGACCCCAGATCCGTTCTGTGCGGCGTGGCATCGCCAAAGACTGCGCTCTGCTACTTTTTTCCACATCAACAGATGTGAAGAAATATCCCGGCGGACGCGCTGTGGATCCGATAACATTACTGGAATTCGGATCATGGTAAGTCCTTAAGCGGCACGTGACGAATTACGCCAGGTCCCGAGATCATGTCCAGGGACGTGATCTTGAAGTAGGTTCTTGCGGGATTGCCACAAGAGCAGTTAACTGTACCCAACCCCATTTACCATTCCATTACCAACAACATAGCAAGCCTGGAGTTTAAAAAGAGTTGCGCCCAGAAATATAGTTAAGTTCTTTATCGAGTAGTACAACTTGAGTCTATGCCCAGGTGCAAGCACTTGCCCATAGGCTCGGGGGCTACTCTTATCGAGAGCATTGTTCACCCTCTCAATAAGATACAAGAAAGAGGAAAAATTGTGGAGTCGATTAAAAGCAAGTTGAGCCTACACCCAAGTGCAAACACTTGGCTGTAGCCTCGGGGGCTACTCCCATCGGGAGCGCTGGTCGCGCACCCGATAGAAAAATAACTTCGACAGCATCTACGACAATCAAGCTTTGTAGACTCAACTCGATTCTACGATTCGAGTGGAGCCTACTCCCATCGGGAGCCCATGGATTTCATCAAGTCCTCCAGAAATATAGTTAAGTTCTTCATCGAGTAGTACAACTTGAGTCTATGCCTAAGTGCAAGCACTTACCCATAGACTCGGGGGCTACTCCCATCGGGAGCGCTGCCGCGCACCCGATAGAAAAATAATTTCAAGAATCGTCGACATCATCTACGCTACACATGATCTACGACATGGACCTCGCCTTTGGAGATGATTATGCTTGGAGTCTCTACGCAAGTCTTCGACTTCCCTAGACACTCGGGGGCTACTGACATGGGTATACCCTTCGGGTACCCATTAGTATACCTGGATTGGCTCGGCCCAATATGGAGAAGGCCCAACAAGGCAACCCGAAGAAGTAGTCGACTAGGACTCTTGTAAAACCCTAGGCTGGTTGCATATATAAAGCCAGCCAGGGCACCCGAAATAAGGAGGCCAACAGATAGACAGAATATAGACAACATAGCTCCGCCTACGGCGGCACCCTGTAAACACATCTATGATCATATACTGGATTGCTAGCAGCACGTAGGGATCCTCCACCGAGGGGACCCGAAGCTGGGTACGTCGTGTGCCTAATCTCGTCCCCGGAATCTCCATCGCCGCTCTCTCCCGAAACCCAAGTCTACAATACGTAGGCATTGGCGAGGTGATCCCTCTGCAAGGGCCTATCTTTTACTTTTATGATTGAGTCAGTAAACCTATTTCCCTCTATCTCAAGCAAGCAATTGAGTTGTTGTGATCCAACCATTTATGCTATGATCTAGTTAATCATGTCTTTTATGCTTTCTTGTTCAGTACAAATTTTATCTGAATGAATATGACTTTGAAAGTTATCAATGATTATGAAGAGATTGTTATGATTGAGGATGAAAGCCCTGCCATATAAATTCTAATATAAAGGCTTTGCTTAGAAGATAAGTACAATCCGTTAATAGTTCTCTGACCAAGAACAAAGTTTGCCATAACCATTTATGATTTCCTATGCACCTCTATTTGTGATTTCTCTTTACTTATTTCAAGTTGAGTTATATGAGGAGGATGTTTACTAGAATGTCTTGTGCGAATAAATATGATGCTTCTTGTCCGTATTTTATTTATCGACTCTTCACTCCATAAACATGTGGTCTTGTTTATTGAGCTCAGTTTCGCTTGGGGACAAGCGAGGTCTAAGCTTGGGGGAGTTGATACGTCCATTTTGCATCACTATTTTATATCATAATTTGCTGTTATTCATTGATATATTTCATATTTAGAGATGATACTTATGTTATTTCACCTATTTTGCATGTTTCATGATTATTGGAGAATTATTCACCGGAGTCAGGATTCTGCTGGAAAAAGCACCGTCAGGACACCATATTTCGGAAGATCAACAATTGACGGAAATTATATGAAAAATCCTATTTTTCCAGAAGACGAAGGGAGCCAGAAGGAGGAGCCGAGGAGGGCCGCCATGGGCCCCCCATAGGCCGGCGCGGGCCCTGGCCTGGCCGCGCCGCCATGTGGGGAGGGGGCCCACAGCCCCCTCTGGCCTCCTCTCCTTCGCGTACATCTTCGTCCCGAAAACCTAAGCCACGGGGAGTTACGGAGAATTGACAGAGCCGCCTCTGCGGGGCGGAGAGACACCAGAGAGAAAAGAGCTCTCCGGCGGGCAGGAATCCGCCGGGGAAATTCCCTCCCGGAGGGGGAAATCGACGCCATCGCCATCGTCATCGAGCTGGACATCATCTCCATCATCATCACCATCATCTTCATCATCATCACCGCCATCTCCACCGCTGCACCTCGTCACCGCTGTAACGATTTGGGTTGGATCTTGATTGTTTGATAGGGGAAACTCTCCCGGTGTTGATTACTACTTGTTATTGATGCTATTGAGTGAAACCATTGAACCAAGGTTTATGTTCAGATTGTTATTCACCATCATATCACCTCTGATTATGTTCCATATGATGTCTCGTGAGTAGTTCGTTTAGTTCTTGAGGACATGGGTGAAGTCTAAATGTTAGTAGTGAACTATGTTGAGTAATATTTAATGGTTTGATATTTAAGTTGTGGTGTTATTCTTCTAGTGGTGTCATGTGAACGTCGACTACATGATACTTCACCTTTATGGGCCTAGGGGAGTGCATCTTGTATTCGTTTGCTAATTGTGGGGTTGCCGGAGTGACAACAACCTAAACCCCCGTTAGTATATCGGTGCAGGAGGGATAGCAGGATCTCAGAGTTTAAGGCTGTGGTTAGATTTATCTTAATTACTTTCTTGTATTTGCGGATGCTTGCAAGGGGTATAATCACAAGTATGTATTAGTCCTAGGAAGGGCGGTGCATTAGCATAGGTTCACCCACACAACACTTATCAAAACAATGAAGATTAATCAACTATAGGAAGCGAAAGCACTAGACTAAAATCCCCGTGTGTCCTCAAGAACGTTTGGTCATTATAAGTAAACAAACCGGCTTGTCCTTTGTGCTAAAAAGGATTGGGCCACTTGCTGCAATTATTTCTCTCGCATTTTACTTACTCGTACTTTATTTATCTGCTATATCAAAACCCCCTGAATACTTGTCTGTGAGCATTTACAGTGAATCCTTCATCGAAACTGCTTGTCAACACCTTCTGCTCCTCGTTGGGTTCGACACTCTTATTTATCGAAAGTACTACGATACACCCCCTATACTTGTGGGTCATCACGGGCGAGGAACATCTGTACCGGTTCGTGAGGGCCTTTTCTATCGGTTCGTGTTACGAACCGGTACGAAAGGTCTTCAGCCCAAATTTCAGGCGCGGGCGTTGCGGGCTGGACCTTTGGTACCGGTTCATAAAGAACCGGTACTAAAGGTGCCTCCCTATCCCCGTCCCATTCTCTTTTCTCTCTCTCACATTTCTAAATATTTTGCACCTCTCACACTCCAACAAATCTCATTTTTTCTCCACCATTTTAACAAGATTAACGGCATCCATCTATCCAAGGGTTAGCAATATCATCCTTTCTTCCGGCGTTCCTAATTTAGCTCATTTCTTTGGTAGTTTTAACTCGTACTATTTTTCTAGTGCTAGCAAGGTGTTCGATGAAATGCCTAAGTTAGGGATTTTATTTTTTTATATGCAATTTGAGCTGAAATTATGGTATGTTTTGTAGGTTTTAATTAGTATCATCCCCGTCCTCACCGCCGTCGATCGCCAGCGTCGTCCCCTAGCCGGCACCGTACCACCTCGGTGAGCCTCTTCTTTTTTATAAAAAAACTTAGTTTTATGTGATGAACTTGAATATTAATTAAGTTGGTCACTCATATATCCATGATGTTGTGTAATTAATGATATTTGATATACATATAAAATGCAGATGAATCGACAATGGATGTACGGTGACCGGTGCCATCCCGAGGCAAACAGGCAGTCGAATGGTTTCATGTATTGTCCATGTAGTTCCTGTAAGAATATGAAGGATTACTCTACCTCGAAGACCCTTCACATCCACCTGCTGGAGAATGGTTTCATGCCCAGCTATAATTGTTGGACCAAGCACGGAGAAAGAGGGGTTATATTGGAAGACAACGAAGAAGAAGAGGATAGTGACAACTATCCTATGTTCACTGAAGACGGTGATAGTAGAATGGGGGAAGACGAAGCTGAAGAAGAGCCCATTTTTGATGAGCCGATTTTTGATGACCCCGATGACGATTTGGGTCGGGCCATTCTTGATGCGAAGATAAGCTGCGGAAGTGAAAAGGAGAGGTTGAAGTTGGAGAAAATGTTAGAGGATCACAACAAACTGTTGTACCCAAATTGCGAAGATGGCCAGAAAAAGCTGGGTACCACGCTGGAATTGCTGCAATGGAAGGCAGAGAATGGTACTTCTGACAAGGGATTTGAAAAGTTGCTGAAAATAATAAAGAAGATGCTTCCAGGGGAGAACGTATTGCCCTCTAGTACGTACGAAGCAAAGAAGGTTGTCTGCCCTCTAGGATTAGAGGTGCAGAAGATACATGCATGCATCAATGACTGCATCCTCTACCGCGGGGAGTACGAGAATTTGAATGCATGCCCGGTATGTAGTGCATTGAGGTATAAGATCAGGCGAGATGACCCTGGCGATGTTGAGGGCGAGTCCACCCCCAGGAAGAGGGTTCCTGCGAAGGTGATGTGGTATGCTCCTATAATACCACGGTTGAAACGTTTGTTCCAAAACAAAGAGCATGCCAAGTTGTTGCGATGGCACAAAGAGGACCGTAAGAAAGATGTGATGCTGAGACACCCCGCTGACGGGTCGCAGTGGAGAAAAATCGACAGAGAGTTCAAGTCATTTTCAGATGACGCAAGGAACTTAAGATTTGGTCTAAGTACAGATGGCTTTAATCCTTTCGGGGAGCAGAGCTCCAGTCATAGCACCTGGCCAGTGACTCTATGTATCTATAACCTTCCTCCTTGGTTGTGCATGAAGCGGAAGTTCATTATGATGCCAGTGCTCATCCAAGGCCCGAAGCAACCCGGCAACGACATTGATGTGTACCTGAGGCCATTGGTTGAAGAACTTTTACAGTTGTGGCGTGACGAAGGTGTACCTGTGTGGGATGAGCACGAACAAAAGGAATTTAACCTACGGGCGTTGTTGTTTGTAACCATCAATGATTGGCCTGCTCTTAGTAACATTTCAGGGCAGTCAAACAAGGGATACAATGCATGCACACACTGTTTAGGTGAGACTGACAGTATTATTTGGGAAACAAGAATGTGTACCTGGGGCATCGTCGATTTCTTCCAAAACAACATCACGTAAGAAAGAGAGGAAAGCATTTCGGAGGTGAGGCAGATAACCGAACGAAGCCTACCCGCCCTACTGGGGAAGTTATATATGATATGGTCAAGGATTTAAAAGTGATCTTTGGAAAGGGTCCCGGCGGACAATCTGTTCCGCATGATGTTGACGGACACGTACCCATGTGGAAGAAGAAGTCGATATTTTGGGAGCTACCCTACTGGAAATTCTTAGAGGTTCACTCTGCAATCGACGTGATGCACGTGACGAAAAATCTTTGCGTGAACCTGCTAAACTTCTTGGGCGTGTATGGGAAGACAAAAGATACACCGGATGCACGGCAGGACCAGCAAAGTATCCACGAAGGAAACAACCTGAATCCAGAGAAGTATCAAGGTCCTGCCAGCTACGCTCTTACCAAAGAAGAGAAGGAGATCTTTTTTGAAGTCCTGAGTAGCATCAAGGTCCCGTCTGGCTTCTCGTCGAATATAAAGGGAATAATAAACATGTCGGAGAAAAAGTTTCAAAACCTAAAGTCTCATGACTGCCACGTGATTATGACACAATTACTTCCGGTTGCATTGAGGGGGCTTCTGCCGGAAAATGTTCGAGTACCCATTGTGAAGCTATGTGCGTTCCTCAATGCAATTTCTCAGAAGGTGATCAATCCACTTACTCTACAAAATTTACAGAAGGATGTGGTCCAATGTCTAGTCAGCTTCGAGTTGGTGTTCCCACCATCCTTCTTCAATATTATGACACATCTCCTAGTTCACCTGGTCGAAGAGATTGGCGTTCTCGGTCCTGTATTTCTACACAACATGTTCCCCTTTGAGAGATTCATGGGAGTCTTAAAGAAGTACGTTCATAACCGTGCTAGGCCAGAAGAAAGTGCATGGAGCCCCCATGTGTGGTTTTGGTAATTAATGACAATCCCTATGGACTAATGTTTGCATTGAGTTATATTAATAGGAGTTGTCCATAGGCAATTCTTGAACCATTTGTTGGCTTCAAGGTTGCAATAAGAAGAAATTGATGAAGGATATCAAGTGTCAAGTATGTCTTGAAGATGAAGATGAAGTGAGCCCTCAAGTTACTTCAAGACATCAATATGATGAAGAATGAAGAATGAAGTGCAAGTTCAAGATGAGCCATCTCGAAGAGATCCTTTGCTTGAGTCTTGCCATCCATATGGTGATCATGGATATGTGAAGATGCGCCGAAGAAGAAGCTCTCCCATGGTGGTTTATGGGGGAGCAATCTACAAGACTTCGTCAAGCAAGCACAAGCAAGAAAGGCGTTCCATCTTGTTGAGGTCAAGATCGTCGTCATCAAGCTCAAGTGGAATGCGCAAGTATAAGGTTTGCTCTTGATAGGGTTTCTTTCTCACCGGTCTCATAGTGTAGTTGGAGACCGGTTTATAGTTTAGTTGCCGTACTATCAAGAGGGCTCTCGAGTGAGTAACTCGATCGTATCATTCGGAGAGAGCTCAAACCTTTGCATCCTTGCATCATCTTTCTTGGTTATTATTTGGATCTTATCCATGTGATGATTTAGAGCTTGTGCTTATTCTCATGACAAGCTCTAGTTCATCAAGAATGGTTTTTGCACGGGCAACTTGTTGCATTTTCAAGATTGGAGGTTTTACCGGTATGTCTTTTTTAGATAGGTCAAACCTTTCATCATTTGTTTCTATCCTCCTTTGCTGGACTATGATGGTTCCCTGCATGATCTTGTAGAGCTTGTTACTAGCTTCGAAACGAGTCCAAGATCATCAAAATCGGAGTCCGGATACTCAAGTTATGCTTTTTCTATGTTTGCCCAAAGAGGAGTTTTTGGGCTGAGCGGTAACCGCCCGAGGACGAGCGGAGTACCGGCCCCGCCCGCCCGTGGGGAAATGGCCAAGCCTCACGGTATGTTTCCGTATTGGGACATGCGGCGGCACCGCGGCCGGTGGTTCCGCTCCGGCCCGGCGGAGGTACCGCTCCCCTCGCGCGCACACACACGGCGGTAGTACCGCTCTTGCTGGCCGGTACTACCGGCCCCAAGTGGCCAGCCCCAACGGGCAGAAATTTGGGGCCTCCTTTTATGCCCCCTCTCTCTTGGTTTTCCTCTCTTCTTGCTCCTTCTTCTTCCTCCTCTCTCTCAAGCTCTCTCCACCATTGTTGCATCTTGAGAGCTCCTCCTCTCCCCCAATCCCTCCATGATTCTTGCTCAAATTTGAGGAAAAGAGAGAGGTGGTCTAGATCTATATTTGCACCAATCAAATTCCCCTCTTTGTGAGGGAATCTCTAGATCTAGATCTTGGAGAGAAATTTTGTGTTCCTCTTCTTATATTGTTCTTCCTCTCTTATTCCCCCAATAGCTTTAGTAGCTTTGTTGGAATTTGAGAGTGAAGAATTTGAGCATCTTTGTGGTGTTCTTGCCATTGCATTTGGTGCATCGGTTTGAGTTCTCCACGGTGATTCGTGGAGGTGAAAGCAAGAAGGTTGTTACTCTTGGGTTCTTGGAACCCTAGACGGATTCTACACCTTTGTGGTGATTTGTTGGGAGCCTCCGATTAAGTTGTGGATGTGTGCCCCAACCTTTGTGTAAGGCCCGGTTTCCGCCTCGAAGGAAATCCCTTAGTGGAACCGTGACCTAGGCCTTTGTGGCGAGGGTCACCGGAGATTTAGGTGAGGCGCCTTCGTGGCGTTCGGTTTGTGGTGTGAGTACCGCATCTTGGGGTGAGGCCTTTGTGGCGTTGGTGTGCATCGAGCAACCACACCTCAAGGTGAGCCTCTTGTGGCGTTCGGGAGCACTAAGCAACCGCACCTCT
The DNA here is from genome assembly GCA_030979885.1 of Lolium multiflorum. NCBI lineage: Eukaryota > Viridiplantae > Streptophyta > Magnoliopsida > Poales > Poaceae > Lolium > Lolium multiflorum. The sequence goes on from CM061753.1 coordinate 63,804,249, forward strand.
CCACCGGAGATTAGCACTCGCAAGAGTGTGAACTCCGGGATAAATCATCGTCTCCCGCGTGCCTCGGTTATCTCTATACCCGAGCTCTTTACTTATGCACTTTACCTTGTGATAGCCATCGTGCTTGAAGTTATATATCTTGCTATCACATAGTTGCTTGTATTGCTTAGAATAAGTTGTTGGTGCACATAGGTGAACAATAGTATATAGGCTTTGGGCTTGACAAAGTAAACGCTAGTTTTATTCCGCATTTGTTAAGCCCATCTCGTAAAAGTTTTAAATCGCCTATTCACCCCCCCTCTAGGCGACATCCGTGTCCTTTCAATTGGTATCAGAGCAAGGTCTCTCATTCTTAGGCTTCACCGCCTTGAGAGTAAAGATGTCGGCTAGGGGATTAGCGCACAATAACTTGTTTATATTTGATGGCACAAATTATGATCTATGGAAAATTTATGTGCTTAATATTTTGCGGCGTATGTCCCCGGACATGGAGCGATTTCTTGACATGGGTTTTTCTTCTCCTAAGGATCCTCAAAATTTATCTCTTGAGGAGGAGAAAAACTCTTGTCTCGATGCTCTTGCTTCTCATGTGTTTTCCATTGTTGTGAGCAATGTAGTTACTTCTTCAATCATGCCTTTTGGGAGCGCTCATGAATTATGGACAAAGCTTCAAGATAAATATGATGTGTCCAAGATTATTGAGGATGATTGTATTGCTTCCACTTCCGGCCGTGATGAGTTCTCATCTTCTTCCACTTCACCAAAGTGTGGTAAGACACAAGGTAATGATATGGTGAGTGGTGATGAAAATTGCAATGTTGATATTGAGCTTACTATTGATGATTCGTCATCTCTATCTCATTGCAATGCTTCATCTTCGGACTTAAACACATCTAGCACTAGAAATGATTTACATGCTTGTGTTGATAGTCCTTGCATATCATGTGTAAGTTGCTTGAATAAATCTAATGATGATATGCTTGCATTGTCTTGTGGCCATGATAAAAATGCTTCTATTTCCTCTAGTTGTTGTGTGTCTAACAATGTAGAGGAAACCAAAGATTCTATTGGTCAAGACAAGATCTTGAAAGGAGCCTCAAGTAACTCCTCCTCTTTATCTCACGGTCCTCATATATGCCTTATGGCCAAGGGTTCCACGGTACCTCCTACCATGGAACCCAATATGTCTACAAGAAAAGTTCTGATAGACAACGTCTCAAAATCGTCCGCTAAGGGGTATTTTTCGTCGCCTATGGGCCTAACCCGACGATATGGGTTCCGTTGTGGAAACTGCGTCAGGCAAAGTCCAACGACGATTTTTTCGGTCCGTCGCGCTTGGGCGCCCTTCCGCCACGGAAAATCGGACCGTTGCGGAAGTGTTTTCGGGAGCCCGTTGACTGCTGACGTCATGCAAACTGACACGTGGCAGACGCCGTTAACTGGCAGTTAACGGCGTTAACCGGCTGAAACCCCGTGGTAGATGGTAGGCCCACACGAGGCCTGCCACGTCTTAAGCGGGCCGGGCCAGATGACATAGTTTGACCGGTCAACTATATAGCTGGGCCGGTCCATTAGTTACGTGGGCCGGGCCTAACCTCTAAGGTTGACTGGTCAAAACTTAAATGGGCCGGCCCATTTAACATGTGGGGTCCACCTTACAGCAACTGGGCCGGCCCAAGAAGCAAGTGGGCCGGGCCAAAAACACAGGTGGGTCCCACTTTCCTGTTAAAGGGCCGGCCCATTTAGTGTGTGGGGTCCACCGTATAGCAAGTGGGCCGGCCCAACAAGCTAGTGGGCCGGGCCAAAAACACAGGTGGGTCCCACTTTCCAGTTAAAGGGTCGGCCCATTTAGTGTGTGGGGTCCACCATATATCAAGTGGGCCGGCCCAACAAGATAGTGGGCGGGCCAAAAACACGTGGGTCCCACTTTCCTGTTAAAGGGCCCATTTAGTATGTGGGGTCCACAATATAGCAAGTGGGCTGGCCCAACAAGATAGTGGGCCGGGCCAAAAACACAGGTGGGTCCCACTTTCCTGGTAAAGGGCCGGCCCAATTAGTATGTGGGGTCCACCATATAGCAGGTGGGCCGGCCCAACAAGATAGTGGGCCGGGCCAAAAACACAGGTGGGTCCCACTTTCCTCTTAAAGGGCCGGCCCATTTAGTATGTGGGACCACCATATAGCAAGTGGGCCGGCCCAACAAGATAGTGGGCCGGGCCAAAAACACATGTGGGTCCCACTTTCCTGTTAAAGGGCCGGCCCAACTAGTATGTGGGGTCCACCATATAGCAAGTGGGCCGGCCCAACAAGATAGTGGGCCGGGCCAAAAACACAGGTGGGTCCCACTTTCCTCTTAAAGGGCCGGCCCATTTATTATGTGGGGTCCACCAAAAAGCAAATGGGCTGGCCCAACTAAGTAGTAGTTGGTGGGGTCCACCTTAAAGCAAGTGGGCCAGCCCAATTAGTGTGTGGGGTCCACCGTAAATCAAATGGGCTGGCCCAAGAAGTAAGTGGGCCAGCCCGTTTAGTTGCTGTTTATATGCCGGCATAATATGCGCTTTAGGATTTTGCGGGCAGGCACATATGTGATTTCGCTTAATTGGGCCGTTTAAGGGATGGGAATTCGTGATTTAGATACTGAGAATATTTACGCAGCATTGATTTCTGTCGGATAGCCTCACTTACCACAAGGACCAAAGAAAAAATGCGCGAAAGAACTATAAAAACTAACTAAATATTACATCAGCTGCAAGGCATTGAAAAAAATATTACAGAACCCAGAGAAATTGAATGGTAATTAAACCTAGCAATACAATGAAGCGATCCGGCAATCTTTTAAGTTGTCCATGCAGCACCTATATCTGAAACAAAGACATTACAAGTTAAGACAGCAACAATGGAAAGGCAAAGACACTACAATATTGTTTGGCAAAGAATTTGGAACTCATCATTTCGTCGTTATAACAAGATCATTGTAATGCGCACAATAAGCAAACAAAGAGTGCATGCCGCATACCAACAGCCAATATAACAGAGCATGTTAGAATGAAACAGCAGACTTACTACTGTCGAGTCCCATGCAAACCAACATGTTCAGGGAGTACAAAATTGGCATGAACAACATAGTAGCAGGCTATAAATTTTGTAACAACGACTGAGCAAGATGAAGTTATGATGGCTACATCTACAGAGCAGGGAATGTAAACCAAAAATAGAAGTTACGATGGCAAAAGCTAAAGAGGAGGGAATGTGAACCAACATGTGCCAAGTGCAATTACTTCATTTTGGCCGTGAACTAAATAATACTCCTGAACTTATAGTGAAGGGGATGCAAATCAAGATGTTTCGGGATATAAACTTGTAATGAGCAACACATGGAGGATAGTTAATGCTGGAGCTTAGGATGGACCAGATACAGAATATAGTGGGATCACCTGTGAACTTGTATAAGAGGGAATGCAAACCAATATGTTCAGCTTTCCATATGTGAGCGTCATGCCAAGTCAGAGAAACAAGTCAATAATGCAGCTTTTGAAGAACAAGATGGCACGCAAAATTATTATCTAGTAGTATGACAAGTTTATTTGTACTACAGGCTAGATAGCAGAGTGATAGCATGCCAAACTAAGTCCTTACTTTGTTAGCTTACAATGAACTAGATACAAAACAATGGCATCACCTGTAGTACAGGGAATGCAAGCCAACATGTTCATGGAGTAAAAAATTGGCACAAACAACATAGTAGCAGGCCATAATTTTTGTAACAACGACTGAGCAAGATAAAGTTATGATGGCTAGATCTACAGAGCAGGGAATGTAAACCAAATATAGAAGTTACGATGCCAAAAGCTATAGAGCAGGGAATGCGAACCAACATGTGCAATTACTTAAAATTGGCCATGAACTAAATAATAGCAGGATGTTACTATAATACCTACAGTATAATTTTTGTAACAACGACTGAGCAAGATAGAAGTTATGATGGCTACATCTACAGAGCAGGGAATGCAAACCAAAATGTTCAATCGCTTAAAGTTAGCAATGAAGTAGAAAATAGCAACGTGTTACGGTCATAGCTAGGAATGAACTAAAAGAGCTTCAGACAAACAAGCATCTGAACCCAGAACATGGCGCTAAAACAAGGGACTTACATTAGGAGAAGCACTCTGTGGGAGTCACAGCAGATCTTCCTGGGGTTGATAGATCCGGTGATGAAGTACGCTACATGTGCTACTTGGGGTTGGAGAGACGGCCATTACACTTCATGGTTACTCATCTAATCTGCAAAGACGTAACGGCGCGTCGTTAGCACAAACAGGTTCCCCCAAGATTAAACAAGAACTTGCAGGCAAGCAATAGAAAAGCGACAGTAGAAGAGTTTAGATCATGCACTGCGCCGGTGAAGCAGATCCGGTTCATGCACAGCGGTGTCGGTGAGCAAGATCCGATGCGGTGGACGACGGATCCGGCGAAGCGGCTCCGGCGGGGTGGACGATACCGCAGCTGAAGCGACTGCGGTAGACTGCTGGATGAGCATATGGTTTCGAGGTTCGGCGGGGATGATCCGGTCCGGTTGATGACGGCGTCGATGAAGCGGCTCCGGCAGGCAGCCGGATGACGAGGATCGCGAGGCCTCGGGTAGGCCAGGGAAGTCCGGCGGGGATGTTCCGGTGCGGTGGTCGTGGAGGTGGGAGAGAGGGACTTGGGAAGTTCCGGTGGGTGGTCTGAGGGAAATGAATTTTTTTGGGAGGGTTTCCGGGCTAGGGAGGTGGTGATCCAAAAAATGACGGGCAGACCCCCCCACCAACCGACTTTGCTGCCATCTCCACAGGGGTAGAATGGGAATTTGGAAGCGTGTGAAATTTTTGTATTTTGTGGGCGGGAAGTTTTGCCGCTATGAGATTTTGAATTTGGCCACCGTCCAAGTATAATGATAAAAAATTGTGAGACCGTACTAGTACCTCTGTTCAAGGCCGAGTGCAAAATCAAATCATCATCACGTTGAAAATTTGTTACCAACTTACCATGATCATGATCTACCTCTGAAAATGGGCGCATCCACTAAAACTTGCAAAGTATAATGATACAAATTTGTGAGACCGTACTAGTACTTATGTTCAAGGTCGAGTGCAACATCAAATCATCATTATATTGAAAATTGTGTTACCATGATCATGATATTTCTCTGAATTTGGCGCAACCGCTAAATCTCGCAAAGGATAATGATAAAAAAAGGTGAGATTGTACTAGTTCTTATGTTCAAGGCCGAGTACAAGATCAAATCATCATCACGTTGAAATTTGTTACAATGATCATGACATATCTCTAAAATTAGTGCATCCGCTAAATCTTGCACGTGGCGCATCTCGGTGCGGAGCAACAAGTCGGTGCTATCAAGGTTGAGGCGTCGGTAGCGTCATCGGGCTCTCATCTCTTGATAGATCTTCTACATGGCGCGGCGCACCACCCGCCGATAAGCAGTCACATGTGAGACCGAGGTGGAGACGTCCCCGGCATCCTCGAGGCGCGGCCGCCCTTCTACGAGCCAGCGTCGACTCAAGGTATGAATCCATGTGGTGTCTTAGATTTATTGTTCTTCTCTTATGATTATTTTGAGCCGAACATGTGTGCTCTTTCTCTGAATATATTGCTTGAAAAGCTTACCAAGTTACTTAAATTCACTTTGTTCTTAATCTTGCGAGCTAATATTGTTATTTTTAATGAACGGTGGTGTGCGCAAGCAGAGTTATTTGTGGATGTGTTGAGCTGTTAGGCATAAGTCGAAATCCTCATCTAAACGAGGCCTCAGCTTAACACATAAAAAAGGTGTTCAATCTCGCCCACAATACCCTCTTCTTTCCTCTCCCTTTATTGGAACTTGTTTTGCAGACAAGGAAAGTGGCACGTGTAATGTGAGTAAAACCCTCTTAGCCAAAATCATCTACGAGCAAGATTTTCTATATTGTAGATGCCCCAATTGACTCTCATCCCCAAAGTAGTTTTTTTATGTCAGTATAGACTTCTTTACTGGATGTATACTATCGTACATGGCATGCATTTGCCTAATGAGCAACATTGTATTGCTATTCTAGCCAACCTGATCGATATGTCAAGCTTCATGCACGAGATGCCATGTTTAATTTACTCCCTCGCTCTGATCCATATTTCTTGATGTGAAATGAATGTGAATCGGAGGGAGTACTTTTCTTAGATAGTACTATATCATTTCAAAAAAAAGTACTACTACATCACAAATGCATCAAAAGAGTACTACATCACAAGACCACCACGGTTGTACTAGTAGAGTTTAATGCTGAACTTCCAAAGGGATTAAGATTACACATATGAACTTTAAACATGACCAGGAGCATGAGGGCCAGCAGCAGGGGCGTTGACGTGGAGCAAGCTAGGCAAGACGTAATTCTGGAGGAAGAGGCCATATGATGCGTACTTGGCCTTGGTTGCAGGGCGGTGTTTCCCCCTATGTACTTAGGCCTACACCCATCGCATGTTGGATCAGGCTGTGGATGTCCTTCTAGAGAAATTTGCCACATAATGGGCAAAATAGCTCCCCGCGCATGCAGAAACGAATTTCACCACCCTTCAGCCGCTTGAGAACATAGCGGCTTTTCCGGTCCCTGCGCACCTTGTTGTTGTCCATGTCATCAGAATACTCCTATGAATTATTAAGTACTACATAATCAAGTTTTTATGACAGATCGAATAAATACTCCACTAACATAATCAAACCTTAGAAACCCTAAAATTAAATGTGTAGAACAAGTAAATGGCAGAAGAAATCGTAATAAATCATGAGAAACCCTATGAACAACCATGAACATTAGCCACAACAATTGCAAGTCCACTAAGTATGAACACATAAATTGATTATATGACTACATGGCAGATTAGTCGAAATTAAACTAGAATCTGATCTTACGAATCGTAGAATCAATTACATCTACAAGAACAAGGTAGGATATCAAATCAATCAAGAACCAGGCTCGTGCAAACCATGTGAACAGCAATATGACACAAAGAGGGTTGGGACAGTTTCGGTAAAAGAGAAGTACCTCCTCGTCATCACCCTCAACATCCTCCTGGAACTGAACGTTTGGGCCGAAATCATCGAAGGGGTCGAGGTTCGCGTCCAGCATCGGGCCTAGGAAGACCTCGCCGTGGTGGCCTGCAACGCCGTGCACATCTTCGGCGGGATAAACAACGTTGGTATCCACCTTCTGCTCGACGGCCAGGACGCCCGTTTCGACCGAGGTCGAAGAACCAGACAAGCAGAGGAGACGAGCGGCATGGGTGCCCGGTGAAGCCTCACCCGTCGTGACGGCTAGGATGCCCATTTCGACCGAGGTTGAAGAATCCGACAAGCAGAGGAGACGAGCGGCTTGGGTGCCCGGTGAAGCCTCACCCACCACGACGGCCACTACCGTAGAGGCATCCTCTGCGTGGGCGGTCGCCTATTGCTCCGCCTCGTATGCAATACCTATCTTCATGCTGTTGTGGTTGGAAACGGGAAAGTCGATGCCTCAGAGGTGCGGTGAGTGGATGGGGGTTTTCACAGTGTGGGGGAGGCAAGTTGGGGGAGTGGAGAGGACGAGCTCGCGAGAGATGATGAGGCCGATTATGTTATAGCCTCCGACCCCCTGTATCCAGTAGTGGACGCGTGAAGTCATGCATGTACTCGACTTTCCACTTTCTGGGAGACGTGTACGAAACTTTTTTTTGGACCATTTAACTTCATCTGGGACTCATGTATACCAATACTTCCAAACGTCATAAGTAATTCAAAATCATTCAGAATAATATGAGACCTTAACATTTTATTTTTTGTGTCAGATATTGTCTATGAAAAATAACATCCTTCAAAAAATAAATCGCCTATGCCAATCCGATCATGCCCGTCTACTCCAACTAGCTTCCTCGAGTAATTTGTCACCTTACATTCTTAAAATGAACCAAAATTTGGCACAGGGGTGCATCATCACATGGAAAATGATGTTACCATTCTGTCTTCCCATTTTTTTTTGAATTTTTCAAAATTGTCATGCCCTAACGGAAAAAATGTACTCCTTCTAAGAAGCATGTATCAGAATGGCATTACCAAAACCTAGGGGTGGGGTGGGGGGAGGGGGGCACATGGTGGTGTGATGATACATCACATTTGGACCACACAACACCATTTGGACCAACCAAAAAAAAACACCCTACACAAACCCTGGTCAAAACTAGTTTGACCAATATTACAAAATTTGTACGGAGTACATAATTCAGAAACCGTCAGAAATATACGAAGCATTCACGAGTCCCCAAAGTCAGTGACTTTGAGTCACTTACAACTGTGGTCCACATATCAGTCACCCAAAGTCATGGCAAAGTCAGCTTGGCAAAGTCACCGACAGACAAAGCAAGCAGTGAACAGACAACTCCGTAGCACTGAAAAGACATCTCACAGAAAAGGCTAGTACTACCTTTTCTTCCCGGATAAGCAAAAATAGCTGATCGGTACTGACGAAATGCACCAGGTCCGCAATGTACTCCAGCTATAAGTGAAGCATGCCTACCACTGAAGAGGAAATTCAAGATTCCACCAGATCCCCATATCACTCTTTTGCATAAAACACGGACATATCTTTTGCACAATTCACCACTTGTTGGTCTAATCTATCGCAGCTTCCATCAGTTGGTCATCCAATTAACGATTTAACGGATTAGAAAAATAAGCGGTGGAATTAGAAGTACTAGTAGCGAAATGTGCAAAATATACCGCCCTTCCCGAGGGGGTTTGTCCAGAAGAGGGCCGGATGACAATGTCCCGGGTGCATCCAGAAACGAGAGGGGTAGTTTCTAATACATGTAAGAAATTATTTTACAAAAAGGTAGATATTAAGTAGTACAACTATTAGTACAGTACTACTATTTCGAGGGAAAATGCCATGTCGTGCGACCTCTAATCAATGAGTAGAAGTTGTAGGTGCGCCTAACATGCATTGCTGAAAGCTGGTTCCGCTGGAATTTGAGCTCAGCCGGGGCGGATTCTGCGAAGTACGCCCGACGTCACTCATGTATCCCACCAAACTGCTCACTTCTTTCAATGTCTCTTCTCTTTCACTGCAGCTCTCCAACATCAGGTGCATCAACTTATCTTGTGCCTTCTGCCTCTCGAGAAGGGCAAGGATGGCGATGTCAGCATATTCAAGGTTCAACTTTTGGAGCTGTACTTTATCCTGAAGAAGGATTTTGTACTCTATATCAGACTTGTCTCTGTCGAGGCACACAGTCTTGAGTATGCTGCTGGCTTTCTCCGCTGATGCTTTCTGCTTAATCAGCTCGTTCTTCAACATATCGCGCTCATTTCGAAGGCTGCAAATGAGCTCCACAAGAGTTTTCGAATTCTTCTTCTTGGCAGCCAAATCGTCTCGGAGGCGATCACACTCTAAGCTGAGCTCCTCGTTTTTTTCCATCAAGATGGCGACAGTGGTGTCGATAGTCGGCGCCGCTTCCTTCAGGGCGAAATCATCGGTAGCAAGTAAGCGCAAAGAAGAAGAAGAAGAAGAAGAAGAAGAAGAAGAAGAAGAAGAAGAAGAAGAAGTTGGTGCTACCTCATTTCGCCGGGGTAGGGCCGGGTTGAAATCATCGGACGACGATGATTCCTTGGTCGTGGAAGTTGGTGCAGTAGGGGCGTCGTTGGAACTTCCAACCCTTTAAGATGTATAACCATAGAGACTCTTAAAGAGCTTGAGCCCGGGCAAGAAGAAACGAAAGTACATGGCGAAGGAAACTAACCCGGTGAGCACAGCACGGACGCGTTTCGGCGGCGGCGGCGGCGACGGCGAGCCCACTTGGTTTCTGGAAGCGTCTCTCGAAATTTCGAGCCGGCGTTTTTTCTCCGCGTACTTGACCGCCGACGACCTGAATTTTGAAGACATTGCTGGAGGAGAGAGCGACGAACAAATGTTTGTTAGGTGGAGAGAGGAAGAAAGTGAATGGAACGAGAGAGTTTAGCGTTTTGCCCTTATAGTCATAGTCGCTAACCGTGACGCGGGAAGGTTGGTCGTCGGCGTTTAATGGTCTCCCGCGTGGAAACCGAGGCGGCCACGAGGCAGCGGCTGGCCACGCGGCGTCCAGTCGCCTACGCCGCCGTAAATAAGGGTAGTTGCCTACCACCACCAGGTGACATGCACCTTTTCCATGTCACCGTGTGACATGCGGCCTAAATTCAAATTTAAAACATTGCGAAAAAAATCATGCATCCGGTGACATGCCCATGGCATGCCACCGATGAAGAGTTCCGTGCCATGCACTCTGGCACTCTGCGCCGTCTTGGATCAGAAAATGAGCGAAGAACGAGGACGAGGCACTAGTTCAAATTTAGGATGAAGTTTAAGTTTTATTTTGGTTTAAATTAGATTAGAGGGAGTAGTACTCTTACTTTATTACTCGTACTTGTGTTAATGTAGTAGTATTATTATGGTGGTGTACTTGCGTCCGTGTACTGCTTGTTTCAGCTGTTTTGGTGAAGGAGACATGCATCACCCTTTTTGGTGATATATCTAGTCGTCATGTAGCCCTCTACCATGTACTATTTTTGCTATGAATATATGTGGTATTGATTGTCAAAAAAAAAACCCCAAGATCCTGAAAAACTGTTGGTCTATCCCGAGAAACGAGGAGGTTTAAGGAAACGAGGAGTCCAGCGCGTGCGGAAGGAGCTTTAATCGTGCGAGCATGCAGGGGCAAAATGAGGAAACTAGCGATTACTTTCTCTCCTGCCAGTCTTATACCTTAATAAATGGGCAAACTGAGCACGTTGTAGCTAATCCTTTTATTAATTAAACAGCTATATTAGTCAATAAGATTGCCTTATGTTTTTCCTCAGTTTTCGCCAAGCCCTTATTTGTTACCCGCAGAAGGAGCTCAGACGGGAGGATTCCAGTTTAGTTGACCGTTCCGTGCTGACGTGTGGGGCTAGTAGAAAGGGACCGCGTGGGACAGGACGAGACCGCGTTTGGTTGTACGTGAGCAGGAGCTGGGTTCTGTCTCTCTCGGCGCGAATTGGCATTTTTAAGAGCACCTTTTCCCCCTCTGTCTCTTTGTCTTTATTAACCAAAAGTATCAAATCTAGAGAAGCTTGCATTTCTGTCTTTCTTCAATTATTTGTGCCTTTTGGCCCTCGTTGTTTGCCCAATATGGCAGCAAATCTAGTACTCCCTCTGGTCCATATGTATGTAGTTAAATCTAGAAGCAAATCTCCAGGGTAATGTACTCCGTACGACAAATTCGCAGTAATAGTAAATCGAGAAAACAAAGTAGGGCCAACAAAATATACTCCAGTAGAATAGGGATAGATAATAGGGATCCCTCCCTAGATAATAAGCTGCATACACAGCAGCCAACAGGTTCGAGGTTCTTCACAACACCATCATACTAACAACATAACAACAAGGGATCCCTAGCTAACAACAAAATAGAAGCTGCTTTGCAGCAGCAGCAGCACACGTCCGGGACTCCGCCTACCCCATCTGCCTCCACTTGTTGCTCCCCTTGGGAGCCTTGGGCTTGAGCGGAGGCATGCGCCCGGCGGAGATCTCCACCCGCTGGATGCTGCGGAGGTGCATGCCGAGCGCCATGTGCTTGGCGCGGAAGGAGTGGGGGTTCACCGACGCGCCGACCTTGGGGTTGGTGTTGCCGATGTTCTCGGCATGCGTGAGGAGGCAGTTGAAGTCAGTGCGGCCGAGCCTCCTAGTGCAGAAGGGGCACCTGTAGACACCCTTGGCGAAGTAGGAGACGTACTGGCCGACCTGCAGCCTCCGCAGCACCTGGCGAGTCTTGACGTCATGGTGCTCGTCGTCGCTGCCGACGTCGCTGCCAGACAGCTGATCCATATCAAACGGGAACTATTAGTGAATGAGATGCAACGATGACTAACGTGCATGATAACAAAGTAAGGAAAAACAGAGCCAGCCTCAGTTAGAGTGGACACGATTATATGTCTACAGGGATGGTGTTAGCGAACCATAGCTCATGCACAACAGATTTGTACACAGCAATGGTTCGCTGAACCCACTCTGTAAAAATTTGTGCCCAACGATTCATCATAGGCAAAGAAACAGATTCCAGATCTGATTTTGAACAGATTCCAGAATATTTGCAAAATTAAACGGTTGATATCTTTTGATTCCTGCATAAAATAACTGACTGAGATCCCATAAATTAACTGATTGAGATCCCATTATTACTTGCATAAATTAACCGAACGGCCGAACTCCAAATCTTAAACGAAATCAAGAAGGGATCAAAGCAAAATGGAATAAAATCGATCGGCGCAAATATTAACCCAATACTCAACCATCTACAGATCGGCACTAATAGTTACTAGGGAACCAGCAAAAATAGGGTTAAAAAAGGAATGGGCGAAGAAAAAAGGGAGCAAACCATAGTTACCTCGTTCCATGGGTCGTCCATGAAGGTGTCGTAGGGGTTCGGAGGCGAGATGTACGGCACCGGCTCATAGGGGTCCCATCCCGGCGGGATACGACCGCCACCGGCGGCGGCGACGGCCTTTGAGGGGACGACGTCGAAGAGGGAGGCGTCGCGCTTGGAGCCGACGGCGTCATGGACGATGGGATTCGCATTCTCCATGTCCATCTCGCCTGCAGAGAGGGAGAGGGTTTTTGCTTTGGAGAAGATGATGGGACGTGAGAGGCGGCGTTGCATGAGCGAGTGAGAGTGACAGAGATAGTGCGAGGAGGCGTCTATAAAGGCGAGGGGTGGTTAATGCGACCCGCGTCCTACGCGTCCACCATTTAACGTCTGCACGTCTTGGGCTTCTGCAACGCGACACGCGTCCACAATTGCACGTCTTCGACTTCTGCACCGCGACTCGCGTCAGTACCCGTCAACAATTGCACGTCTTCCACTTCTGCACCGCAACACGCGTACTCGAGTCTAACCCTGGAAATTTAGATATACTCTCGAGTCTTATACTGTAGCATTTTTTGTGTGCTCGGTTTTCCCCTTGAGTACTAATACTGGCTAGTGCAATATACTCAGTTTTACCTCAAGTGCCTGGTCAACAGAGAGTCAACAAATGGGATTAACTAGTTAAATGAGTCAACAAATGGGATTATCAGTTCGTTTTCACGTGTTAAACTTGTCTAAATATTGGTCAAACCAAGGATTTGACCAAGATTCAAATGGGCAGAAAATAAAAAAAAATCAGAAAAATGAAAAACCAAAGCACATAGTCTTCTTATGTCATATAGTAAGCATTAAAGTTGATAAACAAGGTCTAGACATATTCAAACAAGAAAAATCATGTGTCTACCCCCTAACCCTAAACTCTGTCTTATGTAGTCAAGCATGAAGAGAAGTACTTTTGGGTTTCAAACATGGAAATTTCAAAAACCACCCAAAAGCTTCATTTTAGTGTGACTAAGAAGGATCAAGGCTTACCTTTTCATTTTCATGTTTTAAACTTGTTTAAATCCTGGTCAAATATAGGTTTGACCAAGATTCAAATGGGCATAAAATAAAAATATAGAAAAATGAAAAAACAAAGCACATAGTCTTCTTATGTCATATAGTAAGCATTAAAGTTGATAAACAAGGTCTAGAAACTTGTCTAAATATTGGTCAAACCAAGGATTTGACCAAGATTCAAATGGGCAGAAAATTAAAAAAATCAGAAAAATGAAAAACCAAAGCACATAGTCTTCTTATGTCATATAGTAAGCATTAAAGGTGATAAACAAGGTCTACACATATTCAAACCATACAAATCATGTATCTACATACTCCCTAACCCCTAAACTCTGTCTTATGAAGTCAAGCATGAAGAGAAGTGGTTTTGGGTTTCAAACATGGAAATTTCAAAAACCTCCCAAAACTTCATTTTAGAGTGACTAAGAAGGATACATGCTTCCCTTTTCATTTTCATGTTTTAAACTTGTTTAAATCTTGGTCAAACCTAGGATTTGACCAAGATTCAAATGGGCATTAAAATTTAAAAATCAGAAAAATGAAAAACCAAAGCACATAGTGTTCTTATGTCATATAGTAAGCATTAAAGTTGATAAACAAGGTCTAGACATATTCAAACCATACAAATTATGTATCTACCCCCTAACCCCTAAACTCTGTCTTATGAAGTCAAGCATGAAGAGAACTGGTTTTGGGTTTCAAACATGGAAATTTCAAAAACCTCCCAAAAAATTCATTTTAGAGTGACTAGGAAGGATACATGCTTCCCTGGTCATTTTCATGTTTTAAACTTGTTTAAATCTTGGTCAAACCTAGGATTTGACCAAGATTCGATGGGCATCAAAATTTAAAAAAATCAGAAAAATGAAAAACCAAAGCACATAGTTTTCTTATGCCATATAGTAAGCATTCAAGTTGATAAACAAGGTCTATACATATTTAAACCATACAAATCATGTATCTATAACCCTAAACCTTAAACTCTGTCTTATGAAGTCTAGCATGAAGAGAAGTCGTTTTGGGTTTCAAACATGGAAATTTCAAGAACATCCCAAAAGCTTCATTTTAGTGTGACTAAGAAGGATCAAGGCTTACCTTTTCATTTTCATGTTTTAAACTTGTTTAAATCCTGGTCAAATATAGGTTTGACCAAGATTCAAATGGGCATAAAATAAAAATATAGAAAAATGAAAAACCAAAGCACATAGTCTTCTTATGTCATATAGTAAGCATTAAAGTTGATAAACAAGGTCTAGTCTTATTCAAACTAGACAAGTCATGTATCTACCCGCTAACCCCTAAACTCTGTCTTATGAAGTCTAGCATGAAGAGAAGTCGTTTTGGGTTCAAACATGGAAATTTCAAGAACATCCCAAAAGCTTCATTTTAGTGTGACTAAGAAGGATCAAGGCTTACCTTTTCATTTTCATGTTTTAAACTTGTTTAAATCCTGGTTAAATCTAGGATTTGACCAAGATTCAAATGGGCATAAAATAAAAAAATAGAAAAATGAAAAACGAAAGCACATAGTCTTCTTATGTCATATAGTAAGCATTAAAGTTGATAAACAAGGTCTAGACTTATTCAAACTAGACAAATCATGTATCTATCCGCAAACCCCTAAACTCTATCTTATGAAGTCAAGCATGAAGAGAAGTGCATGGTTTTGGGTTTCAAACATGGAAATTTCAAAAAACTCCCAAAAAATTCATTTTAGAGTGACTAAGAAGGATACATGCTTCCCTTTTCATTTTCATGTTATATACTTGTTCAAATCTTGGTCAAACCTAGGATTTTACCAAGATTCAAATGTGCATCAAAATTCCAAAAAAATAAAAAAATGAAAAAACAAAGCACATAGTTTTCTTATGTCATATAGTAAGCATTAAAGTTGATAAACAAGGTCTAGACATATTCAAACAAGAAAAATCATGTGTCTACCCCCTAACCCTAAACTCTGTCTTATGTAGTCAAGCATGAAGAGAAGTGCTTTTGGGTTTCAAACATGGAAATTTCAAAAACCACCCAAAAGCTTTATTTTAGAGTGACTAAGAAGGATCCATGCTTATCTTTTCATTTTCATATTTTAAACTTGTTTAAATCATTGTCAAACCTAGTATTTGACCAAGATTCAAATGGGCATAAAATTAAAAAATCAGAAAATTGAAAAACTAAAGCACATAGTCTTCTTATGTCATATATATAGTAAGCATTTAAAAGATGATAAATAAGGTCAAGACAATTCAAATAATACAAATCATGTATCTACCCCTAACCCTAAACTCTATCTTATGAAGTCAAGCATGAAGAGAAGTGGTTTTTGGTTTCAAACACAAAAATTTCAAAAACCTCCCAAAAGCTTCATTTTAAATAGACTAACTTATTAATTATGAAGGATCCAGGATTGATTACCTTTTCATTGTCATGTTTTAAACTTGTTTAAATCTTGGTCAAACCTGGGATTTGACCAAGATTCGAATGGGCATAAAAATTAAGAAAAAAATCGTAAGAATGAAAAACCAAAGCACATAGCCTTCTTATGTCATATAGTAAGCATTCAAATTGATAAACAAGGTCTAGACATGTTCAAACCAGAAAAATCATGTATCTACCCCTAACCCTAAACTATGTCTTATGAAGTCAAGCATGCATGAAGAGAAGTGGTTTTGGGTTTCAAACATGAAAATTTCAAAAACCTCCCAAAAACTTCATTTTAGAGCGACTAATAAGGATCGATGCTTACCTTTTCATTTTCATGTTTTTACTTATTTGAATCTTGGTCAAATCCTAGGTTTGACCAAGATTTAAACAAGTTTAAAACATGAAAATGAAATGGGAAGTGTGTATCCTTCTTAGTCAGTCTAAAATGAAGCTTTTGGGATGTTCTTGAAATTTCCATGTTTGAAACCCAAAACCACTTAAGACAGAGTTTTTGGTTAGGCGTAGATACATGATTTTTCTTGTTTGAATATGTCTAGACCTTGTTTATCAACTTGAATGTTTATGACATAAGAAGGCTATATATGTGCTTTGGTTTTCCATTTTTTTCATTTTTTCGAAGTTTTTATGCCCATTTAAATATTGGTCAAATCCTAGGTTTGACCAAGGTTTAATCAAGTTTAAAACATGACAATGAAAAGGTAAGCATGAATCCTTTCTCAGTCACTCTAAAATGAAGGTACTTGAAATTTTTATGTTTGAAACACAAAACCCCAGTTCTCTTCATATGTTTGACTTCATAAGACAAAGTTTAGGGTTAGGGGTAGATATGATACATGATATTTCTGGTTTGAATATGTCTAGACCTTGTTTATCAACTTGAATGCTTACTATATGACATAAGAAGGCTATATATGTGCTTTGGTTTTTATTTTTTTTATTTTTTTTGAATTTTACGCCCGTTTGAATCTTGGTCAAATCCTAGGTTTGACCAAGGTTAAAACAAGTTTAAAAAATGGCAATGAAAAGGTAAGCATGGATCCTTCTTAGTCACTCTAAAATGAAGCTTTTGGGAGGTTTGTGAAATTTCCATGTTTGAAACCCAAAATCACTTCTCCTCATACTTAACTTCATAAGACAGAGTTTAGGGTTAGGGGGTAGATACATGTTTTGTGTGTTTTGAATATGTCTAGACCTTGTTTATCAACTTGAATGCTTACTATATGACATAAGAATACTATGTGCTTTGGTTTTTCATTTTTCTGATTTTTTTAATTGTTAAACCCATTTGAATCTTGGTCAAATCCTAGGTTTGAGCAAGATTTAAACAAGTTTAAAACATGAAAATGGAAAGCTAAGCATGAATCATTCTTAGTCACTCTAAAAATCTTTCGGTCTGCAGAAGAGTCGAATCTGCAATCAGTAGTTACAAAAGCGACCCACCTTAGGGATGGATAATAAGACTTGGGCAATATAAACGTTGATACTACTTACTTTGTGATACTAAAATATATGTATCTAGACATATTTCAGTTGTAGATACATCCATTTTAACATCAAGTAATATGGATCGGAGGACTAGCTAAAGAACAATGAGAGGCAGTGTTTCTCTCCCCCAGCCTACTTGGCGGAGTGGCCCTCCATCAGGACAGGTGGTGATTCCGCTTCTCTCGTTGGAATTCCTTATCCCCCAGCCTACTCGGCGACGTGCGCTCCTCAGTGACCTGCGCGAGGGCGCCTCGGCGACCTACGCAAAGGTGGCTGGACTCGGAGCGCATCGACTTCCTTCTGCGGTGCCTGGATTGGATCGACCATCCCGCGCGTGTCCTCCACCATATTGTTTTTCTTCAAGATGCTGTTATCCATCATCTTCTTCACCGCATCATGTTGGGTGTTGAGGCTCCCGTTGAGAGCTTGAACGCACCTGTTTGATAGCTCGACGTTTTCTTCGCGAAGAAAGCCGCACTCGATCTTAAGCATCAAATTCTCGCCCTTGAGCTTCTTGATGACAGAGTTCGTTTCCTCACTTGATGGAACCCTCACATCATGCAGCTTGCCCCGGCCGGTGACCTCGTCCTTCAAAGTATCGACATCATCGCGAAAGTTGGAGGCGAGTTCCACGAGAGTTTTAAGCTCATCTCTGAAACACGCCGATGCTTCCTGCATGGCAATATCATCAGTACCGAAACAAAGTGACGAGAGGAAGACGAAAATGTCCAATCAGTGGTAACCTCTAAGCGCAGGAGACAGGGGTTGAAGTCGTCATGAGAAGATGTCAGGGTGCGTCGTGGGGCACTGAGATATGTATAAAAAGGATTAATACGGAATAAAGAGTTGGGACCTCCGGGCCAGGAAGAATCAAGAAACATGGCGATGGAAACCAACCAGGAATCTTCGACCGCACGACTGACGCCGTTCCGAGACGAGCGCGAAGCAGGGCCTTCGTTTTCTGGCGGGCCCTTTCTCGCGGCCAGCATCTGGATAGACCGCCGGCGGGAACTCTCCGCGTCCTTGGTCAACACTAGATGGTGCTTCTTCAAGCGAGATGGTGGCCTTGACTTCGGAGGCATCGCTGGAAGTGGAAGGAGACTGGAAGTGAAGCAAGAAGGGGATGGAAGAAGTACTCCCCCCTATTAAAACCAGACAACCGTCTCCTGCCCTCGCTTCGAGCAACCTGGTCCGCCCATCCTAAATCAACGGCCGAGAGGGGGCTCAAGGGTCAGGACGCGGGAGCAGAAGCAAATGAATCGAGAGCGGTCCGGAGTATCCTGTCCGTCCACCGTAAATCAACGGGACAGAGCGGCTACCTTCTCTTCGAAGGCTCTGGCGCGCAACCCGAGGAATGGACATCTGTCGGCTAGTATAGAATTTTATAGCACGCCATTAATCGAGCTAGCAGTACTGTACTACTGACTACAACTCTGATGGACGTCCAAAGCTCTGAATAGTCAGGGGAAACAATGAATGCGAGCCAGGGTAGTACTACTGTAGTAGTGAAGCAATGGGGATTATCTGGAGCAAGTACGGAGTACCGAGTACAGTACTACAAAAGTGTTGTTCGTTGTTTTCGCAGTTCATTTTAGCGTAACGTCCAGGTTGTTGTCGAACCAGCTGTTAGATTTTGGGTAATTATTGTTAAGTTGCTGCTTCTTAATTAAAATTTATCAAAGTCATGTAGACTAGATCGATTTGTGAGAACATCCCAAAAGCTTCATTCATTTTAGAATGACTAAGAAGGATCCATTCTTACCTTTTCTTTTCATGTTTTAAACTTGTTTAAACCTTGGTCAAACCTAGGATTTGACCAAGATTTAAATGGGCATAAAAATTCGGAAAAAAATCAACAAATGAAAAACCAAAGCACATATATAGCCTTCTTATGTCATATAGTAAGCACTCGAGTTGATAAAAACTCTGTCTTATGAAGTCAAACATATGAAGAGAACTGGTTTTGGGTTTCAAACATGGAAATTTCACAAACCTCCCAAAAGCTTCATTCTACAGTGACTAAGAAGGATCCAGGATTACCTTTTTCATTTTCAATTTCTTAACTTGTTTAAATCTTGGTCAAACCTAGGATTTGACCAAGATTCAAATGGGTATAACAATTCAAAAAAAACGGAAAAAAACCAAAGAACATAGTCTTCTGATGTCATATAGTAAGCATTCAAGTTGATAAACAAGGTCTAGACATATTCAAACCAAACAAATCATGTATCTACCCCCTAACCCTAAACTCTGCCTTATGAAGTCAAGCATGAAGAGAAGTGATTTTGGGTTTCAAACATGGAAATTTCAAAAACCTCCCAAAAGCTTCATTTTAGAGTGACTAAGAAGGATCCATGCTTACCTTTTCATTGCCATGTTTTAAACTTGTTTTAACCTTGGTCAAACCTAGGAATTGACCAAGATTCAAATGGGAGTAAAAATTCAGAAAAATTCAAAAAAAATGGAAAACCAAAACACATATATAGCCTTCTTATGTCATATAGTAAGCATTCAAGTTGATAAACAAGGTCTAGACATATTCAAAGCAGAAATATCATGTATCATATCTACCCCTAACCCTAAACTCTGTCTTATGAAGTCAAACATATGAAGAGAACTGGGGTTTTGGGTTTCAAATATAAAATTTTCAAGTACCTTCATTTTAGAGTGAGTAAGGAAGGATTCATGCTTACCGTTTCATTTTCATGTATTAAACTTGTTTAAACCTAGGATTTGACCAAGATTTAAATAGGCATAAAAAATTCGAAAGAAATCAAAAAATGAAAAACCAAAGCACATATATAGCCTTCTTATATCATATAGTAAAAAATTCAAGTTGATAAACAAGGTCTAGACATATTCAAACAAGAAAAATCATGTATCTACACCTAACCATAAACTCTGTCTTAAGTGGTTTTGAGTTTCAAACATGGAAATTTCACAAACCTCCCAAAAGCTTCATTTTACAGTGACTGAGGAGGATCCATGCTTACCTTTTGGCTTAAACGTTTGAAACCAAAAACCACTTCTCTTCATGCATGCTTGACTTCATAACACAGAGTTTAGCTAGGGTTAGGGGGTAGATACATGATTTTCCTGGTTTGAATATGTCTAGACCTTGTTTATCAACTTAATTGATTGCTTACTATATGACATAAGAAGACTACGTGCCTTGGTTTTCATTTTTTGTTTTTTTTGAATTTTATGCTCATATATTTGAATCTTGGTCAAATCTTAGGTTTGACTAAGATTGAAACAAGTTTAAAACATGAAAATGAAAAGGGAAGCATGTATCCTTCTTAGTCACTCTAAAATGAAGCTTTTGGGATGTTCTTGAAATTTCCATGTTTGAAACCCAAAACGACTTCTCTTCATATGCTAGACTTCATAAGATCAACAGGGGGTAGATACATGATTTTTCTGGTTTGGATATACCTAGACCTTGTTTAACTTGAATGCATACGATATGACATAAGAAGACTACGTGCTTTTGTTTTTCATTATTCTGTTTTTTTTGAATTTTGTGCCCACCCATTTGTATCTTGGTCAAATCCTAGGTCTGATAATGATTTAAACAAGATTAAAATATGAAAATGCAAAGGTAAGCATGGATCCTTCTTAGTCACTCTAAAATGAAGCTTTTGGGAGCAAAACCACTTCTCTTCATATGCTTGACTTCATAAGACGGAGTTTAGGGGTTAGGGGGTATAGATACATGATTTGTCTAGTTTGAATATGTCTAGACCTTGTTTATCAACTTAATTGGCTTACTATATGACATAAGAAAACTATTTGCTTTGGTTTTTCTTTTTTCTGACTTTTTTTCAATTTTGATGCCCATTTGAATCTTGTCAAATCCTAGGTTTGACCAAGATAATTTAAACAAGCTTAAAACATGAATATGAAAAGAGGAGCATGTATCCTTCTTAGTCACTCTAAAATGTAGTTTTTGGGAGTTTTTTGAAATTTCCATGTTTAAAACCCAAAACCACTTCTCTTCACATGCTTGACTTCATAAGACAGAGTTAATTAATTTAGGGGTTAATTAGGGGGTATAGATACATGATTTGTGTGGTTTGAATATGTATGGACCTTATTTATCAACAACTTTAATGCTTACTATATGACATAAGAAAACTATTTGCTTGGTTTTTCTTTTTTCAATTTTTTTTTCAATTTTGATGCCCATTTGAATCTTGTCAAATCCTAGGTTTGACCAAGATAATTTAAACAAGTTTAAAACATGAATATGAAAAGGGAAGCATGGATCCTTCTTAGTCACTCTAAAATGAAGCTTTTGGGAGGTTTTTGAAATTTCCATGTTTGAAATCCAAAACCACTTCTCTTCACATGCTTGACTTCATAAGACAGAGTTTAGGGGTTAGGGGTATAGATACATGATTTGTCTGGTTTAATATGTCTAGACCTTGTTTATCAACTTTAATGCTTACTATATGACATAAGAAGACTATGTGATTTGGTTTTTCATTTTTCTGTTTTTATTTTTCTGCCCATTTGAATCTTGGTCAAATCCTAGGTTTGACCAAGATATAGACAAGTTTAACACGTAAATGAGTTAACTTGGATTTCCTACCCTTGAATCCATAGGAAACTTTGTTCTAATGCACTACAGTATAATAATCAACCGAGTTTTTACACCAACAGGTCTGTCACTTACGTGTGGTGCCCATGCGTGAGGTCCCACACTTCAGTGAGCACAAGTCACGTGCAATAGGTACGCAAACTCCCAGCCATTTTCTTTGTCAAGAGAAGACGCATCAGGATGCGTATTGGAAGTCTGTGGGTCCTTCTGGATCCTTCGGTCGTCCCTCTCACAAAAAAAACAAATCTCTCTCATTCTCGGCCTCGCTCGACTCGCTCGCTCGCTCGCTCGCTCGCACCTCCTGCTCACTGACAAACCCTGCACAAAAGTCAACATCATCACCCGAAAAAGGGGAGACACCATAATTCTCTCCCTTCTTCTCTCCTTCCGAGTGATCCCTCTTCCTCCGAGTTTCACTCGACGGGCAAACACACATGTGCTGCATAGTAATAATAAAAAGGTAAAAAAATCGACCTACGAATATATAATTAAATAGGTTAAACTAGGGTTTTACCCAGTACTACAGATCAAGGTTCAAAAAATCCAACTACGGGGTTCGAACAACACGATTCTAATCCAAGAATTTTTTCGACCTAGGTCACCCAAATGGCCTCAAACTATAGGGTTAGCATCTAGTGCAGTATGTGTGAAAATGTATGCACTATGTGTGCTATAACTTGTATGTCTTTCATATTTGAACCAAATTTGAATAAGTTTGAAATATTTGAAAAGGGGCTTTTGGCTTAAACGTTTGAAACCAAAAACCACTTCTCTTCATGCATGCTTGACTTCATAAGACAGAGTTTAGCTAGGGTTAGGGGATAGATGCATGATTTTCCTGGTTTGAATATGTCTAGACCTACTTTATCAACTTAATTGAATGCTTACTATATGACATAATAATACTATGTGCATTGTTTTTTATTTTTTTGATTTTTTTAAAATTGTATGCCCATTTGAATCTTGGTCAAATCCTAGGTTTGAACATGGTTTAAGCAAGTTTAAATCATGAATATGAAAAATTAAGCATCTATATATCCTTCTTAGTCACTCCAAAATGTAGCTCTTGGGAGGTTTTTTCGAAATTTCCATGTTTGAAACCAAAACCACTTCTCTTCATGCATGCTTGACTTCATAAGACAGAGTTTAGCTAGGGCGTTAGGGGGTAGATACATGATTTTCCTGGTTTGAATATGTCTAGACCTGGTTTATCAACTTAATTAATTGATTGTTTACTATATGACATAAGAAGACTATGTGCCTTGGTTTTAAATTTTTCTGTTTTTTTTGAATTTTACGCCCATATATTTGAATCTTGGACAAATCCTAGGTTTGACCAAGATTTAAACAAGTTTAAACATAAAAATAAAAAGGGAAGCATGTATCCTTCTTAGTCACTCTAAAATGAAGCTTTTTGGATGTTCTTGAAATTTCCATTTTTGAAACCAAAAACGACTTCTCTCTTCATGCTAGACTTCATAAGATCGACAGGGGGCAGATACATGATTTGTCTGGTTTGGATATGTCCAAACCTTGCTTGTTTATCAACTTGAATGCTTACTATATGACATAAGAATGCTTACCATATGTTTGAATTTTAAAAGCATATAGTCTTCTTATGTCATATAGTAAGCATTCAAAAGTTTTTCTTTGAGAGAGTAGCATGCATTCAAAAGTTGATAAATAAGATTTGTACATATTCAAACCAGACAAATCATGTATCTACCCATATGCATATATATATAACCCTATACTTTTGTCTTATGAAGACGTCAAGGATGAAGAGAAGTGGATTTGGGTTTCAAACATGGAAATTTCAAAAACCTCCCAAAACATGTATATATCTACCCCTAAACCCTAATCTTTGTCTTATGAAGCCAAGCATATGAAGAGAAGTGATTTTGGGTTTCAAACATGGAAACTTCAAAAACCTCCCAAAAGCTTCATTTTAGAGAGACTAAGAATGATCCATATGCTTACCTTTTCATTGCCATGTTTTAAACTTGTTTTAACCTTGGTCAAACCTAGGATTTGACCAAGATTCAAATGGGAGTAAAAATTCAGAAAAATTCAAAAAAAATGAAAAACCAAAGCACATATATATATAGCCTTGATCTTATGTCATATAGTAAGCATTCAAGTTGATAAACAAGGTCGATCTCTAGACATATTCAAAGCAGAAATATCATGTATATATCATATATATCTACCCCTAACCCTAGCTAAACTCTGTCTTATGAAGTCAAACATATGAAGAGAACTGGGGTTTTGGGTTTCAAACATAAAATTTTCAAGTACCTTCATTTTAGAGTGAGTAAGGAAGGATTCATGCTTACCGTTTCATTTTCATGTTTTAAACTTGTTTAAACCTAGGATTTGACCAAGATTTAAATAGGCATAAAAAAATCGAAAGAAATCAAAAATTGAAAAACCAAAGCACATATATATAGCCTTCTTATATCATATAGTAAAAAATTCAAGTTGATAAACAAGGTCTAGACATATTCAAACAAGAAAAATCATGTATCTACACACCTAACCATAAACTCTGTCTTAAGTGGTTTTGAGTTTCAAACATGGAAATTTCACAAACCTCCCAAAAGCTTCATTTTACAGTGACTGAGGAGGATCCATGCTTACCTTTTGGCTTAAACGTTTGAAACCAAAAACCACTTCTCTTCATGCATGCTTGACTTCATAACACAGAGTTTAGCTAGGGTTAGGGGGTAGATACATGATTTTCCTGGTTTGAATATGTCTAGACCTTGTTTATCAACTTAATTGATTGCTTACTATATGACATAAGAAGACTACGTGCCTTGGTTTTCATTTTTTGTTTTTTTTGAATTTTATGCTCATATATTTGAATCTTGGTCAAATCTTAGGTTTGACTAAGATTGAAACAAGTTTAAAACATGAAAATGAAAAGGGAAGCATGTATCCTTCTTAGTCACTCTAAAATGAAGCTTTTGGGATGTTCTTGAAATTTCCATGTTTGAAACCCAAAACGACTTCTCTTCATATGCTAGACTTCATAAGATCAACAGGGGGTAGATACATGATTTTTCTGGTTTGGATATACCTAGACCTTGTTTAACTTGAATGCATACGATATGACATAAGAAGACTACGTGCTTTTGTTTTTCATTATTCTGTTTTTTTTGAATTTTGTGCCCACCCATTTGTATCTTGGTCAAATCCTAGGTCTGATAATGATTTAAACAAGATTAAAATATGAAAATGCAAAGGTAAGCATGGATCCTTCTTAGTCACTCTAAAATGAAGCTTTTGGGAGCAAAACCACTTCTCTTCATATGCTTGACTTCATAAGACGGAGTTTAGGGGTTAGGGGGTATAGATACATGATTTGTCTAGTTTGAATATGTCTAGACCTTGTTTATCAACTTAATTGGCTTACTATATGACATAAGAAAACTATTTGCTTTGGTTTTTCTTTTTTCTGACTTTTTTTCAATTTTGATGCCCATTTGAATCTTGTCAAATCCTAGGTTTGACCAAGATAATTTAAACAAGCTTAAAACATGAATATGAAAAGAGGAGCATGTATCCTTCTTAGTCACTCTAAAATGTAGTTTTTGGGAGTTTTTTGAAATTTCCATGTTTAAAACCCAAAACCACTTCTCTTCACATGCTTGACTTCATAAGACAGAGTTAATTAATTTAGGGGTTAATTAGGGGGTATAGATACATGATTTGTGTGGTTTGAATATGTATGGACCTTATTTATCAACAACTTTAATGCTTACTATATGACATAAGAAAACTATTTGCTTGGTTTTTCTTTTTTCAATTTTTTTTTCAATTTTGATGCCCATTTGAATCTTGTCAAATCCTAGGTTTGACCAAGATAATTTAAACAAGTTTAAAACATGAATATGAAAAGGGAAGCATGGATCCTTCTTAGTCACTCTAAAATGAAGCTTTTGGGAGGTTTTTGAAATTTCCATGTTTGAAATCCAAAACCACTTCTCTTCACATGCTTGACTTCATAAGACAGAGTTTAGGGGTTAGGGGTATAGATACATGATTTGTCTGGTTTAATATGTCTAGACCTTGTTTATCAACTTTAATGCTTACTATATGACATAAGAAGACTATGTGATTTGGTTTTTCATTTTTCTGTTTTTATTTTTCTGCCCATTTGAATCTTGGTCAAATCCTAGGTTTGACCAAGATATAGACAAGTTTAACACGTAAATGAGTTAACTTGGATTTCCTACCCTTGAATCCATAGGAAACTTTGTTCTAATGCACTATAATAATCAACCGAGTTTTTACACCAACAGGTCTGTCACTTACGTGTGGTGCCCATGCGTGAGGTCCCACACTTCAGTGAGCACAAGTCACGTGCAATAGGTACGCAAACTCCCAGCCATTTTCTTTGTCAAGAGAAGACGCATCAGGATGCGTATTGGAAGTCTGTGGGTCCTTCTGGATCCTTCGGTCGTCCCTCTCACAAAAAAAACAAATCTCTCTCATTCTCGGCCTCGCTCGACTCGCTCGCTCGCTCGCTCGCTCGCTCGCACCTCCTGCTCACTGACAAACCCTGCACAAAAGTCAACATCATCACCCGAAAAAGGGGAGACACCATAATTCTCTCCCTTCTTCTCTCCTTCCGAGTGATCCCTCTTCCTCCGAGTTTCACTCGACGGGCAAACACACATGTGCTGCATAGTAATAATAAAAAGGTAAAAAAATCGACCTACGAATATATAATTAAATAGGTTAAACTAGGGTTTTACCCAGTACTACAGATCAAGGTTCAAAAAATCCAACTACGGGGTTCGAACAACACGATTCTAATCCAAGAATTTTTTCGACCTAGGTCACCCAAATGGCCTCAAACTATAGGGTTAGCATCTAGTGCAGTATGTGTGAAAATGTATGCACTATGTGTGCTATAACTTGTATGTCTTTCATATTTGAACCAAATTTGAATAAGTTTGAAATATTTGAAAAGGGGCTTTTGGCTTAAACGTTTGAAACCAAAAACCACTTCTCTTCATGCATGCTTGACTTCATAAGACAGAGTTTAGCTAGGGTTAGGGGATAGATGCATGATTTTCCTGGTTTGAATATGTCTAGACCTACTTTATCAACTTAATTGAATGCTTACTATATGACATAATAATACTATGTGCATTGTTTTTTATTTTTTTGATTTTTTTAAAATTGTATGCCCATTTGAATCTTGGTCAAATCCTAGGTTTGAACATGGTTTAAACAAGTTTAAATCATGAATATGAAAAATTAAGCATCTATATATCCTTCTTAGTCACTCCAAAATGTAGCTCTTGGGAGGTTTTTTCGAAATTTCCATGTTTGAAACCAAAACCACTTCTCTTCATGCATGCTTGACTTCATAAGACAGAGTTTAGCTAGGGCGTTAGGGGGTAGATACATGATTTTCCTGGTTTGAATATGTCTAGACCTGGTTTATCAACTTAATTAATTGATTGTTTACTATATGACATAAGAAGACTATGTGCCTTGGTTTTAAATTTTTCTGTTTTTTTTGAATTTTACGCCCATATATTTGAATCTTGGACAAATCCTAGGTTTGACCAAGATTTAAACAAGTTTAAACATAAAAATAAAAAGGGAAGCATGTATCCTTCTTAGTCACTCTAAAATGAAGCTTTTTGGATGTTCTTGAAATTTCCATTTTTGAAACCAAAAACGACTTCTCTCTTCATGCTAGACTTCATAAGATCGACAGGGGGCAGATACATGATTTGTCTGGTTTGGATATGTCCAAACCTTGCTTGTTTATCAACTTGAATGCTTACTATATGACATAAGAATGCTTACCATATGTTTGAATTTTAAAAGCATATAGTCTTCTTATGTCATATAGTAAGCATTCAAAAGTTTTTCTTTGAGAGAGTAGCATGCATTCAAAAGTTGATAAATAAGATTTGTACATATTCAAACCAGACAAATCATGTATCTACCCATATGCATATATATATAACCCTATACTTTTGTCTTATGAAGACGTCAAGGATGAAGAGAAGTGGATTTGGGTTTCAAACATGGAAATTTCAAAAACCTCCCAAAACATGTATATATCTACCCCTAAACCCTAATCTTTGTCTTATGAAGCCAAGCATATGAAGAGAAGTGATTTTGGGTTTCAAACATGGAAACTTCAAAAACCTCCCAAAAGCTTCATTTTAGAGAGACTAAGAATGATCCATATGCTTACCTTTTCATTGCCATGTTTTAAACTTGTTTTAACCTTGGTCAAACCTAGGATTTGACCAAGATTCAAATGGGAGTAAAAATTCAGAAAAATTCAAAAAAAATGAAAAACCAAAGCACATATATATATAGCCTTGATCTTATGTCATATAGTAAGCATTCAAGTTGATAAACAAGGTCGATCTCTAGACATATTCAAAGCAGAAATATCATGTATATATCATATATATCTACCCCTAACCCTAGCTAAACTCTGTCTTATGAAGTCAAACATATGAAGAGAACTGGGGTTTTGGGTTTCAAACATAAAATTTTCAAGTACCTTCATTTTAGAGTGAGTAAGGAAGGATTCATGCTTACCGTTTCATTTTCATGTTTTAAACTTGTTTAAACCTAGGATTTGACCAAGATTTAAATAGGCATAAAAAAATCGAAAGAAATCAAAAATTGAAAAACCAAAGCACATATATATAGCCTTCTTATATCATATAGTAAAAAATTCAAGTTGATAAACAAGGTCTAGACATATTCAAACAAGAAAAATCATGTATCTACACACCTAACCATAAACTCTGTCTTAAGTGGTTTTGGGTTTCAAACATGGAAATTTCACAAACCTCCCAAAAGCTTCATTTTACAGTGACTATATAAGGAGGATCCATGCTTACCTTTTGGCTTAAACGTTTGAAACCAAAAACCACTTCTCTTCATGCATGCTTGACTTCATAATATAAGACAGAGTTTAGCTAGGGTACGTTAGGGGGTGTAGATACATGATTTCCTGGTTTGAATATGTCTAGACCTTGTTTATCAACTTAATTGATTGCTTACTATATGACATAAGACGACTACGTGCCTTGGTTTTCATTTTTGGTTTTTTTTTGAATTTTATGCTCATATATTTGAATCTTGGTCAAATCCTAGGTTTGACCAAGATTTAAACAAGTTTAAAACATGAAAATGAAAAGGGAAGCATGTATCCTTCTTAGTCACTCTAAAATGAAGCTTTTGGGATGTTCTTGAAATTTCCATGTTTGAAACCCAAAACGACTTCTCTTCATGCTAGACTTCATAAGATCAACATGGGGTAGATACATGATTTGTCTGGTTTGGATATACCTAGACCTCGTTTAACTTGAATGCATGCATACGATATGACATAAAAAGACTACATGCTTTTGTTTTTCATTATTCTGATTTTTTTGAATTTTGTGCCCACCCATCTGTATCTTGGTCAAATCCTAGGCTTGATAATGATTTAACAAGATTAAAATATGAAAATGCAAAGGTAAGCATGGATCCTTCTTATTAGTCACTCTAAAATGAAGCTTTTGGGAGCAAAACCACTTCTCTTCATATGCTTGACTTCATAAGACGGAGTTTAGGGGTTAGGGGGTATAGATGCATGCATGATTTGTCTAGTTTGAATATGTCTAGACCTTGTTTATCAACTTAATTGGCTTACTATATGACATAAGAAAACTATTTGCTTTGGTTTTTCTTTTTCCTGATTTTTTTCAATTTTGATGCCCATTTGAATCTTGTCAAATCCTAGGTTTGACTGAGATAATTTAAACAAGCTTAAAACCTGAATATGAAAAGGGAAGCATGTATCCTTCTTTGTCACTCTAAAATGAAGTTTTTGGGAGGTTTTTCAAATTTCCATGTTTGAAACGACCCAAAACCACTTCTCTTCATATGCTTGACTTCATAAGACAGAGTTCAGGGGTTAGGGGGTATAGATACATGATTTGTCTAGTTTGAATATGTCTAGACCTTGTTTATCAACTTAATTAATTGGCTTACTATATGACATAAGAAAACTATTTGCTTTGGTTTTTCTTTTTCCTGATTTTTTCGATGCCCATTTGAATCTTTGTCAAATCCTAGGTTTGACTGAGATAATTTAAACAAGCTTAAAACATGAATATGAAAAGGGAAGCATGCATCCTTCTTAGTCACTCTAAAATGTAGTTTTTGGGAGGTTTTTGAAATTTCCATGTTTGAAACCCAAAACCACATCTCTTCATGCTTGACTTAATTTATAAGACATAGTTTAGGGGTTAGGGGTAGATACATGATTTGTATGGTTTGATATTTCTAGTCCTTGTTTATCAACTTTAATGCTTACTATATGACATAAGATGACTATGTGATTTGGTTTTTCATTTTTCTGTTTTTTATTTTATTTTTCTGCCCATTTGAATCTTGGTCAAATCCTAGGTTTGACCAAGATTTAGACAAGTTTAACACGTGAAAACGAATAAGTAAGCCTGGATCCTTCTTAGTCACTCAAAAATGTACCAATCGATAGATGTGTTAACTTTGCTTCATGGAAATAATAATGTCATGTAAATGAGTTAACTTGGATTTCCTACCCTTGAATCCATAGGAAACTTTGTTCTAATGCACTATTATAATCAACCGAGTTTTTACACCAACAGGTCCGTCACTTACGTGTGGTGCCCACGCTTGAGGTCCCACACTTCAGTGAGCACAAGTCACGTGCAATAGGTACGCAAACTCCCAGCCATCTTCTTTGTCAAGAGAAGACGCATCAGGATGCGTTTGGAAGTCTGTGGGTCCTTCTAGATCCTTCGGTTGTCCCTCTCACAACAAAAAAAAAATCTCTCTCATTCTCGGCCTCGCTCGACTCGCTCGCTCGCACCTCCTGCTCACTGACAAACCCTGCACAAAAGTCAACATCATCACCCGAAAAAGGGGAGACACCATAATTCTCTCCCTTCTTCTCTCCTTCCGAGTGATCCCTCTTCCTCCGAGTTTCACTCGACGGGCAAACACCCATGTGCTGCATAGTAATAATAAAAAGGTAGTACTCGTAGAAAAATCGATATACGAATCTGTAATTAAATAGGTTAAACTAGGGTTTTGCCCAGTTCTACAGATCAAGGGTTCAAAAAAATCCAACTACGGGGTTCGAACAACACGATTCTAATCCAAGAATTTTTTCGACCTAGGTCACCCAAATGGCCTCAAACTATAGGGTTAGCATCTAGTGCAGTATGTGTGAAAATGTATGCACTATGTGTGCTATAACTTGTATGTCTTTCAAATTTGAACCAAATTTGAATAAGTTTGAAATATTTGAAAATGGGCTTTTGGCTTAAACGTTGGAAACCAAAACCACTTCTCTTCGTGCATGCTTGACTTCATAAGACAGAGTTTAGCTAGGGTTAGGGGGTAGATGCATGATTTTCCTGGTTTGATTATGTCTAGACCTTGTTTATCAACTTAATTGAATGCTTACTATATGACATAAGAATACTATATGTGCCTTGTTTTTTTATTTTTTTATTTTTTTAAAATTTTATGCCCATTTGAATCTTGGTCAAATCCTAGGTTTGAACATGGTTTAAACAAGTTTAAATCATGAATATGAAAAATTAAGCATCTATATATCCTTCTTAGTCACTCCAAAATGTAGCTCGGTCTTGGGAGGGTTTTCGAAATTTCCATGTTTGAAACCAAAAACCACTTCTCTTCATGCATGCTTGACTTCATAAGACGGAGTTTAGGGTTAGGGGTAGATATATACATTATTTTCTGGTTTGAATATGTCTAGACCTTGTTTATCAACTTGAATGCTTAATTACTATATATATATGACATAAGAATGTTATGTCCTTTGGTTTTTCATTCTTTTGATTTTTTATGAATTTCTATGCCCATTTGAATCTTTTGGTCAAATCCTAGAGGTTTGACCAAGATTTACACAAGTTTAAAACATGAAAATGAAAAGGGAAGCTTGTATATCCTTCTTAGTCACTCTAAAATGAAGTTTTTTGGAGGTTTTTGAAATTTCCATGTTTGAAACCCAAAACCACTTCTCTTCATGCTAGACTGCTTCATAAGACAATTTAATTAGGGGTTAGGGGGTAGATACACATGATTTGTCTGGTTTGAATAAGTCCAAACACCTTGCTTGTGTATCAACTTGAATGCTTACTATATGACATAAGAATGCTTACCATATATGTTTGAATTTTAAAAGCATATAGTCTTCTTATGTCATATATATAGTAAGCATTCAAAAGTTTTTCTTTGAGAGAGTAGCATGCATTCAAAAGTTGATAAATAAGATTTGGACATATTCAAACCAGACAAATCATGTATCGATCTACACCCCCTAACCCTAAACTCTGTCTTATGAAGTCAAGCATGAAGAGAAGTGCTTTTAGGTTTCAAACATGGAAATTTCACAAACCTCCCAAAAGCTTCATTTTACAGTGACTAATTAAGGAGGATCCATGCTTACCTTTTGGCTTAAACGTTTGAAACCAAAAACCACTTCTCTTCATGCATGCTTGACTTCATAAGACAGAGTTTAGCTAGGGCGTTAGGGGGTAGATACATGATTTTCCTGGTTTGAATATGTCTAGAACTGGTTTATCAACTTAATTAATTGATTGTTTACTATATGACATAAGAAGACTATGTGCCTTGGTTTTAAATTTTTCTGTTTTTTTTGAATTTTATGCCCATATATTTGAATCTTGGTCAAATCCTAGGTTTGACCAAGATTTAAACAAGTTTAAACATAAAAATGAAAAGGGAAGCATGTATCCTTCTTAGTCACTCTAAAATGAAGCTTTTGGGATGTTCTTGAAATTTCCATTTTTGAAACCAAAAACGACTTCTCTCTTCATGCTAGACTTCATAAGATCGACAGGGGGTATAGATACATGATTTGTCTGGTTTGGATATACCTAGACCTCGTTTATCAACTTGAATTCATACGATATGACATATGAAGACTATGTGCTTTAATTTGTTTTCATTTTTCTGATTTTTTTGAATTTTGTGCCCACCCATTTGTATATTGGTCAAATGCTAGGCTTGATAATGATTTAAACAAGTTTAAAATATGAATATGCAAAGTTAAGCATGGATCCTTCTTAGAAACTCTAAAATGAAGTTTTTCGGAGGTTTTTGAAATTTCCATGTTTGCAACCCAAAACAACTTCCTCTTCACATGCTTGACTTCATAAGACAGAGTTTAGGGGTTAGGGGGTATATATAGATACATGATTTGTCTAGTTTGAATATGTCTAGACCTTGTTTATCAACTTTTAATGCTTACTATAAGACATAAGAAAACTATTTCCTTTGTTTTTTCTTTTTTTTTGATTTTTTTCAATATTGATGCCCATTTGAATCTTGTCAAATCCTAGGTTTGACCAAGATAATTTAAACAAGCTTAGAACATGAATATGAAAAGGGAAGCGTGTATCCTTCTTAATTAGTCACACTAAAATGAAGTTTTTGGGAGGTTTTTGATATTTCCATGTTTGAAACCCAAAACCACATCTCTTCATGCTTGACTTAATTTATAAGACATAGTTTAGGGGTTAAGGGGTAGATACATGATTTGTATGGTTTGATATTTCTAGACCTTGTTTATTATCAACTTTAATGCTTACTATATGACATAAGATGACTATGTGATTTGGTTTTTCATTTTTCTGTTTTTTATTTTATTTTTCTGCCCATTTGAATCTTGGTCAAATCCTAGGTTT
Organism: Lolium multiflorum; assembly: GCA_030979885.1. Classification (NCBI taxonomy): domain Eukaryota; kingdom Viridiplantae; phylum Streptophyta; class Magnoliopsida; order Poales; family Poaceae; genus Lolium; species Lolium multiflorum. Next base: position 63,838,035 of record CM061753.1, read on the forward strand.
GACCAAGATTTAGACAAGTTTAACACGTGAAAACGAATAAGTAAGCATGTATCCTTCTTAGTCACTCAAAAATGTACCAATCGATAGATGTGTTAACTTTGCTTCATGGAAATAATAATGTCACGTAAATGAGTTAACTTGGATTTCCTACCCTTGAATCCATAGGAAACTTTGTTCTAATGCAGTATAATAATCAATCGATTTTTTTGCACCAACATGTCTGTCACTTACGTGTGGTGCCCACGCGTGAGGTCCCACACTTCAGTGAGCACAAGTCACGTGCAATAGGTACGCAAACTCCCAGCCATCTTCTTTGTCAAGAGAAGACGCATCAGGATGCGTATTGGAAGTCTGTGGGTCCTTCTGGATCCTTCTTAGTCACTCTAAAATGAAGCTTTTGGGAGGTTCTTGAAATTTCCATGTTTGAAACCCAAAACCACTTCTCTTCATGATTTACTTCATAAAACATAGTTTAATTAGAGTTTTAGGGGTAGATATATACATGATTTTTCTGGTTTGAATATATATGTCTCTAGACCTTTGTTTATCAACTTGAATGCTTAATATACATATGACATAAGAAAACTATTTGCTTTGGTTTTCTTTTTTCTGAATTTTTTTCAATTTTGATGCCCATTTGAATCTTGTCAAATCCTAGGTTTGACCAAGATAATTTAAACAAGCTTAAAACATGAATATGAAAAGAGGAGCATGTATCCTTCTTAGTCACTCTAAAATGTAGTTTTTGGGAGTTTTTTGAAATTTCCATGTTTGAAACCCAAAACCACTTCTCTTCACATGCTTGACTTCATAAGACAGAGTTAATTAATTTAGGGGTTAATTAGGGGGTATAGATACATGATTTGTGTGGTTTGAATATGTATGGACCTTATTTATCAACAACTTTAATGCTTACTATATGACATAAGAAAACTATTTGCTTTGGTTTTTCTTTTTTCAATTTTTTTTTCAATTTTGATGCCCATTTGAATCTTGTCAAATCCTAGGTTTGACCAAGATAATTTAAACAAGTTTAAAACATGAATATGAAAAGGGAAGCATGGATCCTTCTTAGTCACTCTAAAATGAAGCTTTTGGGAGGTTTTTGAAATTTCCATGTTTGAAATCCAAAACCACTTCTCTTCACATGCTTGACTTCATAAGACAGAGTTTAGGGGTTAGGGGTATAGATACATGATTTGTCTGGTTTAATATGTCTAGACCTTGTTTATCAACTTTAATGCTTACTATATGACATAAGAAGACTATGTGATTTGGTTTTTCATTTTTCTGTTTTTATTTTTCTGCCCATTTGAATCTTGGTCAAATCCTAGGTTTGACCAAGATATAGACAAGTTTAACACGTAAATGAGTTAACTTGGATTTCCTACCCTTGAATCCATAGGAAACTTTGTTCTAATGCACTATAATAATCAACCGAGTTTTTACACCAACAGGTCTGTCACTTACGTGTGGTGCCCATGCGTGAGGTCCCACACTTCAGTGAGCACAAGTCACGTGCAATAGGTACGCAAACTCCCAGCCATTTTCTTTGTCAAGAGAAGACGCATCAGGATGCGTATTGGAAGTCTGTGGGTCCTTCTGGATCCTTCGGTCGTCCCTCTCACAAAAAAAAAAAACTCTCTCATTCTCGGCCTCGCTCGACTCGCTCGCTCGCTCGCTCGCTCGCACCTCCTGCTCACTGACAAACCCTGCACAAAAGTCAACATCATCACCCGAAAAAGGGGAGACACCATAATTCTCTCCCTTCTTCTCTCCTTCCGAGTGATCCCTCTTCCTCCGAGTTTCACTCGACGGGCAAACACACATGTGCTGCATAGTAATAATAAAAAGGTAAAAAAATCGACCTACGAATATATAATTAAATAGGTTAAACTAGGGTTTTACCCAGTACTACAGATCAAGGTTCAAAAAATCCAACTACGGGGTTCGAACAACACGATTCTAATCCAAGAATTTTTTCGACCTAGGTCACCCAAATGGCCTCAAACTATAGGGTTAGCATCTAGTGCAGTATGTGTGAAAATGTATGCACTATGTGTGCTATAACTTGTATGTCTTTCATATTTGAACCAAATTTGAATAAGTTTGAAATATTTGAAAAGGGGCTTTTGGCTTAAACGTTTGAAACCAAAAACCACTTCTCTTCATGCATGCTTGACTTCATAAGACAGAGTTTAGCTAGGGTTAGGGGATAGATGCATGATTTTCCTGGTTTGAATATGTCTAGACCTACTTTATCAACTTAATTGAATGCTTACTATATGACATAATAATACTATGTGCATTGTTTTTTATTTTTTTGATTTTTTTAAAATTGTATGCCCATTTGAATCTTGGTCAAATCCTAGGTTTGAACATGGTTTAAGCAAGTTTAAATCATGAATATGAAAAATTAAGCATCTATATATCCTTCTTAGTCACTCCAAAATGTAGCTCTTGGGAGGTTTTTTCGAAATTTCCATGTTTGAAACCAAAACCACTTCTCTTCATGCATGCTTGACTTCATAAGACAGAGTTTAGCTAGGGCGTTAGGGGGTAGATACATGATTTTCCTGGTTTGAATATGTCTAGACCTGGTTTATCAACTTAATTAATTGATTGTTTACTATATGACATAAGAAGACTATGTGCCTTGGTTTTAAATTTTTCTGTTTTTTTTGAATTTTACGCCCATATATTTGAATCTTGGACAAATCCTAGGTTTGACCAAGATTTAAACAAGTTTAAACATAAAAATAAAAAGGGAAGCATGTATCCTTCTTAGTCACTCTAAAATGAAGCTTTTTGGATGTTCTTGAAATTTCCATTTTTGAAACCAAAAACGACTTCTCTCTTCATGCTAGACTTCATAAGATCGACAGGGGGCAGATACATGATTTGTCTGGTTTGGATATGTCCAAACCTTGCTTGTTTATCAACTTGAATGCTTACTATATGACATAAGAATGCTTACCATATGTTTGAATTTTAAAAGCATATAGTCTTCTTATGTCATATAGTAAGCATTCAAAAGTTTTTCTTTGAGAGAGTAGCATGCATTCAAAAGTTGATAAATAAGATTTGTACATATTCAAACCAGACAAATCATGTATCTACCCATATGCATATATATATAACCCTATACTTTTGTCTTATGAAGACGTCAAGGATGAAGAGAAGTGGATTTGGGTTTCAAACATGGAAATTTCAAAAACCTCCCAAAACATGTATATATCTACCCCTAAACCCTAATCTTTGTCTTATGAAGCCAAGCATATGAAGAGAAGTGATTTTGGGTTTCAAACATGGAAACTTCAAAAACCTCCCAAAAGCTTCATTTTAGAGAGACTAAGAATGATCCATATGCTTACCTTTTCATTGCCATGTTTTAAACTTGTTTTAACCTTGGTCAAACCTAGGATTTGACCAAGATTCAAATGGGAGTAAAAATTCAGAAAAATTCAAAAAAAATGAAAAACCAAAGCACATATATATATATAGCCTTGATCTTATGTCATATAGTAAGCATTCAAGTTGATAAACAAGGTCGATCTCTAGACATATTCAAAGCAGAAATATCATGTATCATATCTACCCCTAACCCTAGCTAAACTCTGTCTTATGAAGTCAAACATATGAAGAGAACTGGGGTTTTGGGTTTCAAACATAAAATTTTCAAGTACCTTCATTTTAGAGTGAGTAAGGAAGGATTCATGCTTACCGTTTCATTTTCATGTTTTAAACTTGTTTAAACCTAGGATTTGACCAAGATTTAAATAGGCATAAAAAAAAAAGAAATCAAAAATTGAAAAACCAAAGCACATATATATAGCCTTCTTATATCATATAGTAAAAAATTCAAGTTGATAAACAAGGTCTAGACATATTCAAACAAGAAAAATCATGTATCTACACACCTAACCATAAACTCTGTCTTAAGTGGTTTTGGGTTTCAAACATGGAAATTTCACAAACCTCCCAAAAGCTTCATTTTACAGTGACTATATAAGGAGGATCCATGCTTACCTTTTGGCTTAAACGTTTGAAACCAAAAACCACTTCTCTTCATGCATGCTTGACTTCATAATATAAGACAGAGTTTAGCTAGGGTACGTTAGGGGGTGTAGATACATGATTTCCTGGTTTGAATATGTCTAGACCTTGTTTATCAACTTAATTGATTGCTTACTATATGACATAAGACGACTACGTGCCTTGGTTTTCATTTTTGGTTTTTTTTTGAATTTTATGCTCATATATTTGAATCTTGGTCAAATCCTAGGTTTGACCAAGATTTAAACAAGTTTAAAACATGAAAATGAAAAGGGAAGCATGTATCCTTCTTAGTCACTCTAAAATGAAGCTTTTGGGATGTTCTTGAAATTTCCATTTTTGAAACCAAAAACGACTTCTCTCTTCATGCTAGACTTCATAAGATCGACAGGGGGTATAGATACATGATTTGTCTGGTTTGGATATACCTAGACCTCATTTATCAACTTGAATTCATACGATATGACATATGAAGACTATGTGCTTTAATTTGTTTTCATTTTTCTGATTTTTTTGAATTTTGTGCCCACCCATTTGTATATTGGTCAAATGCTAGGCTTGATAATGATTTAAACAAGTTTAAAATATGAATATGCAAAGTTAAGCATGGATCCTTCTTAGAAACTCTAAAATGAAGTTTTTCGGAGGTTTTTGAAATTTCCATGTTTGCAACCCAAAACAACTTCCTCTTCACATGCTTGACTTCATAAGACAGAGTTTAGGGGTTAGGGGGTATATATAGATACATGATTTGTCTAGTTTGAATATGTCTAGACCTTGTTTATCAACTTTAATGCTTACTATAAGACATAAGAAAACTATTTCCTTTGTTTTTTCTTTTTTTTTGATTTTTTTCAATATTGATGCCCATTTGAATCTTGTCAAATCCTAGGTTTGACCAAGATAATTTAAACAAGCTTAGAACATGAATATGAAAAGGGAAGCGTGTATCCTTCTTAGTCACACTAAAATGAAGTTTTTGGGAGGTTTTTGATATTTCCATGTTTGAAACCCAAAACCACATCTCTTCATGCTTGACTTAATTTATAAGACATAGTTTAGGGGTTAAGGGGTAGATACATGATTTGTATGGTTTGATATTTCTAGACCTTGTTTATTATCAACTTTAATGCTTACTATATGACATAAGATGACTATGTGATTTGGTTTTTCATTTTTCTGTTTTTTATTTTATTTTTCTGCCCATTTGAATCTTGGTCAAATCCTAGGTTTGACCAAGATTTAGACAAGTTTAACACGTGAAAACGAATAAGTAAGCATGGATCCTTCTTAGTCACTCAAAAATGTACCAATCGATAGATGTGTTAACTTTGCTTCATGGAAATAATAATGTCACGTAAATGAGTTAACTTGGATTTCCTACCCTTGAATCCATAGGAAACTTTGTTCTAATGCAGTATAATAATCAATCGAGTATTTACACCAACATGTCTGTCACTTACGTGTGGTGCCCACGCGTGAGGTCCCACACTTCAGTGAGCACAAGTCACGTGCAATAGGTACGCAAACTCCCAGCCATCTTCTTTGTCAAGAGAAGACGCATAAGGATGCGTATTGGAAGTCTGTGGGTCCTTCTGGATCCTTCTTAGTCACTCTAAAATGAAGCTTTTGGGAGGTTCTTGAAATTTCCATGTTTGAAACCCAAAACCACTTCTCTTCATGATTTACTTCATAAAACATAGTTTAATTAGAGTTTTAGGGGTAGATATATACATGATTTTTCTGGTTTGAATATATATGTCTCTAGACCTTTGTTTATCAACTTGAATGCTTAATACACATATGACATAAGAATGCTATGTGCTTTGGTTTTTCATTCTTTTGATTTTTTTCTGAATTTTTAGGGCCATTTGAATCTTGGTCAAATCCTTGGTTTGACCAAGATTTAAACAAGTTTAAAACATAAAAATGAAAAGGGAAGTCTGTATCCTTCTTAGTCACTCTAAAATGAAGCTTTTGGGAGGTTTTTAAAATTTCAATGTTTGAAACCCAAAACCACTTCTCTTCACATGCTTGACTTCATAAGACAGAGTTAATTAATTCAGGGGTTAATTACGGGGTATAGATACATGATTTGTGTGGTTTGAATATGTATGGACCTTATTTATCAACAACTTTAATGCTTACTATATGACATAAGAAAACTATTTGCTTTGGTTTTTCTTTTTTCAATTTTTTTTTCAATTTTGATGCCCATTTGAATCTTGTCAAATCCTAGGTTTGACCAAGATAATTTAAACAAGTTTAAAACATGAAAATGAAAAGGGAAGCATGGATCCTTCTTAGTCACTCTAAAATGAAGCTTTTGGGAGGTTTTTGAAATTTCCATGTTTGAAACCCAAAACCACTTCTCTTCACATGCTTGACTTCATAAGACAGAGTTTAGGGGTTAGGGGTATAGATACATGATTTGTCTGGTTTAATATGTCTAGACCTTGTTTATCAACTTTAATGCTTACTATATGACATAAGAAGACTATGTGATTTGGTTTTTCATTTTTCTTTTTTATTTTTCTGCCCATTTGAATCTTGGTCAAATCCTAGGTTTGACCAAGATATAGACAAGTTTAACACGTAAATGAGTTAACTTGGATTTCCTACCCTTGAATCCATAGAAAACTTTGTTCTAATGCACTATTATAATCAACCGAGTTTTTACACCAACAGGTCTGTCACTTACGTGTGGTGCCCACGCTTGAGGTCCCACACTTCAGTGAGCACAAGTCACGTGCAATAGGTACGCAAACTCCCAGCCATTTTCTTTGTCAAGAGAAGACGCATCAGGATGCGTATTGGAAGTCTGTGGGTCCTTCTGGTTCCTTCGGTCGTCCCTCTCACAAAAACAAATCTCTCTCATTCTCGGCCTCGCTCGACTCGCTCGCTCGCTCTCGCACCTCCTGCTCACTGACAAACCCTGCACAAAAGTCAACATCATCACCCGAAAAAGGGGAGACACCATAATTCTCTCCCTTCTTCTCTCCTTCCGAGTGATCCCTCTTCCTCCGAGTTTCACTCGACGGGCAAACACACATGTGCTGCATAGTAATAATAAAAAGGTAGTACTCGTAGAAAAATCGATATACGAATCTGTAATTAAATAGGTTAAACTAGGGTTTTGCCCAGTTCTACAGATCAAGGGTTAAAAAATATCCAACTACGGGGTTCGAACAACACGATTCTAATCCAAGAATTTTTTCGACCTAGGTCACTCAAATGGCCTCAAACTATAGGGTTAGCATCTAGTGCAGTATGTGTGAAAATGTATGCACTATGTGTGCTATAACTTGTATGTCTTTCATATTTGAACCAAATTTGAATAAGTTTGAAATATTTGAAAAGGGGCTTTTGGCTTAAACGTTTGAAACCAAAAACCACTTCTCTTCATGCATGCTTGACTTCATAAGACAGAGTTTAGCTAGGGTTAGGGGATAGATGCATGATTTTCCTGGTTTGAATATGTCTAGACCTTGTTTATCAACTTAATTGAATGCTTACTATATATATGACATAAGAATACTATGTGCCTTGTTTTTTATTTTTTGATTTTTTTAAAATTTTATGCCCATTTTAATCTTGGTCAAATCCTAGGTTTGAACATGGTTTAAACAAGTTTAAATCATGAATATGAAAAATTAAGCATCTATATATCCTTCTTACTCACTCCAAAATGTAGCTCTTGGGAGGGTTTTTCGAAATTTCCATGTTTGAAACCAAAACCACTTCTCTTCATGCATGCTTGACTTCATAAGACAGAGTTTAGGGTTAGGGGTAGATATATACATGATTTTCTGGTTTGAATATGTCTAGACCTTGTTTATCAACTTGAATGCTTACTATATATATATGACATAATAATGTTATGTCCTTTGGTTTTTCATTCTTTTGTTTTTTTATGAATTTCCATGCCCATTTGAATCTTTTGGTCAAATCCTAGAGGTTTGACCAAGATTTAAACAAGTTTAAAACATGAAAATGAAAAGGGAAGCTTGTATATCCTTCTTAGTCACTCTAAAATGAAGTTTTTGGGAGGTTTTTGAAATTTCCATGTTTGAAACCCAAAACCACTTCTCTTCATGCTAGACTTCATAAGACAATTTAATTAGGGGTTAGGGGTAGATACATGATTTGTCTGGTTTGAATATGTCCAAACCTTGCTTGTTTATCAACTTGAATGCTTACTATATGACATAAGAATGCTTACCATATGTTTGAATTTTAAAAGCATATAGTCTTCTTATGTCATATAGTAAGCATTCAAAAGGTTTTCTTTGAGAGAGTAGCATGCATTCAGAAGTTGATAAATAAGATTTGGACATATTCAAACCAGACAAATCATGTATCTACACCCCCTAACCCTAAACTCTGTCTTATGAAGTCAAGCATGAAGAGAAGTGCTTTTGGGTTTCAAACATGGAAATTTCACAAACCTCCCAAAAGCTTCATTTTACAGTGACTAAGAAGGATCCAGGCTTACCTTTTCATTTTCATGTTTTAAACTTGTTTAACTCTTGGTCAAACCTAGGATTTGACCAAGATTTAAATGGGCATAAAAAATCAGAAAAAACAGAAAAAAATGAAAAACCAAATAACATAGCCTTCTTATGTCATATAGTAAGCATTCAAGTTGATAAACAAGGTCTAGACATTTTCAAACCAGAAAAAGCATGTATCTACCCCTAACCCTAAACTCTGTCTTACGAAGTCAATCATGAAGAGAAGTGGTTTTGGGTTTCAAACATGGAAATTTCAAAAACCTCGCGAAAGCTTCATTTTAGAGTGACTAAGAAGGATCCATGCTTACCTATTCATTTTCATGTTTTGAACTTGTTTAAACCTTGATAAAACCCAGGATTTTACCTATTTAATCATAGATTCATAGGTCGATTTTTTACTTTTTTATTTTTACTATGCAGCACATGTGTGTTTGCCCGTCCAGTGAAACTCGGAGGAAGAGGGATCACACGGAAGGAGAAGAAGGGATAGCAGTCACGGGGCCCCTCTTATTATTTATGGTGTATATCTTTTTTCTGGTGATGTTGACTGTTGTGCAGCGTTTGTCAGTGCGCAGGAGGTGCGAGGCTGCGAGCGAGCGAGTCGAGCGAGGCCGAGAATGAGAGAGATGTTTTTTTCTTTTTCTTTTCCGTGAGAGGGACAACAGAAGGATCCAGAGACGACTTCCACTACGCATCCTGGTGCGCGTCTTCTCTTGACAAAGAAGATGGATGGGAGTTTGCGTACCTACTAATCTACTATAGTACTACTACTACACAAGAACCATATACATGTCAAACTTTTCAATCATGACCCACATGCATTTTATGTATATATTCAGAACTTTTAATGCATGCATGAAAACTCAGCAAAATATGTGCATTTTGGGTTGTCGCACATAAATGTGCTTTTACTTGTCTGCCACCAATCCAATTTTCATGTTAGGGGGAAACACGACACACGATGGACATTTCCAATGTTTCACGAATTAATTATCTCAATTTGCATCCATATATATATGCGCCTGGTTACTGAAAGATCGAACCAAAGGTGAACTTGAAACGTTTTAATTTTCATGTTTTAAACTTGTTTAAATCTTGGTCAACCCTTGGATTTGACCAAGATTCATAAAAAATTCAAAAACATAGTCTTCTTATGTCATACAGTCAACATTCAACTTGATAAAACAAGATCTAAACATATTAAAAGAAGAATCATGTATCTACCCCCTAACCCTAAACTCTGTCTTTTGAAGTCAAACATGAAGATACGTGGTTTTGGGTTTACAAAATGGAAATTTCAAAAACCTCCGAAAAGCTTAATTTTGGAGTGACTAAGAAGGATACATGCTTACTTTTTCATTTTCATGTTTTAAACTTGTTTAAAGCTTGGTCAAACCTAGCTAGCTTGGATTTGACCAAGACTCAAGTGCGCATAAAAAATTCGAAAAAACCCCCAAAAATGAAAAACCATAACACATAGTCTTCTTGCGTCACATATATTGTAAGCATTCAAGTGTTGATAAACAATATCTAGACATATCAAACAAGAAAAATCATGTATCTATACCCCTAACCCTAAATTTGTCTTATGAAGTCAAGCATGAAGAGAAGTGGTTTGGGTTTTCAAACATGGAAATTTCGAAAACCGCCCAAAAGCTTCATTTCGGACTGACTAAGAAGGATCCATGCTTACCTTTTCATTTTCATGTTTTAAACTTGTTTAAATTCTTGTTCAAACCTAGGATTTGGCCAAGATTCAAATGGGCATAAAAACAATCGAAAAAATCAAAAATGAAAAACCAAAGCACATAGTCTTCTTATGTCACATAGTAAGCCATTCAACTTGATAACAAGGTCTAGACCTATTCAAACCAGAAAAATCATGTATCTACCCCTAACCCTAAACTCATTTGTCTGATGAAGTCAAGCATGAAGAGAAGTGGTTTTGGGTTTCAAACATAGACATTTCAAAAGCCTCCCAAAAGCTTCATTTTGGAGTGATTGAGAAGGATCCATGCTTAATTTTTCATTTTAATGTTTTAAACTTGTTTAAATCTTGGTTAAACCTATGATTTGACCAAAATTTGATTTGGCATGAAAATTCAAAACAAATCAAATAAATAAAAAACCAATGCACATAGTACATCTTCTTATGTCATATACTAAGCATTCAAGTTGATAAGCCAGGTCTAGACATATTCAAACTAGAAAAATCATGTATCTACCCCTAACCCTAAACTCGATTTGTCTTATGAAGTCAATCATGAAGAGGTGTTTTGGGTTTCAGACATGGAAATTTCAAAAACCTTCCAAAAGCTTCATTTTGAAGTTACTAATTAAGAAGGATCACTACAAGAAAAGTTTGGCAAATTTTCTTGTAGTGGATCCAGGCTTAATTTTTCATCTTCATGTTTTAAATTTTGGTCAAACCTAGGATTTGTCCAAGATACAAATGGGCATAAAAATTCAGGGTAGCATCATACCCCCCTCCTTCCCGCGTAGAAAAAGTGTTAGGCGAGTAGTAGAATGGCATGACCAACAAGTTTCAAGTAAAATTTTGAATATGACCAAAATATACCAATTGATAGATGTGTGTGACCCAAGATTGAGCCATGGTACATTTTGCCAACAAAGTAGCAATTGAGTTGGCTTTCTACCTTAGTAGGCGTGCATTGGAAGGATGCATTATGCCGGCAAAGTTTTCAAACGTTCAAACTTTTCCGGTTTCTCATACAGTATTTGGCTCCTTGAGAAGCATTGATGTGATCATATAAGGTTATCCAAAACTTCGCCTTTCCCGTATTTGCCCGAGCACTCGACACCCCTCGTCCCATGGCGACTCCTCCAGCCATAGCCCCGTGCACCCAGGCTCCACGACTCAGCCTCGGAGGGGTGTGCGCTAAAAGCTCGCAAATGTCTGTGTGCCATTGGTGTGCGATGAAGCAGGCGGCTCTGTGTCTTGCTGTGGCTAGACTCCTGGCGCCCTTTGATCTAGGAGAGGGAGAGGAGGGAGGGGGTCCCATGAAGCGGCGGTGGCCCAGGTATCGGCGGCAGCCCAGGCAGCAGCGGCAAAGTGGGCTGGTCGGAGCATAGGCATGCGCCGGGGGCGAACCTCGCCGGGTGAGGATGCTTCCATTGTGAAGAAGCACTTGCCATCCAGGGCTTCGGGTTCGCCAACAAACTCAGCGCCTCGGTCCATGGCGTTGCCGTCGTGGGGACGTCGGGGGCGGCGGCGACGTGCTGCAGCCCCAGCCTTTAGTGGGGACCAAAGTGCGACCGACCACATCACGGCGTCGGCAGCATTGGGGATGCCGATGGGCATCCACTGCCACACACAGATTTGGGAGGTTCTGGCCGGGCCGAGTTCCAAACTTCCATCATCGGAGCCGAGGGCTTGGTACTTCAAATTCCGAATCAGGCAATCCTTCGACCCCAATCAGCTTCTGCCTGTGGTCCAAATCCGAGATATCTTGGCGGCAGCTATGCTGGTTAAGCTTAGCCGGACAGCGGCAATCGACGATCTGCAAAACCTAGATGCCTTCCGAGGATTTGCAGCAGCCGTCAATGCACTCGTGGAGGCATCGCATGCTGGTAGCAGCGGCGAATGCGGGTATGTTGTTTTACTCCCTTTGTATGCTTTTGTCATAAAAATCAATTTGCTAATTCTCATTCGATTGAAAATCAGACCCATTCACCATCAACTCTCAAACAGTGGACACTAGTAATATGTAGAACTAGAAATTACACAAGATTTCTGTACTGCTAGTACTATTACTTCGACGCTACATGTTGTTTACACGAGGAAATTGCACAAACTACCGCTTATTGCTGCCTTCTTGCTTAAAACACTTTTTAAAACTGTAATTTTTTTCCGCACAAACCACCAACTATCGTGTTCTGTTGCAGGGAATTTCAAATTTAGGATTGAGCTGTTTAAGAGCAAATCAGATGATCGGGGACCACCAACTACTATAGTTTTAATTGCAAATAGAATAGATTTTGCAAAATTATGAAACGCACATAACGTTTGAATTACTACAATTTTTTTGAAGGTTTGATATTTTCATCATTTTTGTGTGAATCTTACACCAAGTAACACAACTTTCAGACGGAATACAAAATATTTTCAAACTTCCTAGATTTGATAGCTCAAATATTTTTAATTACTAGTTTTTCAGTATTTTAAAAAGTCGAAACACTATATTTTGGCTGAATGTTAGAAAATATATTTCATGATTATCCCATATTAGTTAAGAAGTACATAAACTAGTAGTAGTAATAAAGAACAGAGGGAGTTTATGGAGATACATCCATTAAGGGCATGTTAGTGTGTGTTGGTGTATTACTTATGCCTTCTTTGGTTAATACACTTCTCAAGTGATCCCCGCAAACCCTCTATTCTTGCCTAGAATACAAAAACTCCCCATCAAAGTATTAGTGCATTTTTTGGATGAGTATTCGAGAGGATTGGGTGAACACCAAGGATTTGCATAGGGAATTGGTACAATTGAATCCTTGGCTGTTTGATTTGTAGGATTGTTTCCGATAGGAATTTTTCCTAAGGATTTCTTTGCACAGATTCCATAGAAAATTAAACATCTACTCATACCTCTTTTTAAGAATGCTTTACTTTTCCTATGGTGGAATCAAACAAAGTTTGGATTCTATGAATTCCTATAGGATTGGAGTGGACATGACATTGCAATCCTACATTTCCCTATTCCTACATCTTTCGGTAGGCATTTGCCTAGAATAAATAACCATGTGTATTACGGAGTAGCAATAAAATATAGGTTTATTTCTCTAAAGCATCTTGCACTGTACTAGTACATGGCTTAAGAGACAATATTTTTACCATTTTTTTTGCGAGAAGACAATATTATTACCATAGTTACTAAGTACATTTTATTGGATGATGAAGTGATAGCCCTCATCAATGCATTGTGAATTATTAGGGCATGGGTCACACGTGATTTACGAGTACACCGCACGATCGAGAGCCGCCGTCCCTCTTTGCTTTTTACCGATGCGGCGGAGCTCCTCCCCACACCCACGAATAACTGAAAGCCACAACTGCTGGGGAAAAGTCTTGCGCCGAGAAAATCTACAACCGTGGTTGAGTACATGTGTTTCTTAAGATACGAGTGCTCCAATGCATTTTTTCTTTCCTTTTACTAATTTACCTTGAAAATCCTGCACGTCCACTTATTTGTGGACGGAGGGAGTATCACGCCAAGAGGAAGTAGGACAATACTTTTGCCAGCTGTTGGCTCTTCTATTGTTCTTGCTCTAAAGAAACCCCGATTGTGAAAGGCCAAGGCGTACTTCTTTTGGTCACGCAAAATTCAAAATACTGCCATGGACATTGAATTGACATGACAACACATAGCTTGGGATGTCCAAATTTGCACGTTAGACCAGTGACTTGTTCTTCACCTTTTCAGAGGGAACAGTGACTTTTTATTATGGGTCTATACACTTTCCAAGAAACAGGAGGAGATGCTGTAGAGTGTAGAGGAGCGAAGTCAAGCGCCCCGCCCCCACCTGCCCTATTTCTGTTCACCTCCATCGTCTACCTCCGCCCCCGCCCGCACCAATCGACCACCTTCCATAGCACACGCCAGTGCCGCCGCCATGCAGCTTTAGAATCAATTCCACCGCCCAGTTTGAGAGCCTCCGTTCTTCATCTTCCCCGCCACCTGCCGCCATCGAACCCAAATTAAACTCCAATCAGTTGAACCCAAACCTCATAGACCCACCCCCTGCCCTGCGATGGCGGCATCGAACAAGGAAAATGATGACTCTGAACTGTTTCAGAAGGTCTTTTCCGAAGGTCCCCTTGAAGAACTCGTAACAAGATGCGACGTCATCACCGCCGCGAGCCTCGTCGGTTCGTCCAAACTATTTTTCGACTCTGCAAATGATAGTGCAACTCTATCTTTTTCTCTCCCGTTTGGCCTCCCATGTGTTCTTCATTCTCACCCGACGAAGGTAGCACGGGATTGCAAGCTGACGCCGCTGGACAGGTTCTCCTCCGACGCTGTGATGCCAGACGGTACGGGTAAGCAGTGGGTAGGTGCCAATGGAGATTGGGTTGCCATGGTTGACACTGGCTTTCCTGCTTGCAAATGGAAACTTGTCAACGTCTACACTCGCCGTGAAATTCCTCTCCCTGTGCCGTTTGAAACCACCCACATTCCAAATATATACCACCACAACCTTCGTGCTATTATATTTCACAAGATATATATTTGCCAAGTTCCCACAGCTGCTGGGGGGTACAAAAATTTCTCTCTTGTTGCTGTTTTTGACATCAGAGTTGCCCTCCTTTGCGGCGAAGATTCTGGATGGACAGTTCTTACAGAGCCCAAGTCCCACATCTTTTACAATTACAGCGATGCAATTCTCCACAATGGGCTTGTGTTTGCCACAACTCATACTGGCACTGTTCACGCATGGAATCCTCAGCAAGCTGGTAATTTTCCTCCGGACGTAAGTAGTGTATGATGAGCTTCATTATTCATGGCTGTAAAGATAATTTTAATGCACAAACTTATTAATTTTCGAACCTGACTGATCTGACTTGGAGGCTTGGGGCATATTTGCTTCGGATGAAATTTCATTGGTATTTAGACTTTTTATTCGAGATGATTACCATAGAAAAATTTGAGGATTGTATAATTAGGAGTTTTATTCTCAGATTGAATTATGTTGGATTTTGACCTCTACTTGAACTTCTTGAAATGAATCCTTTGGTTTCCCATGTGATGTACTGAAATACACCAATATGCTGTATTATTGAATGGAAATGCCATTATATCATCCCATCTGAATCCTAATGCGTTTTCCCAATTCTTACGTTTTCAGATTTGTGCAAACCAAACATACCCTTCTTAACAGTAATTTCGTTTTCAAGCAGGTCCTCCGCTGATCGTAGAGCCACCGCCCATTGTGTTTGAATGGCGGTGTGCACTTGATGATGCTCTTGGCCATGATCACGAGGTCGATTATGGCATGTGGTGGTTAGCAAGATCTATAGATGGTTCTAGACTTCTTCTGATCCATACACTGGGCATTGCTGATGAAAGGGAATATTCCTGTAAAGTTTGCCATACTGCTTCTGATCGTCGTGTTCATCATGGTCGCACTGTTGGCAACTATGCTTCTGGGTTTGGTTGCCTGGTGTTCACGAAGGACACTAGTAAGTTAAATGAAGGTATTCCATGGGAAAAGATTGATGACCTTGGAGAATATTCTCTTTTCCTTGGAGTGAACTATCCGATTATGCTGCCATTAGGCGGTGCAGATGTTGTCCCAGGATGTCTGACGAGAAGAAATTGTGTGTACACCTTGCCGAATGAAGCATGGCTTCGCAATTCGCAGCTGCCTGAAATATGCCGATTCAGTCTGAATCGTGAAGATTGCGCCGTTGGTTTCCAAACCAACGCCTTGGAGAAAACATGCAAAACAAAAAAAGATAGGTACCTGGTAAAGACACCGCTTTGGTTCATCCCAAACTTCGCCAACGCCCCGGATTGGAACAAGTGTGATGTTTAATTCTGAAACAGGGCCTGCAGCCATTGTAGCTACTGATAGTATGTAATTTCATAGCTAATGAACGAGGCAATTGTGGTCTACTAGTTACAACTGTTTTGTAAAGAGGTGGTCTATAAGTATACCCCTCTCTTCATTGATGCATTTGTGGTCTACTTGATGGTACTCTTAAATATATGGGTGTGGCTCCTCAACACATAATGTGGGAGTATTATTGTGTTAAAGTTGAAGGCTTGATCAACTATAGGTTCACTTCTCTAGTTACATTACTAGGTACTCCGGTTGGCTATGTTGTGATGAAATTGTGTTCTGTTGTTCGGTGAAGACAAAAGTAGAACTATGGTATGCTTATGTTTAAGAGCAAGCGAGGGTTTAGCTTGAGATGTTAAAATTCAGATTTGAACTATTTTTTGATATGGAAATTTGAAATATATATGGTACTGTATATGATTATGTGTAACAACAAGCGACGAAAGGGCTGATGCTCCTATTCCTTGTCGGCGGGAGGACTATGTGTGCGGCGACTTGAGCCAAATTAGAAGGCCATAGCTATGTTGATTGGTCCTTGAAGTTGGAGGGGCTAGGATTTCGGATGAGCGGAGTGGGGGAAGTTGTTGCTCATGGAACATAAGTCCTTAAAATAGTAATGTTAGTATATAGGAGTACAAGGTATATACTTGTACTATTTTAGTACTATAATAAGTATATCGGGTTCATCAAAAAGAATTATCTCGGGTTCACAACCACGTGGGGTCAAGGTGAGGGAAAGTTGGTCAATACCTCTTACCGCTATATCCCCGCCCCAAGTTCTAATGCGCAAGTGCTGTTATTTTTTTTAAGGGAAATAGTGGTTCCTCTCTCCCGGAAACATGCCCCGCATCTCCACCTCCTAGTATCGTAGTACTACTACTGCATCTTCTCCAAAAAAAACCCTCTTCTGTCTCTTTCTCCCGTTCACCCCTCTCTCCCTTGCATTGGATTACCGACTCCAATGAAGCAGAAGCGTAAGATTGAGGAGATTCCTGATTGCTACCACCAGTCCATGGGGTGGGGCAACCTCCACTACCCACTGGTGGAGAACATAGCCGAGCGGGCGGATATCCTCAGCACTGGTCGCCTCGCTCGAGGCATGATCGGCATGCGGCATGCCATCCGCGGAGCGCATAAGGTTCCGTTCGGTTTACCGAGCCTGCTCCACTGCGACCCCGAGACATGGCCAGACGACCGCGACAATACTGTAAGAGTATTTATTTATTTACTCATCTCGTTTCAGCTTGTGTTTTTTCAATCAACTTTTCTTATTGCCAAACATCATGCATGAATTTAGACTCAACATAATCACCTGATTTGGGAGTACTGTAAGGTTTGCTGCCTTCACTATGCACATGTACTCTTCGGAATTGCTTTATTTATCCATTACATCTGTGCTTCAGTTCTGCACAATCCGCTCTTCATTCTGTCGAATACCTTGCATGCATAGACAATTTTGAAACAAATCCTATTTGCAGGGCATTCACGCGTTGCTGATGCCATTAGACAAGCCGACAGTTCCAGCATTTATCCATACCAAGGAGGAACTGGATGGACATGGACCCATGCACTGGGTGGGTTGTAACGGCGACTGGGTGGCATTTGTCCAGCAGGACGGGCACTTGACGATCCGCAACATATACATATCAGATACTATTATACCTCTTCCATCTCTGCAAGATGCAGGAATTTCTTTGGGCCCTACTAGTGAATGGTGGCATGGCAGCCCACCATTCCTGTTCAAATACAAAATAGATAAAAGTTTGGAACTGCTCAAAGTACGGATCGTCAAGAGGCCGTACAAAGATGATCTAGCAGGGCCATGGCATTACGAGGTAATCGTTGTATTTGACGAATTGATTGCTATCCTACAAGCGCCCCTAGAAAAGGAGTGGAATATCCTGAGAAACCCTGAATTCTTTGATAGAAACAGCTATGTCGATGCCATGGGCATTCCTGGATATGGTACAAGTTCACACCTACATCGTGTATACGCAGTTACATATCCGTATGGAGATGTTCTGGTTTGGGAACCATATACCTGTGGTGAGTCTTTGTTTTATGTCTTAACTAGTAAATGGCATGCTGCACATGTTGGACCAATTACGATTCGCAATACTGATGTATAAAAGTTGCGTTCTAAATGTTGTTCAAACTTTCAATACAACTAATAATTTGGTTATACCATCAAAATAAGTGTGAGCATACAGTTTATAAATATGAACAAAAATTTGGAACCTTTCTTAATCACTATCAAGTGGGACGTGTGATATCGGTGTGAGACTGCTCTGATTTTTCTTCATAATGGAAACATGACGGTTCTAGAAACACGTGGACACTGGTGTGGTATTTTTTTCACGCGAATACCTCTAATCCCAACCGTTAGATTTTGGACACCAACAGTTGGAATTGCTGCGACATGTCTTGTTAAAAACTGGTGCCTTATAGTAGTAGAAAATAGAAGATAGAAGAGAAGAGATAATTTTCAGTGTAGTTCCTACTTGCTGCATTGTGGTTGATCTTTGTGCATTGCAGGGACACATGCAGCCCCGCGTCTCATTGACGCCCCTGTCATTGAAGATGAAGAAGCAGAAGTGGCTGCAATTTTCGCTCAAATCGAGGGAGATGCTGTCATGGAAGATGATGAAGCAAATGTGGCTCAAGGCGATGGAGGTGCCGATGAAGATAATGATGCTGATGAAGAAGAATTAGAAGAAGAAGAATTAGAAGAAGACGAATTTGATGATGAAGAATTAGATGATGAAGAATTAGATGATGATGGTGATAATCATAATTATGAAGATGAAGATGTATTTCTTGGATTTTCTGACCAGCGCACTTGGTTCCTGGCACCAATGAGAGCAGAGTCCATTACTGGTGAATCTGATCTCGCGTGGATTCAGGTTAAAGGTTATCGGCCCATCCTCGGTCCTCCAATATTACATATGGGTAACAAGCTGAGGTCTTATCCTTTGGTACGGTGCTACGTTTTCTTGAGATCTGCCCATACCTTGGACCCTGTAGAAGAGGCAAGGTGGGAAAGATTGAACAATTTGAAGGGGCGTTCTTTATTTCTTGGACTCAATCACCCAATTTTCATGCTACCCCCGCCAGTCGACGCAGAGGCTGCAGAACCAGATTTCCAATTGTTCAAACCTGACTGTGTCTTTGCTACCCACAATCGCGCCCGTGATACATGGATACGTCCAAGGCCAAATTGGTGCAGAATGCACGTCAATGGAGGTCCTGCCATAGGCTCAAGATTGCAGTACAAAAAAGAGAAGACTGAACATAGAGCCGAAGCACCCATGTGGTTCGTCCCAACACTTCCACCTGTTTTTCCTTGAGAAATAAGAGACAGATGGTGACCTTATTTTATAGAGAAAACATAGTGTTCGTGAACTTAACCTCATGAACATTCGCTGTTCGGTTTTTGCTGAAATCAAAATTTTGCAGAGATGAAGATCTTTGTTTGAATCCCGTGCTGAACATATTTTTCACAAATTAGCTACCCGTATTGTGATGAATACATGCTGGTTTGTTGTTTGGTGCAGTAGCAGACATGAAGATCTTTGTCCTGAATACCACAATGGACATCTTTTTTTTCTTCAAAAATTAGCTAAGCTCACGCTATTAGGCGCAAATGCCTATTAAGAGATTTGGTGCTCTTGGGCACCATTGCTCCTGCTATTTTAGAAAAAAATAAAAAAAAAATTTATTTGTTCAAAAAATTAGAAAACAAATCATGGAGTAGCTAATGAATTGTCCCATAAACGTGCAAAATTTCAGTTTCAAATAAAAAAAATTCTGGGCTACACAAAAGTAACAAACGTGTGGATCTGGGTATGCATATTTCAAATCTCCAAATTTCAACAGATTGTCTTTTTTGTGTAGTCTACAATATAAAGAATATCATATTAAAATTTTACACGCTTGTAGGTTACTTTATTTATTATGTCTACATTCATTTTCAGATTTTTTTGAAACAAATATGTATGCTATTTGATTTTTTTTAAACAGCAGAGCACTGGTGCCCATTAGCCAAAGACACTTTTCGCAAATGCCTACAATAAAGGAACGGATGGTGACCTTATTTTATAGAGAAACCATAGTGTTTGTGAAGTTAAAGTCATGAACACACGCTGTTCGGTTTTTGGTGAAATCAAAATTTAGCAGAGATGAAGATCTTTGTTTGAATCCCGTGATGAACACATTTTTCCTAAATTAGCTACCAGTATTGTGATGAATACATGCCGGTCTGTTTTTCGGTGGAGTAGCAGACATGCAGGGGATCGAAAGAAACGGCAAAGTAGCCAGAAATCAGGGGTCAAATATAAATTCGAGAAAGGAAACGTTTATTCAACAGTCAGGCTGACATGTGGGACGTATCTTGCAGCCGCAGCCCCAACATTTATCATTCAGAGAGGATGACATGTGGGACCCACGAACCAGTATCGTTCTCGGCGTTTCTCAAAGGGGGCAGGAGATCGAAAGAAAAAGGCAAGTAGCTCGAAATCAGGTGTCCAAAAAATCCAAGAAAGGAAAGGTTTATCGCACAAAGAGGCTGACATATTGTACCCAGTTTGCAGCAGCGTCATCAACGTTTCAAAGGCGGTGGAGTTCGAAAGAAAAAGGCAAATAGCCAGAAATTAGGGGTCAAAAATAAATCCAGCAAAGGAAACTTTTATCGTACAAAGAGGCTGACATGTGGGACCCAGCCAGCAGCGTCCTCAACGTTTCTAAGGTGGCAGGCAATGGAAAAAAGGCAAATAGCCAGAAATTAGGGGTCAAAAATAAATGCAACAATAGAAACTCTTATTGTTCATAGAGGCTGACATGTTGGACCCATGAGCCAGCAGGGCCCTCAACGTTTCAAAGGCGTCACGGGATCAAAAGAAAAGAACCAAGTAGTCATTAATTAGGTGTCAAAAATAAATCCAAGAAAGTAAATGTTTTACTTTTCATAGAGGCTGTCATATGGGACCCATGAGCCAGCAGCGTCCTCAACGTTTCTAAGGCGGCTGGGGATCGAAAAAAAAAGCGAAGTAGCCATTAATTAGGGGTCAACTATAAATCCAAGAAAAGAAATGTTTATTGTTCTTAGAGGCTGACATGTGGGAGCTATGCGCCAGCAGCGTCCTCATCGTTTCAAAGGCGGTCGGGGATCCAAAGAAAAAGGCAAATAGCCAGAAATCAGGGGTAAAAAAAATCCAAGAAAAGAAATATTATTGTTCATAGAGGCTGGCATGTGGGACCCATGAGCCAGCAGCGTCCACAATTTCAAAGGCGGCACAGGATCGAAAGAAAAAGGCAAGTGACCAAAAATCAGGGGGTAAAAAATCCAAGAAAAAAACTTTATTGTACATAGAGGATGACATGCGGGTCCCATGAGCCAACAACTTACTCGTCGTTTCAGAGGGCCGAGGCGGCATGAGATCGAAAGAAAAAGGAAAGTGACCAAATATCAGGAGCAAAAAATAATCCATGAAAAGAAACTTTCATTGTACATAGAGGATAACATAGGGTCCCATGTTGTAGCAGCGGTCTGAACGTTTCAAGGACGGCAAAAAGGCAAGTGACCAAATATCAGGAGCCAAAAATAATCCAAGAAAAGAAACTTTTATTGTACCTTTGAGAGTCGGCATGAGATTGAAAGAAAAAGGCAAGTGACCAAATATCAGGAGCCAAAAACCTAGAAAAGAAACTTTTATTGTACATAGAGTATGACATGCGGGTCCCATGACGCTGCAGCATCCTCAACGTTTCCAAGGCGGCAGGGGATCAAATGAAAAGGAAATAGCCAAAAAGCAGAGGGTGAAAAAAATCGAAGAAAAGAAACTTTTATTGTTCGTAGTGGATGACATGTGGGACCCATGAGGCAGCAGCATCCTCAACGTTTCCAAGCAGCAGGGGATCGAAAGAAAAAGGAAATAGCCAAAAATCAGAGCGTGAAAAATAATCCAAGAAAAGAAACTTTTATTTTACATAGAGGATGACATGTGGGTCCCATTTTGCAGCAGCGGTCTCAATGTTTCATATGCGGCTTGAGATCAAAAGAAAACGAAAGTAGCCCGAAATTAGGGGGAATAAAACTCCAAGAAAAGAAAGTTTTTTGTACATAGAGGATGACATACGGGTCCCAAGGCGGCAGGGGAACAAAAGAAAAAGGAAATAGCCAAAAATCAGAGGGGTGAAAAAAAATCCAAGAAAAAAGAAACTTTTAGAGTTCATAGTTCATAGAGGATGACATGCGGGTCCCATGAGGCAGCAGCGTCCACAACGTTTCCAAGGCGGCACACAGGAACAAAAGAAAAAGGATGTACCCCTGCTGGGCCTTTTGATCAAAAAATAATCCAAGATAAGGAAGATATAAATTGGGGCTGCCTGGCCATCTGGGCCTTCTAACCTGCTGGACGTCTTTTGACTCGTACAATTTCAGCCCACTCCAAAACAAGAAAGTCCTATGCTTCGCAAAAACAAAACAAAAACAAGGAGATTCATATTAGTTCGTTTATGTAAAAATAAAGATTTAATTTATCCGTTTGCAATAGCTCAGAGCGAAATACACTTTTTATTGTCTGTAAAATAATCAAGATATCACATGTTTCTTGTACGGGGAGGCTGACATCGGGACCCATGAGCCAGCAGCGTCGTCAAAGTTTTAAAGGCGGCAGGGGATCGAAAGAAAAAATAAATCAAAAATCAGTGGGTAAAAAAATCGAAGAAAAGAAACATTTATCGTTCTGAGAGGATGACATGCGGGACCCATGTGGCAGCAGCATCCTCAACGTTTCCAAGGCAGCACGGGATCCAAAAAAAGGCAAAATAGCCAGAAATTAGGGGTCAAAATAACTCCAAGAAAAGAAAGGTTTATCGTCCATAGAGTCTGACATGTGGGACCCATTAGCGAGCAGATTCTTCAACGTTCAAAGGCGGCAGGGGATCAAAAGAAAAAGGAAGTAGCCAGAAATTAGGGGTAAAAAATAACTCCAACAATGGAAACTTTTATTGTTCATAGAGGATGACATGCGGGACCCATGAGCCAGCAGCTTCCTCAACGTTTCAAAGGCGGCATGGGATCGAAAGAAAAAGGCAAGTGACCAAATATAGCCAAAAATAATCCAAGAAAAGAAACTTTATTGTACATAGAGGATGACATGCGGGTCCCATTTAGCAGCAGCGGTATCACCGTTTGAGATGCGGCAGGAGGTCTCGAAAGAAAAAAGGCAAGTGACCAAATATCAGGAGCCAAAAAAAATCCAAGAAAAGAAAGTTTTATAGTACATAGAGGATGACATGCGGGTCCCATTTAGCATCAGCGGTATCACCGTTTGGGAGGCGGCAGGGGATCGAAAGAAAAAGGCAAGTGACCAAATATGAGGTGCCAAAAATAATCAAAGAAAAGAAAGTTTTCAACGTTTCAAAGGCGGCAGGGGATCAAAAGAAAAAGGAAGTAGCCAGAAATTAGGGGGCAAAAATAACTCCAAGAAAGGAAACTTTTATTGTTCGTAGAGGATGACATGGGGGACCCATGAGCCAGCAGCTTACTCAACGTTTCAAAGGTGGCATGAGATCGAAAGAAAAAAACGCAAGTGACCAAATATGAGGTGCCAAAAATAATCAAAGATTTATTGTACATAGAGGATGACATGCGGGTCCCATTTTGCAGCAGCGGTCTCAATGTTTGAAATGCGGCTTGAGATCAAAAGAAAAAGAAAGTAGCTAGAAAGTAGGGGGTCAAAAAAAATCCAAGAAAAGAAAGTTGATGGACATAGAGGTTGACATGCGGGTCCCATGTGCCAGCAGCTTACTCAACGTTTCAAAGGGGCCAGGGGATCAAAAGTAAAAGGCAAGTGACGAAATATCAGGAGCCAAAAATCAGAGGGTGAAAAAAAATCCAAGAAAACAAACTTTTATAGCACATAGAGGATGACATGCGGGTCCCATGAGCCAGCAGGTTCCTCAACGTTTCAAACGTGGCATGAGATCGAAAGAAAAAGGCAAGTGACGAAATATCAGGAGCCAAAAATAATTCAAGAAAAGAAACTTGATTGTACATAGAGGATGACATGCGGGTCCCATGTGTAAGCAGCTTACTCAACGTTTCCAAGGCGGCAGGGCATCAAAAGAAAAAAGGAAATAGACAAAAATCAGAGAGTGAAAAAAACCATAGAAAATAAACTTTTATAGCACATAGAGGATGACATGCGGGTCCCACGAGCCAGCAGGTTCCTCAAAGTTTCAAACGTGGCATGAGATCGAAAGAAAAAAAGGCAAGTGACCAAATATCAGGAGCCAAAAATAATCCAAGAAAAGAAAGTTTATTGTACGTAGAGGATGACATGCGGGTCCCATTTTGCAGCAGCGGTATCACCGTTTGAGAGGCTGCACGGGATCGAAAGAAAAGGCAAGTGACCAAATATCAGGAGCCAAAAATAATCCAAGAAAAGAAATTTTATTGTACGTAGAGGATGACATGCGGGTCCCATTTTGCAGCAGCGGTCTCAACGTTTCCAAGGCGGCACAGGACCAAAAGAAAAATGAAGTAGCCAGAAATCAGGGGGTGAAAAAAATCCAAGAAGAAAGATTTCAATTGGGCTGCATCTGGACATCTGGGCTTTCGAACTATCCTGCTTGGCCTTTTGACTCGTACAATTTCAGCCCACTCCAAAACAGGAAAGTTCCGAATTTTCTAAAAAAACAGGAAAGTCCTATGCTTCGCAAAGACAAAAAAACAAGGAGATTCAACATATAAGTTTGTTTATGTAAAAATAAAGATTTAATTATCCGTTTGAAATAGCTCAGAGCGCAATACATTGTTTATTGTCTGCAAAATAATCAAGATATCATATGTTTCTTGTACGGGGAGGCTGACATCGGGGACCCATGAGCCAACAGCGTCGTCAACGTTTTAAAGGCGGCAGGGGATGGAAAGAAAAAATAAACCAAAAATCTGTTGGTAAAAAATCCAAGAAAAGAAACATTTTCGTTCTGAGAGGATGACATGCGGGACCCATGAGGCAGCAGCATCCTCAGCGTTTATTGTTCATAGAGGTTGACATGTGGGACCCGTGAGCCAGCGGCGTCCTCAACGTTTTAAAGGCTGCAGGTGATCGAAAGAAAAAATAAGCCAAAAAGGTCAACAATATCCAGAAATTAATGAGGGGTTCAAAATAAATCCATCAAAGGAAACTTTTATTGTTCATAGAGGATGACATGTGGGACCGACCTGCCAACAGCGTCCTCATCGTTTCAGAGGGGGGGAGATCAAAAGAAAAAGGCAAATAGCCAGAAATTAGGGGTAAAAAATAACTCCAAGAAAGGAAACTTTTATTGTTCGTAGAGGATGACATGCGGGACCCATGAGCCAGCAGCTTACTCAACGTTTCAAAGGCGGCATGAGATCGAAAGAAAAGGCAAGTGACAAAATATCAGGAGCCAAAGATAATCCAAGAAAAGAAACTTTATTGTACGTAGAGGATGACATGCGGGTCCCATTTAGCAGCAGCGGTCTCAGCGTTTCAAATGCGGCTTGAGATCAAAAAAAAAGAAAGTTGATTGTACATAGAGGATGACATGCGGGTCCCATGAGTCAGCATCCTCAACGATTCCAAGGCGGCAGGGGATCAAAAGAAAAAGGAAATAGCCAAAAATCAGAGGGTGAAAAAAATAAAGAAAATAAACTTTTATAGTACATAGAGGATGACATGCGGGTCCGATGAGCCTGCAGGTTCCTCAACGTTTCAAACGTGGCATGAGATCGAAAGAAAAAGGCAAGTGACCAAATATCAAGAGCCAAAAATAATTCAAGAAAAGAAACATGATTTACATAGAGGATGACATGCGGGTCCCATTTAGCTGCAGCGGTATCACTGTTTGAGAGGCAGCAGGGGATCCAAAGAAAAAGTCAAGTGACCAAATATGAGGTGCCAAAAAATCCAAGAAAAGAAAGTTTTATAGTACATAGAGGATGACATGCGGGTCCCATTTAGCAGCAGCGGTATCACCGTTTGAGAGGCGGCAGGTGATCGAAAGAAAAAGGTAAGTGACCAAATATGAGGTGCCAAAAATAATCCAGGAAAAGAAAGTTTTATAGTACATAGAGGATGACATGCGGGTCCCAGTTAGCAGCAGCGGTATCACCGTTTGAGAGGCGGCAGGGGATCGAAAGAAAAAGGCAAGTGAAAAAATATGAGGAGCCAAAAATAATTCAAGAAAAGAAAGTTTTATAGTACATAGAGGATGACATGCGGGTCCCATTTAGCAGCAGCGGTATCACCGTTTGAGAGGCGCAGGTGATCGAAAGAAAAAGTCAAGTGACCAAATATGAGGTGCCAAAAAAATCCAAGAAAAGAAAGTTTTATAGTACATAGAGGATGACATGCGGGTCCCATTTAAGCGGTATCACTGTTTGAGAGGCAGCAGGTGATCGAAAGAAAAAGGCAAGTGAAAAAATATCAGGAGCCAAAAATAATTCAAGAAAAGAAAGTTTTATAGTACATAGAGGATGACATGCGGGTCCCATTTAGCAGCATCACCGTTTGAGAGGCGGCAGGGGATCGAAGAAAAAGGCAAGTGACCAAATTTGAGGTGCCAAAAATAATCCAGGAAAAGAAAGTTTTATAGTACATAGAGGATGACATGCGGGTCCAATTAGCAGCAGCGGTATCACCGTTTGAGAGGCGGCAGGATCGAAAGAAAAGGCAAGTGACCAAATTTGAGGTGCCAAAAATAATCCAGGAAGAAAGTTTTATAGTACATAGAGGATGACATGCGGGTCCCATTAGCAGCGGTATCACCGTTTGAGAGGCGGGGGATCGAAAGAAAAAGGCAAGTGACCAAATTTGAGGTGCCAAAAATAATCCAGGAAAAGAAAGTTTTATAGTACATAGAGGATGACACGGGTCCATTAGCAGCAGCGGTATCCGTTTGAGAGGCGATTGAAAGAAAAAGGCAAGTGACCAAATTTGAGGTGCCAAAAATAATCCATGAAAAGAAAGTTTTATAGTACATAGAGGATGACATGCGGGTCCCAGTTAGCAGCAGCGGTATCACCGTTTGAGAGGCAGGGGATCGAAAGAAAAGGCAAGTGACCAAATTTGAGGTGCCAAAAAAAACTCCAAGAAAAGAAAGTTGATTGCACATAGAGGATGACATGCGGGTCCCATTTAGCAGCAGCGGTCTCAACGTTTCCAAGGCGGCAAGGGATCAAAAGAAAAAGGAAGTAGCCAGAAATCAGGGGGTCAAAAAAATCCAAGAATAGAAAGAATTTTGGTTCATAGAGGATGACATGCGGGACCCATGATCCTGCATCGTAAACGGCTCGATCGGAGAACGTTGAACGAGATGGCGCGATGTAGAAAAAAACAATGCCAGAGAGGCTGCCATCTGGGCCCTACATCCCTCGGCGGTGCGGATTTGCGTTGACTCGGCCGGCGAACCCGAGATTTCGAGATGCACCACGTCCCGGGCCACCATACGCCACGTTTTGGCCGCTTTCGTCGGGCTAGGTGGCCTCAAAAACGAGAAAAAAAAGTTTTGACATGCACCACGGAGGGACCAAAATCGTCGGCCATGGTACACCAGCAACCACGGCGCGACTTCAACTTCGTCGGCCATGGCAACTTTTCTTGTAGTGTATGTCTCGTGGTGATAAGGATGAGGATGAATATGAAGAAGAGGATTGGGTTGTCTCTCTACGCGATAAGGGTAAGAGCGTATTCAAGGTTATTTGCAAAGATAAAATTGCTAGCACTCACTTCTTTGAAATCTTGACTACCGCTATTGAGAGCCAAAAACTTATTTGGATGCATGAGAACACCATTGATAAAAAGGGTGCTCTTGAACGAGAGTATGCCGATGATGTAGCATCATTAAAAAATGAACTTGAAGAAGAACAAACCATCAAGGAAGCTCTTGAGGAGACCTTTGCTCTAGAATTGTCTAGAGAAAAGGAAAACCATGATAGAGCTCTTGAGATGGCAAATGAACTAAAGCTAAAAAATGATAAGCTTGTGTTTGTTAATGCTAAACTCCTTGAGGATTTTGAGCAACTCAAAAAGGGCTCAAGGGTCATTGAGAGTGCGCTCGCCAAACTCACCGAGTCGCATGAGCAACTTAAAGCTTCTTATCTAAAAGAGCATGCCAACTTGCCTTCTCCTATTACTACTAATATTGATGCTTGTGCTACTAACTCTACTTCTTGTGAAGCATCTATCTTGAAGGAGAATGTTGAGCTAAGGGCTCAACTTGAGTTGCTAACTTGCAATTATGGGAAATTGGAAGAAAGTCATGGAAAGCTTTCTCGCTCCCATGAGGATCTTCTAGCCTCTCATGATAGGCTAAAGTTAGCTCATGAGGCTATCATATTTAAGGCAACACCTTGTGAGCCTCATGTGGATACTAGCACTACTACTCAAAATGCTATATTTCCATGTGCTAGTCCTAGTAATTCATCCACTCATAATATTGCTAAATCTTGTGATGAATTATCTTCCTTGCCTTGTTGCTCTAACAATGAAGATTCTACTTCCTCTAGTGCTTGTGTTGTTACTAACCATGTAGAGGAAATCAAAGAGCTCAAGGCCCAAGTCACTTCTTTGAAGAATGACTTGGTAAAGGGTCATGAAGGGAAATGCAAACTTGACACGATGTTGAGTATGCAACAATCCCCCAATGACAAGAGTGGACTTGGTTTCAAATCCAACAACAAGAACAAGTCCATGAACAACAACAAGAAGAAGGGCCAAGTACAAGTCAAAGACCCGGCCAAGATTGTTTGCTTCAAGTGCAATATTGAAGGGCACCATGTTAGATCTTGCCCTTTGAAGAAGAAGCAAAAAGGGAAGCGGCCCCAAGCTCAAACTCATATTCAACCTCAAGTTGAAGAAATGCCACTTCCCAAGAAGAAACAAGCCAATGCTCCCATTGTGGAGAAACCTAGTGAGAAGAAGGAGAAGAAAAGAACTTGCTACATATGCCGTGAGAAGGGCCACATCTCCTCCTTGTGCACTATTGGTACCTCATCCAACTCTATCACCATTGATGATGTTTATTCTCTTCGTAAGGATGAGGGTGGCAATGTGTTTGCCAAATTTGTTGGTGCTCAAAGTGGTGTCAAGAAAAGAACCATTTGGGTTGCCAAGCCTATTGTGACTAACCTCTTAGGACCCAACTTAGTTGGGGACCAACAATCCAAAATTTGATCAATAGGTGCTTGTTGGAGGGCATTGGAGACTTGGCTACATCATGAAGAATTAAGGGATCTTCATCATTTATATTATATCAAGCCAAGTCTTTTGATTATCTTGCTACTATCATATATCCAATGTTCCTCCTTGCGGTAACATGTTCTCAACTCATTTATATTGAAAGTTACTCGCCCCTTTGCATGTGTTAGTTTCGTTCCTAACATGTGTTTGTATATGTTGTGCTTCCTAATAGTTTTGCTTGAGAAATCAAGTCTATGCATGTTGGGTTGCACACCATGTATTTGTGTTTGTGTTGGAGCCTCTTTGCATCTTGTTGTATCTTATATGGCTCTTATGAGCGATTAATGGACTATCCCATTTTGGGGGAGTGATATTCCTTTGGGAATTTCATGATCCTAACAATGTGTGTACATGAGGAATATCACTTAGAATTGATATTGCAAGATTATCTAGTCTCTATGTGGTATGTCATCTTCATGAGAAATTCAAATTCCAATGTCCATTAATATCTCTAGTTGGATCTTATTTGCCTCTTGTGAAAATAAATTCCTTATCACATTATGGGGGAGTAATAAGCTTTGTGCATATTACAAGCCTAGAAAATGTGAACATTTGAGGTTGTGTCACATAGATTTGATACCGTAAATTATCTCTCTCCTATGTGGCATGTTTGCTCAAACAAGCTCCAATTTGCTTAAATGGCTTCATTGCTAATATCTTTGTGGATCTTATTTGTGAAAGTTCTTCTTGGCATGGTTTTTCACAACGTGTCCCTCAATACATTTTTGGAAAACCATGTGCTTCAAGTCATACTATTAATTGCTTTGCATGTTGGTATGAATACTATTAATTGCTTTGCATGTTGGTATGAATACTATTAATTGCTTTGCATGTTGGTATGAATACTATTAATTGCCTTGCATGTTGGTATGACTAAATGAAGCTATCAAGAAACTATCTTTGCATGATGGTTAACTCTTATCTTTTACCATATGCTTTGTTCGTTGTAAATATGATCTTATGTATACTTACAAACTACCACCGGGAAATATTTCCTAATACCTCTTGTCCTAGGACAATTGGTAATCAATTATGAGGTAGATATTTATTGATCATATCTACATTGGCTCTTGTATTTATTTTGCCTTATTTATTGCCATGAATTTGTTGTGCTTTGACTCCCATGTGTCTTCCTTGCATCTTATGGATCTAAGTTGTCTATTCAAACTTTCTTAGCATTGTTAGAAGATATAGGTAGCGTGATGATCCTAGTTTTGTGCATTTTGTATTCATATAAAAAATCCTTGATAATGCACCAAACTTGGGGGAGCTCTTCTATATTATTAGAATGCTTAACATCTCTTGATCTTTATCAAAAATTGGGTTTTGGGAGACATAAAATTTTCTTTTTGGTACTTTGTGCCATCATAAAAAATGTCGAGGGTTTGGTTTATTTGTTGGAACCTTGCTCTCTTGGGAGTTGGTTATCTCATTCCTTTGTGCTTAGGTTTAATTAGCTTCTTATAATGAGATAAGTCTTTGGAGTCAATCTTGTGTTGATTTGATTCTTTGATATAATTTGGACAACCATTGTCTCTTGGTTTATTTGGTGTTTTGTCCAAATTGTATCTTCCTTTGGTTCTTGAAAGTATTGTGCATGCATATTTAATATATGTATATCTTATGGCATGTGTCACTTTCTTTGATCCAATATATAGGGTAAACTCCATCAAATCCTAATTTGACTAAGATGTGCATGAAATTCAATTTCATATCTATATGCACATAGAATTGTGGAGTTTGTCCTATATGTTGTAGTGTGTCTAACTACTTCGGACCCAATTAGTTTGGGGACCATTTTGTACTTACCTTTGTGTTAGGTACAATGGATATGCATTGAATGCTTGTCTCACTCTTGGAAAGAAGTGGTGACTCAATGGTAACGTGAGGCAAGATAGGATGATCAACGAACACATATCTACTACATCCACACCAATGCTATCTTGGTAACAAGTATCTTCTCATGCATACTTTTGTTGTATCCAACCTTATGGTTGCATCTTGGCATGAATCTATTGATTTGCAAATGTTGTGCTTCTTGCAAAAGTCTTAATGAAACCTCTTTATTGTGAATGAGAGTAATTTGAGATGAGTGCATTTGTTGGGAAGTATTTTAAATCATGCTCATGATTCATCCACCCCAACTATGCCTATCTAGCAATTTTGTTGCATATCAATTCCTCAAGGCTCTCACATGTGCAATATAGATGAAAGTGCAAATTTAGTTACTTCTTTTGGTATCCCCGTTTGTGATACTTGTTGCCTTTCTCAAATGCATCCCAACTATCTTCTATCCCTTGTTGATATTTGTGATGTATTTTAGTTGTTTGTGGTTGAAGTTCATGAATGTACAATAAGATAAAATTGAGCCTTTGGCCATGCTATTAAGCAAAAATTCTTATTGGTATATTGCATGACTTCGTCTTGGATATCATACTATTTTTCTTGCGTATCTATTTTATGTGTGCATGTTTCTTTGTGGATAAATATCTTTGTGATATTGCCCACTTAGAGAAACTTATACACATAAGAGATGATACATCTCCGTTTGATATCTTATTTATTTATTGCGTGTTGATTGGTCATGCTAAGCAATATAATTCTTTGAAGACTATGATGATGCTTTTTGCTCATCCTTGCAATAGTCTTATAATATGCTTTATCATGCCTTTCACATATCCTCTTGGTTGAGCCTTTTATTATGGTGCCTCCTACTTGTTGCTCAACCATTTGTTTGTTGCAAGTGTTAAGCTTAATTTTCTATCTATGATCTATTGCAAATGTTTTTGTTTTTGAATGATATTATGGGAGTGATGATTCCATGTTTATGCACTTTATACTCCAATGCAAATTGTCTTGTTTTGTGCACAAACCTTGGGGAGCTTCCTCATATTATTTAGAGCAATCTTCTTGATCTTATCATAATATCTTTCTTTCTTTTGGTATCTTCTTTGTGGTTCATTTGGTTGCTTGCTTCATTTGTTGAAGCTTCTTGACTTTGTTATCTTTTTGCAATCTTTGATCCTATCTATGGTGTGACTCCTTCCGAATATTCGTAATTGGATATGTGCATTTGATTCCACTCAAATTATGAGAAATGCACACGCTATGGAGGAACTCTCACTATATTGGCCTTCTAAATTTTTCACCCATTTCGGCAATTGGTGCCAATGGGGGAGAAGTTTGGAGGGTTTAAGGGAATTTGGTTATGTCTTTGCTTTGTGCTTAAGCATGTGCCTTTATTGCATTGCATCTTGTTGCTTTGCATAGTTGAATATTTAGAGGAAACTCCACTAGGCTTTGAATGCCAATATATGCAATGAAAGTCAAGATC
Source organism: Lolium multiflorum (assembly GCA_030979885.1). Classification (NCBI taxonomy): domain Eukaryota; kingdom Viridiplantae; phylum Streptophyta; class Magnoliopsida; order Poales; family Poaceae; genus Lolium; species Lolium multiflorum. The sequence goes on from CM061753.1 coordinate 63,870,794, forward strand.
ATTCACACATGCATATATTATGGGGGAGTTTGCTCTATATATTCAACTTGTTTGTTACTTAAATTCCTTATATAAACCCTCTCAAAGAGATTGTCATCAATTACCAAAATGGGGGAGATTGAAAGTGCATGGAGCCCCCATGTGTGGTTTTGGTAATTAATGACAATCCCTATGGACTAATGTTTGCATTGAGTTATATTAATAGGAGTTGTCCATAGGCAATTCTTGAACCATTTGTTGGCTTCAAGGTTGCAATAAGAAGAAATTGATGAAGGATATCAAGTGTCAAGTATGTCTTGAAGATGAAGATGAAGTGAGCCCTCAAGTTACTTCAAGACATCAATATGATGAAGAATGAAGAATGAAGTGCAAGTTCAAGATGAGCCATCTCGAAGAGATCCTTTGCTTGAGTCTTGCCATCCATATGGTGATCATGGATATGTGAAGATGCGCCGAAGAAGAAGCTCTCCCATGGTGGTTTATGGGGGAGCAATCTACAAGACTTCGTCAAGCAAGCACAAGCAAGAAAGGCGTTCCATCTTGTTGAGGTCAAGATCGTCGTCATCAAGCTCAAGTGGAATGCGCAAGTATAAGGTTTGCTCTTGATAGGGTTTCTTTCTCACCGGTCTCATAGTGTAGTTGGAGACCGGTTTATAGTTTAGTTGCCGTACTATCAAGAGGGCTCTCGAGTGAGTAACTCGATCGTATCATTCGGAGAGAGCTCAAACCTTTGCATCCTTGCATCATCTTTCTTGGTTATTATTTGGATCTTATCCATGTGATGATTTAGAGCTTGTGCTTATTCTCATGACAAGCTCTAGTTCATCAAGAATGGTTTTTGCACGGGCAACTTGTTGCATTTTCAAGATTGGAGGTTTTACCGGTATGTCTTTTTTAGATAGGTCAAACCTTTCATCATTTGTTTCTATCCTCCTTTGCTGGACTATGATGGTTCCCTGCATGATCTTGTAGAGCTTGTTACTAGCTTCGAAACGAGTCCAAGATCATCAAAATCGGAGTCCGGATACTCAAGTTATGCTTTTTCTATGTTTGCCCAAAGAGAGGAGTTTGGGCTGAGCGGTAGTACCGCCCGTGCACGAGCGGTAGTACCGCCCGAGGTACCGCCCGTGGTACCGGAAATAGGCCAAGCCTCACAGTATGTTTCCAGGGTATTGGGACATGCGGCCGGTACCGCGGCCGGTGGTTCCGCTCCGGCCCGGCCGGAGGTACCGCTCCCCCTCCGCGCGCACAGCACACACGGGCGGTAGTACCGCCCCTTGCTGGCCGGTACTACCGGCCCCAAGTCGACTGGCCAGCCCCAACGGGCAGAAATTTGGGGCCTCCTTTTATGCCCCCTCTCTCTCTTGGTTTTCCTCTCTTCTTGCTCCTTCTTCTTCCTCCTCTCTCTCAAGCCTCTCTCCACCATTGTTGCATCTTGAGAGCTCCTCCTCTCCCCCAATCCCTCCATGATTCTTGCTCAAATTTGAGGAAAAGAGAGAGGTGGTCTAGATCTATATTTGCACCAATCAAATTCCCCTCTTTGTGAGGGAATCTCTAGATCTAGATCTTGGAGAGAAATTTTGTGTTCCTCTTCTTATATTGTTCTTCCTCTCTTATTCCCCCAATAGCTTTAGTAGCTTTGTTGGAATTTGAGAGTGGAGGATTTGGACATCTTTGTGGTGTTCTTGCCATTGCATTTGGTGCATCGGTTTGAGTTCTCCACGGTGATTCGTGGAGGTGAAAGCAAGAAGGTTGTTTCTCTTGGGTTCTTGGAACCCTAGACGGATTCTACACCTTTGTGGTGATTTGTTGGGAGCCTCCGATTAAGTTGTGGATGTGTGCCCCAACCTTTGTGTAAGGCCCGGTTTCCGCCTCGAAGGAAATCCCTTAGTGGAACCGTGACCTAGGCCTTTGTGGCGAGGGTCACCGGAGATTTAGGTGAGGCGCCTTCGTGGCGTTCGGTTTGTGGTGTGAGTACCGCATCTTGGGGTGAGGCCTTTGTGGCGTTGGTGTGCATCGAGCAACCACACCTCAAGGTGAGCCTCTTGTGGCGTTCGGGAGCACTAAGCAACCGCACCTCTCCACCGGAGATTAGCACTCGCAAGAGTGTGAACTCCGGGATAAATCATCGTCTCCCGCGTGCCTCGGTTATTTCTATACCCGAGCTTTTTTACTTATGCACTTTACCTTGTGATAGCCATCGTGCTTGAAGTTATATATATTGCTATCACATAGTTGCTTGTATTGCTTAGAATAAGTTGTTGGTGCACATAGGTGAACAATAGTATATAGGCTTTGGGCTTGACAAAGTAAATGCTAGTTTTATTCCGCATTTGTTAAGCCCATCTCGTAAAAGTTTTAAATCGCCTATTCACCCCCCCTCTAGGCGACATCCGTGTCCTTTCAGCATCTCCAAGGGCTATGGAACAGAGGAGGTCATTGAGTTTTGTGTTGACTTTATTCCTGACCTTAAGCCGATCGGTGTTCCTGAATCGCGCTATGAGAGGAGACTGCATGGGAAAGTCATGCTAGGAAAGAAAGCAACAACGTGTATGGACGGACATTCTTTCACTCAAGCACACTACACAGTTCTACATAATTCCATCTTGGTGGCTCCGTACAAAGAGGAACACAAGGATATCTTACGCTCTAAATACCCGGAGCAACGTGAAGATTGGATTGATGGAGAACACATGAAGACTTTCGGCGGTTGGTTGCAAACACGTCTCATGAATGTCACTGATGACGAGCAGCTATACTTGTTGGCCAAGCAACCATCTTCGACTATATCGACTTTTCAAGGGTACGAGATAAATGGGAATACATTTTACACGTTCGCCCAAGATAAAAAGAGCACCAACCAAAACAGTGGTGTCCGCTTTGATGCAGCAGAGGACAATGGGAAGAAGGTCACATATTATGGGTACATAGAGGAGATATGGGAACTTGACTATGGACCTAATTTCAAGGTCCCTTTGTTCCGGTGCAAATGGTTCAACCTGAAAGACGGGGTACAGGTAGACCCGCAGTACGGAATGACTACAGTGGATCTCAAGAATCTAGGGTACGACACCGAACCATTCGTCCTAGCCAGTGAAGTGGCTCAGGTTTTTTATGTGAAGGACATGTCTAGCAAACCGAAAAAAAGAAAAGAAAGGCAAGAGGACACATCATACGATGAGCCAAAGCGCCACATAGTTCTTTCAGGAAAAAGAAACATCGTGGGAGTAGAGGACAAGACAGACATGTCAGAAGATTATAATAAGTTTGATGATATTCCACCCTTCAAGGTAAAAACTGACCCAAGCATCATCTTAAATAATGAAGATTGTCCATGGTTGCGTCGCAGTCAGAAGAAAGGGAAACAGACGAAGAAAACTCAGAAGACTAGATAGGGATCATAACTTGTGTATCTCAATATGGAAATCACTTTTGTGTAATGATGTTACTGTATGTAAGATATTAACAATGGAGATGGTTGGATTATTTTACTAGTTAAGTAGCTTTCACGGGCTTGCAAAGATGCGTAGGCGTGCACCAACGACATCTTCGAGAAGCGCCACGGGAGATTTCCCAACCCTTTCCCCATTGTTAGAGGAGATGGAGTCTTTCACGGGCTTGCAGGGAATTTTTCCGAGGCGCAACTTCCGAAGATGCCGTAGGGCGTGTGCACCAACGACATCTTCGAGAAGTTGCGCCACGGGAGATTTCCCAACCCTTTCCCCATTACTATTAGAGGAGATGGAGTCTTTCACGGGCTTGCAGGGAAAATTTTCCGAGGCGCTTCCGAAGATGCCGTAGGGCGTGTGCACCAACGACATCTTCGAGAAGCTGCGCCACGGGAGATTTCCCAACCCTTTCCTCCATCCATGGGGATGAAACTCTCCCTACCTGCTAGGTTGGCTTGTTTCTGCTTGCCAAGGCGTATCAATGCTCCTTTTATAGGCACGACACCGCTTCTACTTTGTCTTGTTCCTTCGACAGGGCGTCGTGCGCTACATGCTTTATCTCATCGAGCAGTGCGTCCACCCACGCGTCCTTATCCTGCCAACAGCTTTAGTCCCGGTTGCACACACCAGCTGGTACTAAAGGTTACCCATGCGTCCTTATCCCACCGACAATTTTGTTAGATGACACAAAAACCACCTTTAGTCCCGATTGCACCCACCAACCGGTACTAAAGGTTACCCACGAGATAAGGCCCTCCAGATAAGCCTCCCTAGATAAGACCCCCATATTTTGTCCTGGTTTGAGCCCCCACCCGGGATGGAAGTTTCCGCGCCATTGCGTTCCTGCCTATTTTCTTCCCGCGCTTTCCACCGGTTCTCGCCTCTGTCTTCCCGCCTCCGTCTTCCCGCCATTTTTTCACTATATATATGTAGGCTTGGCCTCCATTTACATATCACATCTAGACTCATATCTGCAAACCTCATCATTCTCTCCCATGGCTTCCATCGTATCTCTAACCCCCCGGGAGGCGGAGGCGCTTTGCGCCTCGAACTACCCCTGCCCGCCGGGCTACCGCGTCCCGACCGGCTGGTTGCTGAGCGTCGGAGGCGTACCGGTCCCTCCTGTCCCTCTAGGTGTGGCGCGCGAGATGGCCATCACGAACCACTACTACTTCGAGCTCACGCCAGAGCAGCGGAGGAATCCCCAGTGGCATCCCGACTACAGCCCGACTTGGGACAGCTTCTTCATCAATCGGCGTGAGAGTGCTTGCCAGGCACGAGGAGGACGGCCCGCCTCGTTCGAACTTCAACGAGGCCGGCCGTCGGCTGTGGTGGCGCGGCCGGACTCTCCAGAGCGTCATGGCCTACCGTGGCCCCCGCCTGCGCTACCCTCAGTCCCAGCCCACGCGTGCTCACCCGCCGAGGTTCGACTACCGCGACCCCGATGCCAGCGACGACGACATCGGCGACTACGACGACTATAGTGGCGACGTTTATAGGGCTAGGCACGACTATGACTGAAGGACTCCAACATTCGAATCTGGCCATGTATCTTAATTTTCAATTGAGCTATGTACTTTAATTCTAGTTCAATCGTAATAAAATTTTGTTCCCGCCCATTATTTCCCGCCCTTTTCCTCCCGCGCGGCGTCGTGGCGGGAAACTTTCCCGCGCGACGTCGTGGAGGGAAACTTTCCCTCGCGGACGGCGTCGTGGCGGGAGTAAAGAAAAGAAATAAAAAAGAAATTGAAAATAAAATATAAGAAACATAAAAGAAATAGAAAACGAAATAGAAAATAAATAGAAAAGAAAATAGAAAAAGAAATAGAAAAAGAAACAAAAAGTAAATAGAAAAAGAAACAGAAAAGAAATAGAAAAAGAAATGGAAAAAATAAACAGAAAAGAAATAGAAATAGAAATAGAAAGAAATAGAAAATATAAGAAACATAAAATAAATAGAAAAATAAACAGAAAAGAAATAGAAATAGAAACAGAAACAGAAAAGAAATAGAAAAAGAAATAGAAAAGAAATAGAAAAATAAATAGAAAATAAATAGAAAAAAGAATCTAAAAGAAAAGAAACAAAAAACAAAATACAAAACAGAAAAGAAAAAGAAACAGAAAATAAAAAAGAAACAGAACAGAAATAAAAACGGAAAAAGAAAAAAACAGCAAAAGAAAAAGAAAAAAAAAATACATTCGCCATGCCGCGCCGCACCAGGCATCGCCTTCGCCATGGCCCGCCGCTCGATCTGGCCCCTCTCCGCGCGGAGCCGGCCACCAGAAGGTGAGCTAGCCCGCCTCTTCTCCCCTCCTCCTCCGGTGTCGTCGCTCGCCGGTAGCCCCTAGCTGCGCCGCCGCCGCGACCTTAGCCCAGCTCCACGCCGCTCGCGCCACCGAGGCCAGGCCGGCCAGGGCGCTCCTGCAGGCCAGGCCACTGCGCGCCCGCCGAGACCACCGCCCGCCAGGTGCTCGACACAATCCCTGGCTGGGGGATAGCACCTGGCCGGCGAGCACGCTCGGGCCAGAGCGTGGGCGTCGCAGTCGTGCGGGAAGACGAGCCGGACGAGGAGCTCTTGGTCGACGGAGATGGAGGCCGGGGACGGGCAAGGTCGACGAAGGCGTTGGAGGCCGGGGCCGGGCGAGGTCGACGAAGGCGTTGGAGACGCGGCGGCCGGCGATCGGTCGGAGACGTGGTCGACGGAGTACTGCTCTGAGGCGAGGAGCTTGCGGTGGTGGACATCCGCGTCGACGGCAGGGAGGAATTTGTGGTTACGGCGCGGCGCATGCACGGTCAGGGAAGGCGACGCGAGCTTGGCGAGCACATGAGGTCGACAAAGAGCAGCGTCGGTGGAGAGAAATAGAGAGAAGAGCGAGAGGAGGAGGGGAACGCCGAGTCCGTGGCCGTGTCGCTCTCGGCGTCGTTGGAGGAACGCCGAGTCCGTGGCCGTGGCGCTCTCGGTGTCGGTGGAGGAACGCCGAGTCCATGGGTTAGGGTTAGGGTTAGGGTTAGGGTTGGGGTTTGGTTATTGCTTTCTTCACTTGAATTCTTATCCATCTAGAAATCTGTTATGATCATGTTATCACCAGAATTTGACCAAGTCAGAGGTGGGCCGCGATCGAGATGGACTTGAAGATATACATATAGAAGAGATATGTGAATCGGCCTTGTTTACCAAGTTTGGGCTAGTTAGCCCGTGTATCTTTATAGTAGGCTTCGTAGAAGTTAGAATTTATCTCGTGCACGGTGTGGTGCACGCCCACGTTAGAAAGTCCCCTGGACTATAAATATGTACCTAGGGTTTATGGAAAACAACAACCAACGTTCAACACAAACCAATCTCGGCGCATCGCCAACTCCTTCGTCTCGAGGGTTCCTCCGGTAAGCACCATGCTGCCTAGATCGCATCTCGCGATCTAGGCAGCACGAGCCTGCCTAGTTGTTCATGCGTTGCTCGTACTGAAGCCTTTTTGATGGCGAGCAACGTAGTTATCATAGATGTGTTAGGGTTAGCATTGTTCCTAGTATCATATGCTGTCGTAGTGCAACCCTTGCGCATCTAGCCGTCCTGTACCTCATCATGGGTGCAGGGGCGGCACCCCGCTTGATCGTTATTTAGTAGATCTGATCCGTTACGGTCGCTCCTTGATTCATCAAGGATTAGTTTAATATCTGCAATAGTTAGGCCTTACAAAGGGTTGGAGGATCCAGCGGCATGCAGGGTGTAGTTTGCTGCCCCTAGACAGGACGTTCCGAGGATCAACCTAGTGTTGGTTTTTAGGCCTTGTCTAGGGCTGGCTTACGTTTACCGTGCGTGAGCGCGAGGCCCAATCGTGAGTAGGATGATCCGATTATGCGGTGAAAACCCCAGATCGTCGTGGATCTCATATGCTTTATCATGATCAAGCAGGACCACCATATATTCGGCCACCTCGGACGAATCATGGGTGGATCGGCTCCATGAGCCGATTCACAGGACAACCTGAGAGCCGATCGAGGCTCGTATTTAACGTGTACGTGTGTGCCCTGCAGGAAACTAAGCGAGGCATCATCCACACCTTCCTGACCAGGTATAGGTCAGGTGGCACGCCCTGCAATTTGCATCGGCGCGCGACCAGGAGGCTTTGCGGGCCATCGCTCGAGGGACTGGGGCCAGCCGCAGCCCTAGTTGTTCCCGGCTCTACGGTGTTGACCAGTCACTGCCCGCCGGTGGGTTTCGACGTCAACACATTCTGGCACGCCCGGTGGGACCATCTTCAACGACAACCACCTCGCCATCCACATCAGAGATGGCGAAAAGCACCCCGGTCGAGTACGAGGATCGGAATGGCGAAGTCAAGGTCCTCCGCGAAGCCGACCTCATCGGCTCTTCCCACGACGCCCGCTCCCATGGCGTCAACACGGTCGATCTCAGCCACTCCATAAGGGAACCAGGGTTCTCTTTCGATGCCAATATGGTAGGGTTCGTGATTCGCCGTGATGCGGACAGAGCAGAAAGCCACGCGCGTGGCAAAGAGAAAGGGGAGGCCGTCCCACGTGGCCGGCCCCAAGACGACAATGAACGGTACCTGGCCGAGGAGGAGGTGAGAAGCATACGGCATCCACGCCCATTACCCGAGCATCTCCTCAGCAAATATGATCAGCCATACGACCGACGTCGTCGCTACGGCAAAGGCGATCAAAGGGATCGTCGGTCTGATGCAGGCGGGAGTATCGTCAGAACAACGGCTGCGACGACGGGTACGAACGTCGCGCTAGAGGGAGGTCAAAGGAGCAAGACAACATGGACAAACACTGGAACTGTCCCTTCTTCAAACATTGCTGGGACTCAGGATCGAGCCGGTTGCCAACAATCGAGGACTGCCCAGAATGCACACAAAGGAGAAGGACGAACGAAGTTTCAGTGTTCAAACGTCTAGGGCCTCTCCCACTTCAGGTAAACGGACTGAGTCATCTCAAGAAGAAGACTTCGAGGAGTCAGATGGGAGAGAAGATGGGGACCACCGACCAAGGTGGTGCCCTGATGGACTCAGCCAGTCTCAGGAGCGCCGGGTGCAGCGGCCGCGAAGCTTGAAAGAAGCCGAAGTACCTGTACGCGCGTTGAGCGGCCCGATCTGGCCGCGAAAATCCAGCAGATAGTGGAGACGAAGGTGCGCCCGCCGAAGAAAGTATGGCGCCCCAAACAGCGAAAGCCGATGCACGAGCATCGGGCGATACCGATGCACGCATCGGTAGGCACAGACATGGTTCAGAAGAGGACAATATGTGAACAGCGTCATCCAGAATCGTGCCGGGACGAGTACAAGCGCGTCACCCTGATCGAGAAGGGCAAAGATAAAGGTTCTGCAAGAGATCGGGAGTTCACTAATGCTGAGTGGGCCCGGGGGGCAAAACCCATGTTCTGCAAGTGGGCAAAACGACCAGGGCCGGCAAAGGAGTTCGACTTCGATTTGAGCAAAACGGAGCAAATTCTGGATTGGCTCCTGAGGGAAAAACAGCTGAAGTTACCCGACGGCCACAAAATCCCCACGTTACAAGAGATGACCGGCAAACCATACTGCAAATGGCATGACACATTCACCCATGCCACCAACGACTGCGCAGCCTTGCGCGGACAGATACAGATGGCGATAGAGCAAGGCCGTTTACTCTTCGATCAGTTTGCCATGAAAGTTGATACGCAGCCGTTTCCGGAGGTCAACATGGTCAGTTTCAGCCACTGCATAAGACACGAGCCAGGTGGCTCGTCTAGTGTTAATAGGGCAAGGCTTGCAGATCGCCACGAGGATAAACCCGGGAACAGTCGCTCCCGCGGAAAAGGCGAAGAGGAGGCCGATCCACACGATCGGCCCCAAATAATGACAAGCGTTGACCTAGGAGGCGATGGAAAGCTGGACTATGGGTTTACATCGGCTGACGGGCCAGAAGAGATTACGAGAGTCAAGAAGGAGATCAAGAAGTTGTTGGACGCCGGGTTCATCAGGCCATGCAGGCACGCTGAAATAGTTTCCAATGTAATACCTGTGGGGAAAAAGGATGGCCGGTGGCGCGTTTCCATAGATTTTCGAGATCTCAACATTCGTGAATGGTCGGATTGACCACTACAAGGTGAGACGATTCCAGCGATCGGCTACAATTACTCGCATCACCCTTGTTTACTGATGTGCTATTTCACATGGGTGAGTGGCGGGAAAATCTTGAATTGGCTGGAAAGCCGATATCTTCAATCTCGTGAAGGATTCGGCTCGGGGGCATATGCACGGAGAAGGTACGGAGCCGCAAAGGATGTACCCAGGGGGAGCCGATTCATGAATCGATCGGCTAATAATAATAAATAAAAAATCGGAAAAATAGAAACTTTGAGTACAGCCGATGCGTAGTCATCGACTTAAGGATTCAAAGCCGATGCACGGCCATCGACTTAAGGGGTTTAAGCGGAAGCCTAACCAGGGCAGGCCCTTCATTGAGATCGCCTGACAACTCGGGCCCTCTCTTCAACGACTTCCAGTTCCTTCGACAAGACTTCAAGCTCGGCAGCACCAGCAAGATCAGTTTGGGCGTTCAAGACGGCCCTTTTTCTCATTTAAGGTGTTGAGGTTTGCCGGCAGGTTTGAGGATCACCACCCTGGCCAAACATCAGGAACAACATGGATGTGCAGATCGGACTAGGATCACGAGAGCAACCGGCGGTCATCCAGTTAGGACTGAGCTTCATTTTTTCACCAAAGGTTGCCTCATCGGACCAAAGAGATTCGGGAGGAAGTTCTCTGCTGTTAACAACCGATTTCGACTAGAATCGGCTGACGCTACATCATAGTAGAGGGGCTGGTAGTTGCCCAATGCAGCTGGTGCAACTTCACTCTCGCCTTGATCGAGGCTCGGGGGGCAGCGAGCCAGTGGTGTTGAAACTGGCTGTCTCTGCATCATAACCATGCTAAAACGAGAAAGTTATTGCAGAATAAAACCACCAGGGTTGACGGGAGGAGTCTGAAGGAGGGGCCATCTTCGGTGGTTAGACCTTAGGCCAGTTCGTTGCGGCACGGGAGCGCGACATCGCTGGAAAAGCTGTGAGCAAACGCTTGTTGGGCAGAGGTGTCAGCTTCAACGTCAAAGGTCAGGCTTTCCTGGGATCATTGGCTCAGGAGCTTTGTTATCAGGACGAACATCATATTCGGATAACGTTAAAAGTCCAAAGGCCTAGGGGTCTCAGAGCTGCGTGTCAAACCAGTTCGATTGAAAGTTTGGGTCTGAGGGCCATGGGCTGCAAGTCGACGTCTGAGAAGGCAATCAGATCGATCTGTTTTGCAATCCATTTAAAAGCTGATGCTTTACCATCGGCTCGTTAAGCATCTACCGGGTTGACAATCGGCGGGCTCAGTATAGAGAAATCGGCAAAATCAAGTTAAAGGGAACTTATTCATTGATAAACAGAGATTTCTTACAAAAAGAGCCGATTGCTCTCAAGGGGAGTTGCTGGGAGGGATGTTGTCCCATCTACTGCTCCTAACTCTATCCTATTTAAGGGCCGCTGCTGTCCTCATCCTCGCTATCGGCGCTGCTCCCGGCCGGCTCATCCTCACTGCTGGAGAAACCACCGGCGGGACCTTCATCGTCCTCATCTTCTTCGCTAGCGTCGCCATAATCGCTGTCGAAGTCGCAGATGTTGCCCGCCCGGGCAGAGACGCTTGGCCGGCGGTTCATCGGAGGAGGTGGTATCCTCCTCTTCTTCCTTGTCTCTTCAATGGAGGAGTAACCGTCCCAGGAGAAGCCGTCGTCGTCGCTCTCCTCCTCCGACGACCGCGAGAAAGCGAAGGTCACTTTCCCCGTCCGTTAAAGACTGGTCGTCTTCAGACCAAACAAAGGAGTCGTGGGTCGACTCGTCCCCGTCGGCTATGGCGCGGCGAATGTCGGCCGCATGGGCCTCTTGTGGGCCCCGTTCAGGCGTTGGCTCGCGGGACGTGGAGGACTGGCTGGAAAGATCCGATGGGCAGAGGAAGAAGAAGACATTGTGGCGCAGGAGGGCTTTTGAGGGTGCTAATGCGAAGGAGATGCAAGGAAGGGCTGTTCGTGGCTGTTAAATAAAAGGGGATATAGTAGAAATTCAATGCCACAGCAGTTTCCGAGGAGGTGGAACCAAAACTGTCAAATCGTGCAGAGAAGTTGAGGAGGCAAGTTATCATGATGAAGAACTCTGCGACGGTTCTGCTCTGCCACGACATGACCCTACGAGAGAAAAGCATAATGATTTTGGAAATGTCATTTCCAAAACCAGGGGGGCATGTGTTATCACCAGAATTTGACCAAGTCAGAGGTGGGCCGCGATCAAGATGGACTTGAAGATATACATATAGAAGAGATATGTGAATCGGCCTTGTTTACCAAGTTTGGGCTAGTTAGCCCGTGTATCTTTATAGTAGGCTTCGTAGAAGTTAGAATTTATCTCGTGCACGGTGTGGTGCACGCCCACGTTAGAAAGTCCCCTGGACTATAAATATGTACCTAGGGTTTATGGAAAACAACAACCAACGTTCAACACAAACCAATCTCGGCGCATCGCCAACTCCTTCGTCTCGAGGGTTCCTCCGGTAAGCACCATGCTGCCTAGATCGCATCTCGCGATCTAGGCAGCACGAGCCTGCCTAGTTGTTCATGCGTTGCTCGTACTGAAGCCTTTTTGATGGCGAGCAACGTAGTTATCATAGATGTGTTAGGGTTAGCATTGTTCCTAGTATCATATGCTGTCGTAGTGCAACCCTTGCGCATCTAGCCGTCCCTGTACCTCATCATGGGTGCAGGGGCGGCACCCCGCTTGATCGTTATTTAGTAGATCTGATCCGTTACGGTCGCTCCTTGATTCATCAAGGATTAGTTTAATATCTGCAATAGTTAGGCCTTACAAAGGGTTGGAGGATCCAGCGGCATGCAGGGTGTAGTTTGCTGCCCCTAGACAGGACGTTCCGAGGATCAACCTAGTGTTGGTTTTTAGGCCTTGTCTAGGGCTGGCTTACGTTTACCGTGCGTGAGCGCGAGGCCCAATCGTGAGTAGGATGATCCGATTATGCGGTGAAAACCCCAGATCGTCGTGGATCTCATATGCTTTATCATGATCAAGCAGGACCACCATATATTCGGCCACCTCGGACGAATCATGGGTGGATCGGCTCCATGAGCCGATTCACAGGACAACCTGAGAGCCGATCGAGGCTCGTATTTAACGTGTACGTGTGTGCCCTGAAACTAAGCGAGGCATCATCCACACCTTCCGACCAGGTATAGGTCAGGTGGCACGCCCTTGCAATTTGCATCGGCGCGCGACCAGGAGGCTTTGCGGGCGTCGCTCGAGGCGCCAGCCGCAGCCCTAGTTGTTTTTCTGCTCTTGTTGTTGTTTCCATCTAGCAATCTGTTATGATCATGACATGATGAATGAAATAATTGCACTTAATTTTGTAGTGACATTGAGCTATGGAGGACGGCACCTTCGTCCGAGATGAGGATCAAGAAGATATCGTGCAGAAAATGATATATGAGAGTGCCCGTGGACCGGAACCCGATGGAGAACCTATTGTAGATGACTATGAGTTCTCACAATTTCTGAACGATGTCGGTGAGGTACTTGAGTCTGAAGAAATTAGAAGAGACAACGAAGTGTCCTTAACAAACTCCGGCGAGGTGTATATTTATATATCAAGTCTATGTTCATCACTAGATACATTCATTTATTTGTATTGCACTTATTAACAAATCATTTTTCTTTTAGCCTTCTGGATCATCGAGCAAGTCTGTTAGAACAAAACGAGGCCCGACGCAACGTCTAAAGGGCGAGGGTAGGTTAGCCCTCACGGCATTTAAGGATAGTGGTGAACCGGTGGATCCCAAAGAGCACTGCCGCAAATTTACAAATCAAGCTGGAGTTCTTGTTAGGGACCATGTACCGATCAGCATTCAAGAGTGGCATAAGCCGAAGAACGCGGGGCCCGAAGCTAGTTATGTCAACGATACTCTGAAAAAATTTCTTTGGGACAGTCTACTGACACACTTCAGCCTACCGGAAGACATGACGGAAGGCCTGAAGAAGAAAGTCAAGGAATGGACTCTGAAGAAGATGGCCACACAATTCCAGACCTGGAAGAAAAATTTATGGGACAAATATAAGAATGAAGATCCAGTATTCAATGAAAGTCTAGTGAAGATAAAAGATCACTGGCCCGCATTTAAGAGGTATAAGCAATCGTCTACTGTTGTGTCCCGATCAGTCATAAATAGGAAAAATGCTTCAAAGAAGGTACATTTCCATCATTTGGGGTCAGGTGGCTACAAGACTGCCATTTCGAAGTGGACAACATTTGAAAATAAACTGATGGAGGCAGGAGTCACTCCACTGATATGGGACTGGCCCGACCGGTCCAAGTTCTGGTTGTTCGCGCATGGGGCGGGGTTGGACCCAAAGACACGGCAGATCATTGCGCAGGGAAAATGGAAGGAAAAAATTGAAGCAATCACGACGCAGCTTATAGATGCAATTGAAAAGGTTAGAAAGGGAGAGTACATTCCCGATAGAGAGAATGACGAGCTGACACTCGCTCTGGGGAATCCTGAACACGTTGGACGGGTACGAGCCCTCCCAGGTGTCACCATGAAGGAAGCGTGGCCGGAGCGCTGACACTTATAGAAGCTGTTCGAAAGAAGAAGAAGGAGTCGACAGGTTAACGAAATTTTTAAATAGGGTGGAGGCGCTTGAGAAAAATCAAGGGCACCTGATCAGCCGCTGTTTCTACAGGATCCTCAAGCCGATGCCGCCCCATCTCAGCGAAGAAGCAGTGTGGGTTCCTCGCATCTTGACGGATGTGGAGGAAGCTACCCCGTGGATTATGTCACGGAGAAGACAGATTGCGAGCTACATATGTTATTCAGGAACGCGTCCGTTAAGGTGGCGGTCGGCTATGTTTACCCAAATGAAGATGGAGCAACGCACCATCATATGCCCATTCCACCTGGTTGTGTTCGTGTCGGGGTGGATGAAGTTGTTCCGGGTTTTGAAACAGTGGAGCTTGATTTTCCTAGAGGTGACGATGAGAAGACAATGGCCGATGTCAAGCACGGTATCACCCTATGGCCCAAGAAATACATCGTCCTTTTGCAAAGGCCACCGACTCCTCTTCGTAGCAGTCCACATGAGCAGCAAAGGCCTTCGACTCCTCCTGCTAGCAGTCCACATGAGCAGCAAAGTCCACACCTACCTGAGAGGGACCCCAGCGTGAGTCCACCATCTCGAGATCCTCCGCGTAAGACATCGTCCGTTAAGCGGAACGTTATGCCGCCTAGGAAGAGATCTAGAAAGGAGAAACCACTGCCGCGCCTATTGAGAAGTTACCTTGGGAAAAAACTATCGAGGAAAACATGGAAACTTGTAACTCCGAGCTGAAAGCCTTTTTTGCTAAGTGCCGAGATACCTTTTGAGAAGACACTAGATCCGGTGAAAGTTGTGCGTACCGTTGAGAATCTATATGACCCTGTACCATCGCCGCCATCTGACTATAGGCGTTCTATTGAAAGGTCGTATGACGAGATGATGGAGGCGAAAAAACCCAATCAATCGGGTGTCACGGCGAAAAAAGGGAAACAACAAGTGCACCAGCTCGGAGAACAACCCGTTCAATCGGTCCCCCCTCTCAAGGTGTTTGACGAGAAGGTCGTTGAAAGTTCTCGACAATACACAACCGATTACCCCATCGCTGAAGTAGCATATAAATTTGTTAAAGGGAAAGATTTGGTCGAGAATCTTAGGAAGCTAGCAACAAGTATGTGTAATTTGCATCCGTGGTACAGTAATGCCACAAAGAGAGGGATCGAGACTATCATGGTGCGAGTTAAGGAAGAGCAATACTTCCAAGAATACTCTGTGAGCGTTGACTTCTGCGAACTTTTCCAGCTATACAATCTTTAGCTCAGCTCGTTCATTGTCTGCAAATTATAATCTTTTGTGCGCTATATTATGCAGATCGAAGATGCTCGAATGCAAAAGGGTTGAAATCACGGACATTGGGTTCATTGACTCGGACACAATGCATGTTATAACCATAGAAGATCTCGTCTATAACAGGGATACACCGGAGACTTTGCTAAGGTTTTTGAAGCGACAACGTGACAAAAGGACAATACTTTGGCCTTACAACTTCCAGTGAGTGTTTCTGTCTTATAACATATTCTATTTTGCCCACTATATGTTAAAATTTTAACTGGTGACTTATATATAGGACACTGCATATTTAAACGTGTGTAGGTTCCACTTTATCCTTGTCATTAAAATGTACGATGGAGAAGTTGAAGTCTTTGACTCACTAACCAAAGAGCCTATACTATACAAGTCAGCTTTTCTTATGCTCAAAAGGTAATTTTAATTCTTATCGGTTTTTTCGTTAATTTCCTCATATCAAATAATTGATAACTCTTTTATGCATTTTGTTTTGTCGGGCAGCGTATGGAAAACGTTCATCAAGGAAGATCAGTCCCGTGAATGTCCACCGAAGCTGACATGGCGTGCAAACAAAGTAAGTAGTACTACCTAGGTCCGCACACCTTTATCATACTTGATTATTGTTTGATTGAATTATATTCTTGTACAGAAATGCACGAAACAACCACTGGAGACTGATCTATGTGGATACTACGTTTGCGAGTACATCCACAGAATTGTCAGCGAGAGAACGAATAATCAAAGAAATAAAGAGGTACGAAAACAATATTCACAAATTTATTTTGTTACCATAAGTTGTGCTGAGTTTCAGTAATAATTGTTTGATTGTGATTTGATATATATATATACACACACACATAGATCATGTATTCATTTGTATCTCATTCTTTTACAGTTGGCAAGAAAGCGGGACAAGAGCTCAATCGAGGACCGCTTCAAAGCAATTGGCAAGAAATTGGCGGGATTTTTCCTTAAGGACGTCATACCACCATTCGGAGAGTACCACTATGCATGAAGATCTACATATAACATATAGTTTGACTCGGAGGGTACCACTAAGCTACACGTAATAGATATATAGTATGCCTCGTAGAGTACCACTATATATGCATGAAGATCGATCTTCATGCATGTACTACTTAATTTGCGATCTTATGCAATTACATGTGTTATATTATATGCACCAAGTTGATATGCATCACCTTGATCTTCATGTACTACCTAAACCCAAACGCGTTTCTGGCGCATCGACGCGATATGAAACGGTCCGATACCCCTAAACCCCTCCTAAAACCTAAACCCTGAATTCTCTGCCGCGACAGAGATTTATGCATTTTCTTTGCCGCGGCTGCCAACCTTTGGTACCGGTTCGTATTACAAACCGGTACCAACGCTCGCTCGCCCTGCGCTCTCCTGCGTGCCCACGTGGAGGCCCCTTTAATACCTGTTCGTAAGGAACCGGTACCAAAGGGGGGGGCTTTTGTACCGAAGCTTTTGTACCGGTTGCTTAACCGGTACCAACAGCCCCTCTGAAACCGGTATAGATAGCCCTTTTTCTACTAGTGACATAGGCCCAAAGTGTTTTGGAAAGAGGATTCAGGAGGAGAAAACACCAAAAGGCTTGAACCTCAAGGTATCCGGAAACTTGAAGCATTATGATGGTAGAGAGAGGCCCGATATCATTTCGAAATGTCAATAAAATCGGCACATGAGAGCATATGCTTCTACCACTGGATAAACTATTTCTAAATGTCAAAAAAATTAGAACGAAGGCTTACATATCGACATTCTATGTGTGCACATAAGGTTTTGAGAAAAACTGACATTCTTTGTGACTTGTGCCAAAAAAGACAAAAAAAAAATAGTCACAGCCTTTTTTACACCAAAATTCGTCTTATTACACATGACACTAAAATGTGAGTTTTCCATGAAACGATTTTATGAGCTTGTAGAATTTTGAGATGTACCCATTAGATTTTTGTGTCCGAATAGAAGCGAGGTGACACCGCATATGCGCCGCTTTTTTTGTTATTTTATATTTTGTATGGCAGGCATGCGTTTATTTTTTTGTCTTTTTGGCACAATTTTTTTTCGAGCCCAATAGAAGCGCCGACAACCCCGTGCCGGCCCCTTGGCGAAGGGCACGAATCGGAGGCGCCGGCGCCTCGCGAGGCGGAAAATTTTGCGAGTAGGGGCTGCTTATCTGCCACACATCCCAAAAGTCGACGCCATCGGGGAGTGGCGGGGCCGACGCGTCAGCGGCACATTCAATTTTAACCTAACTGCCGCCTACCTCGCGACGGAAGTTTGGCGTTCAGCGAAGGTGCAGTTTCCGCAGACGCGTAGCGAACTCGTCGCGCCTAGCTCTCCGTGCCTGCGTTAATGAGCGCCACCGCTCCCCAGCCTCCCTCCGGCCTATAAAAAGGGCGCTCTCGCATCGTCCCTCCCACACAAACCCTAGCGCCTCTCTCCCCAACCTTAGCTGCCACCATCTCAAGAGACGACGCCATGGCTGGTAGATGCAGAGTCCGAGGCCGAGGTCGCGGCTGTGGTCGTGGTCAAGGCCGTGGCAAAGCTGCATGCTCGCCGTCGCCTGCGACGCCGTCGTCTTCGTCGTCGGACCTGCAAGTGGAGGAGCGGGAAGTGTTGTTCGAGTTCGTCGTCGTCCTCAAGGGCGACCCACTCGGCATTCAGAGGCTGCCGGACAAGTTCGTTGCCAGCAACGAGCCGGCCTCACTGCATCTGCGGGAGGCTACCTGCGACTGCTGCCGGTGGCTGGTGGACGTGCTCTTCGACGGGCGCGCCAAAATGTACCTCCACACCGGTTGGGGGAAGTTCGCGCGCTACCACGATCTCGAAGCCGGCTGCGTGCTCACATTCTCCTACCTAGGCGAGGGGGATATGAGCGTCAAGGTGTTCGACGAGACGCGCTGCCGCCGGCACTACCATGGCGACAACAATGAGGAGGACGACTGAGTGTTGTTTCGTCGCAGCGAAAATATGCACGCATGTTTTTGGATGTTCTTCCTCGAAAGGACCAACATGGCTATCATCACCAGCTGGTTCTTCCAGTTTGAATGACTGGGAGTGCCTGTGAGTGTTTCTTTCTTGGCAGCGAACACACGAAATTTGAGATGCCAACACTTGTTAGGTTTCCTCATTTTCCAATATTTTAATTTGTGTCAACCATGGTTCAAACTATGTATTAGTTTGTGAAAACCATGTTGCAAACTATGTCTTAGTTTGTTTAAACCATGTTCCGAATTATGTATTATTTTATGAATAATTCCTCCTCTTTATTTGAATTTTTATATTTTTATTTAAGATTTTAATTCAAATTATCTATCGGGACCGCCGGTTTGGAGGCGCCGGTGTGGAAACAGCACCCCCAAATAGAGGATGTAGTGCCCCCACCCCCCTCCCCATACGGCAGTCCCGACGCCTCTGCCTGCGACTATTTGGTCGGTGAAGATGCTCTAAGGAAAACTCTATCAAATTTCTACCAAAACGTGGACGTCGAGGGCCTGATATACAGATGTGCTAACGGCATCTGGTCGCTTCTGCTTTCATGCCGGACACGCCGACAGACCTCGTTCCAATTACTTTTTAGCCTCACGATTTGATTTCGTCTATTTTTATATTACTATATATATGTACCGACAGGGACGGAGCTGCATTGACATCACTCGTGTCAGCTGATCCCAATGAAATGCACAAATCTTTCCTTATTTTGTACTAAGTAATGCTTAAGTGATCCCACTGTCAGATAGAGGGATAAAGAGATGACCCAGTAAAAATATTTTCTAGCTTCAACCCTGTGTACAGATCTTATTATATCTGTCTATACGCATTTAGGTGTGTATTGTAGACGTTTCCTATTTCAACTGACTCAATACGTGTTAGGTGTTTTTTCGGTGTGCTTCATGCACTAAGGGCATCTCCAACGCCGGTACGCAAAACGATCCGCGTCCGTCCTTTTGGATAAGAGTATGCCCAACGCGCGGACCCAAATGCAAAATGGACAGCCATGCATTAAAGTCCGGGGCGACCCAAACCCAACTTAAATTTGAGCGGACTTTGCGTCTGTTCGGCTCGCTCGGGACGGCTCCGGACGTCCGTTTGTATCCGCCTGATCCCACATCTTTTCTCTCCCGTATCTACTTTTTCCCATGGATATGGCCGGAATAGCTACCGGAGTTTGGCTGGCCTGGCCAACTGCCGCCGCCGCCCACACATGGAGCACCCTGGCGCCGAGTCCTCTTTTTTCATCCCAACCGGAAGTTGCCGCTGCCAAAACGAGCTCCGGCAGCAAAGCTTGTCGACGGCGACGCGCAGAGCGACGGCCAAGGGCGCGTGCACGGGCGCCGGCCGCTCGCCACGCCGACGCAAGCACGGTCGCCTGCCGCGTGAGCCACAAGCGGGGGCGGAGCTCGCCATGCTAGCCTCGCCACAGCGCGTTGCTCATCCTGTCCTTGGATGGATTTCTTGCAGTAGTACTCCGCGGCGAAGACAGTAGCACTGGGCGTCGTCGACCGCGGCGCGAGCGCCCGCGCCGGAACCGCGCCCTCACCTTCCGGCACAGAGGCACGACGACGCCGGCGGCGCCTTGCAGTCGAGCCACGAGCGGCCGCGCACCACGCCACGGCCGAGCCCAAGACGGCGGCCGTGCGCCACGCCACGGCCGAGCCCAAGACGGCGGCGCGCCGCTCTGCCCTGGACGCCCGCGCCATGGCCGGAGGCGCCGCTCCGCCCAGCTGCCCATGACGCCCGCTGCAGGGCCAGGACGGGACCTGCAAGGACGAGGCGGCCGCGAACACAGCGCCCGCGGCGCGCCGGCGCCCGGCCGCGCCCGCGGGGCAGCGGGCGGCGCGGGGGGCGCGGCAGGGCAGCGGCGACGGGGCTGCGCTCGTGGAGACGGGCAGCGCGCGGCGATGGGGCAGGTAGCGCGCGGCGACGGGGCTGCGCTTGCGGAGACGGGGCAGCGCCCGCAGCGACGGGGCCGCGGCGGCGAACGGGGTCGCGCCCGCGGCGGTGAACGGCGAGGGCGACGTCAGATGCCTCGAGGCCAGTGAGGCGCTCGCGGAGGCAGGCGGAACGCCTCCGTGGCTGTGCTCGTCGTGCTCTCCGTCGTCACTCGCCACCTTCTTCTACTCCAACAGGCGGGGGAGGGCGCGCTGTGAGCTCTCGGCTGCGACACCGGCTGCGCCTTGCCACGAGGCCTCGGCACGACGCCGCCCCGTCCGCTACGAGCTCGGCCGCGAAGCCGCCCCGTCCGCTGCGCCTCGGCACGACGCCGGCTGCCCCGCGCGTCGCCATCCACGACGCCGGCCGCCCCGCGCTCACCTCCCCTGAGCCACGCCGAGCTGCTCCCGATTTGGGTCGTGGGTGCGGTGGGGAATAAAAATCGAGCAGGACGTTTTGGAGCGTTCGCGTGTCCGATGCACGACCCAAACGGACAAAATACACTGTTCGAATACGTCCGTTTGGGTCATAGCGTTGGAGATGCCCTAACGAACTTGATGGAAAGAGCTAGGCAATTCACTTATACAGTTTAACATCCCTCTCATGTGTGACGCAAAGACAACTCAAGATGTGCGAGGCCTATGACTCTAGAGGCCAATACATAGACAAGAGGGGGATAACAACAATTTATAGAATAAATTGTGAAACCTAAGACACTCGAACTCGAGGCCCTGGCTCTCATACCATGTTAAGCTTCATGCACTAATTAACTATTCCAAATGACCAATCTAACAGAAAGTGTTAGGCAATCCACTTATATAGTTTAACATGGAGCTCTTCCAGAAATTCTCAGTGGCCTCAGAGGTCCAAAGAGGGGGTTTGGAAATAGTTTTCAACCAGCAATTGACGTGCCTCGGTATAACCTTTGCGTCATCGCCTCAGACGGTGCGTCTTGTAATGTAATGTTAAATACTCCTTCCGTTCTGAAATAGTCTACATTCTAGCCTCAAAATTTGTTCTGAAAATACTCTACATTCTAGCTTTTAGTCAACAACAACACTGAAAACGAGGTGGTTTTACTCTCTTTATTGGATGTTGTTATTTTTAATGTAGCTTGGATTGGTTGTTCAAATATCTAAGTAGTACTAATAAATGCACTACTAATTTGTCACATTTTTTCCAGAATATAGATTAAATCAGAACGGAGGGAGTATGTCCTTCTGTTTAATTTTTCCGTTTCTACCATTGCTTCGAACTCATAACTGAAGGGAGATACTTTGGGTGTTAACTTTTGATTATTATGTCTCTGTTTGGGTGTCTAAAGTATGAAAAAAATAGCATTTTACTGAAATATCTGATCTGTTTTCTCTTGTCATGGGGAAACTGTGCCATTATCTTGATCAGTCCATAATAGAGGATGGCTAAATAACTGTCAAGAGTGACCGAGTGAAGAACCGAAGAAAGTAACGAGACATGATAGCCTTCTGGTTCATGGTTAAGATCTAATAGCCATCTTGTGTGTTTGCAACTTAGCTAGAGGACTACCCTCAAGCGAGCAGTTGCTAGAGACCTAAAAAGGTTATCTATACAGATCGTAAACACCATCAATTTGGCCTATGTTAGAAAATTTAATGATATTTCAATAAACATATTTCTACTTTTCAATTGGGTAATGTGACGGACTGAGGGAGACATGACCAAGTGAAGCATATCACGCTGACTTTGAGGCCTAACATCGTCACGCAAGCTTGTACATCTGGACGTGTATGAAAATTATTACTTGAAACCATTAGCGAAGTGGAAAAACTTAGTCAATAGTAGATAAATTCTGGGTGGTTGGTTTCTATGCGTAAGATATAAAATTATGATTTTTTTATCTCTCTACACGTGAATTATCATGTATATTACGTTTGCATGTGTGTCAAGAAAAAAACTTGAAGAACCATAGCAATACGCATGTATTTAACTAATATCAGTAACATGACAAATTCGACACGTCGCTACTCTACGACACACTAGCAGCGTGGCCTTGTATGACACATCACTACTCTCCTAACTAATAGTAACGTGCCGTGCGGCGCCACTAGTAGTGCATATTGGCAGCGTGTGCAGTTAGCACTAAGGCCGGTGCTAACGCGGGCGGTAGTGGAGGCGGTACCGCCCGCGGCGGGGCGGGAGGCGGGCGGGACGGGAGCGGGCTCGCCCCGGCGCCCGCGCTACCGCCGCCGCCAGTGGCGGCGGGGCGGGGGAGGCGGCGCGTTGGCGCGCCGGGGCGGTAGGGGGCGAGAGGGCGGGCGACGGGCGGTAGCGGGGCGGTAGCGGTAGCGGGCGGGAGGCGGGGAGAGAGGGCGGTAGTGGCTGGAGGCGCGCGATTCGTCCACCTCAGCTAGCCGTTGGGGTAGCCGTTGGTAGTTCAAAAAACCCTAAAATTTTCAGCCCCCCTCTATAAATACCTCCATCTGGTTTCACTCACTCCACACCCATTTCATCTCCTCCACTCTCCATTTCGACTCCCTCTCAACGCCATGTCTTCGTCCAGCAGTTCGAGCGACGGAATAGAGGGTGAGCTGATCGCTGCATTCCAGGCGGAGTACGAGGAGGAGATGCTGAACGAGGAGGAGGAGGAGGAGGAGCCAAGACGGCCGCGACCGAGAGGTCATCAGATGTGATCGTCTTGGTGCCCACGATCGGCTGTTCGAGGACTACTTCGCCGACGACTGCAACTACCCTCCGAGCTTCTTTCGCCGAAGGTATCGGATGAGGCGATCCCTTTTTCTGCGCATTGTGGGATGAATACTCTCCGTATTTCACCCAAAGA
This sequence comes from Lolium multiflorum, assembly GCA_030979885.1. Classification (NCBI taxonomy): domain Eukaryota; kingdom Viridiplantae; phylum Streptophyta; class Magnoliopsida; order Poales; family Poaceae; genus Lolium; species Lolium multiflorum. Next base: position 63,893,998 of record CM061753.1, read on the forward strand.
CATGATGCTCTCGGTCGTCCTGGTCATTCTCCCCTACAAAAGTGTACTGCGGCTTTGCGTCTGTTAGCTTATGGAGCCTCTGCAGATACAATAGATGAGTGGCTTAAGTTAGCTAGGCAAACTACATCAGATTGTCTAGATAGATTATGTGAAGGCATCATTGCCTGTTACGGGGAGACGTTTTGCCGTCGACCAACTGTCGAGGATACTCAGCGTCTGTTAGCGAAAGCCGAGGAGCGTGGCTTTCCGGGCATGTTAGGGAGCATCGATTGCATGCATTGGCAGTGGAGGAACTGCCCAGTGGCTTATGCTGGTCAATTCACAAGGGGAGACATCAAACACCCTACCATAATCTTAGAAGCCGTTGCGTCGTATGATCGTTGGATCTGGCATGCCTTTTTTGGAGTGGCCGGGTCCAACAACGACCTCAATGTACTCAACCAGTCGCCGTTGTTCACGGATGTGCTTAGGGGAGAAGCACCCGTAGTGAACTTCACGGTGAATGGACACGAGTACAACTATGGTTACTACCTTGCCGACGGCATCTACCCCTCCTGGCCGGTGTTCATGAAAGGTGTTACTCTTCCACAAAGTGAAAAGCAGCGAATGTTCACTGCTGCTCAATCAGCTTGGCGCAAAGATGTGGAGTGTGCCTTTGGAGTGCTGAAGGCTAGGTTCAACATTCTAGCAGTTCCGGGCCGCTCCTTCTCGAGGCGTACTCTTGGGTTGATCATGCGTGCATGTGTCATTCTGCACAACATGATCATCCACGATGAGCGTGGTACAAATTTGGAGCACAACTATGAGACCGTTGAGTCCAATGTCGGCCCTGCAATACACCACCATGCACCACCAAGCCTAGCAGCGAGGATTCAGATGGACAACTAAATGAGGGACTCACCGGTGTATACACAGCTCCAGCAAGATTTGATTGAGCATGTGTGGGCTCATAATGCCTAGATTATGTAATTTTTCCAATTTTTTATGTAATTTTTTCAAATTTTTATGTAGTTTTTTTTATGATGTAATCGGTAACAATTTTAGTTCAATAAAATAATTTCCTTGCATTATTTTTTATGTTATAATCTGAAAAAGAATTGCTAATGGTGAGGAGAGAGAAAAGCTGATGTGGAGGAGAGAGAAGTGAGAGGGCTCACTATAGCCCATGCATTTGGGGTGAGAGTGGTGTGAGAGTGGGGAAAAAGCTGACGTGGCGAGGCTAGAGTGGGGCGGTGCATTGGCACCAGCCTAAGGAGGGCAATGGGTAGGGTATGAATAGGATAGAGCAATACCATATTCATGCCCTTATAGTTAATGGGTAGAAAGTTCTACCCATACCCACATCCATGGGTATGAAACTCTACCCGTACCAGTGCATACCTACACCCATTAGGTACCCAATGGTTAGATATATAGTACACAAGTTATTCATAATTTTACATTCAGCGATAGCGCATTTGACAAAAAGTAATTATCTTAACTCAATAACAGGTAGTTGAGTATATATAACAATTATCAGAATTCACATACTCATAAGTCGTAAGTCAACAAGATTAGACGAGTACACAACGAATTGGTAATTGATGACAACTTAACATAGGTTTACACATTAAATAACTTGTCTATTTAGGAACATAGATCCACATGTCAGTATAAATGAGTAGGGTATGAGTAGACCTATGGGTATAAAGCTATACCTATGTCCGTAACTTAACAGATAGAATATAGATACTACCAATGGATATAAAATTATACCCATACCCTGCCATATGAAGAATACAGTTCGTGGATAAATTGACATTCTTAGTTTGCACGCAAATACTATTTAGACTAGTAATAGTAGGGTAAGCGATTTTTACACGCCACCAGCAGCCATTTTTCTACAAGTGACGGGAGTATATATATATTAAGTCCGTACCCCTGAACTAGACCTACCCGGAGTACTATTTTTTTTTCTACAAGTGAAGGGAGGGAGTGGTATATATATAGTAAGTCCATACCCCTGAACTGCACCCACACCCCGAGTCCAGCAAGTAGACTGATAAACAGACGCTCTCCGCACTCGCACATCTCCCAGCAATACTAGCCATGTCGGTACCACACTTCCTCCTGTTGTCGTACCCGGCGCAGGGCCACATAACACCGGCCCGGCACCTCGCGTTGCGCTTGCTGCGCGCCACGGGGGCCAGTGTCACCGTGTCCACCTCCATCTCCGCTCACCGCAGGATGTTCCCGGAGGCGGGCGAGCTGGAGCACGTCGACAGTGCGGGCGTCCGCTACATGCCCTACTCGGATGGCTATGACGGAGGGAAGGCCCTTGATGACTCCGACTACATTGCCCATCTCAATCTCGAGGGGCCCCGTGCGGTGGCCGCGGTGCTCGCGCGCCTCCGCGACGCCGGACGGCCCGTCACGCGTGTGGTGTACACTATGCTCCTCTCCTGGGTCGCCGGCGTCGCCCGGGAGTACGGCGTGCCGTCGGTGCTGTACTGGATCCAGTCGGCCACCGTGCTGGCTTGCTACTTCCACGTCCTTGGTGGCACCGCCGGCGCGACGACCGACTTGACGGCGGCTGTCCACGTCCCGGGGCTCCCGGCAACGCTTCTCACGCGCGACCTGCCGTCGTTCCTCCTCACCGGCACGTCGGACGACGACCCCTTCGCCATGGTGAACACGGCCTTCCGCGAGCTCTTCTTCGGCGACCACAGACCCACCGTGTTGGCCAACACGTTCGACGCCATGGAGCCAGAGGCCGTGGCGACGCTCCGGCAGCATGGCCTTGACGTCCTCCCCGTCGGCCCCGTGCTCTCGTTCCTTGACGCCGGCCCGGCGGCGACCTCGTTGTCCCAAGGCAACGATCTATTCAAGCAGGATGGCAAGGACTACCTTCAGTGGCTGGACGAGCGGCCGGCTGGGTCGGTGGTGTACATCTCGTTCGGGAGTACGTCGGTGATGAGCAAGCGGCAGATCGCGGAGGTGGATCGCGGCATGGCAGAAAGCGGCCGCCCGTTCCTGTGGGTGCTGAGGAAGGATAACCCCCGCGGCGACGAGGAGCACGGCCACGGCCACGGCGCCGGCATTGTGGTGGAGTGGTGCGACCAGGGGAAGGTCCTGTCACACCCGGCAGTGGGGTGCTTCGTGACCCACTGTGGGTGGAATTCCACGCTAGAGAGCGTGTCATGCGGGGTGCCGGTTGTGGGTGTCCCGCAGTGGTCGGACCAGGGCACTAACGCATGGTTGATGGAGCAGCTAGGCACCGGGGTCAGGGCCGTCGTGATTGACAAGGATGGCATCCTGGACGCGGGCGAGCTGCAGAGGTGCCTTAGCCTCGCCACGTCCGAGGTGGTGCGTGCCAAGGCCAAGATGTGGAGGGACAAGGCACGAGAAGCGGTGCTCCAAGGTGGCTCGTCGGACTTGAACCTCAAGGCCGCATTCGTCGCCCCCACAAACTAGCCAGCGAGCTTGCATTTTGTTGTTCACCAACGTCAATCTTCATCTCAATAAACCCATCTAGGGTATTCATCTTTTAATTTTCGGCGTTTTTTCGGGATGGTGAGGAGCGGCCACATCCTGAAATCAGCATAAGGTCATCTCCACCCCATCCTCGCTCGCTCTAGTGGTGCGCCTAGCACTGGCGGAGGACACGTGGAATCGTGTACCGAGCATATCTCCTAGGATCTGATCCGTCTTCGTGTTGGTTGGTGTGCTTTCATGTTAGTCTCGTCTCATTTATACTGGTCTCTTGGTAAAGCAAGTAAAGTTTGACTAAATTTTCAGAATAATCTATCAACAAATATGATATTTTGTAGATAGCACATGAAAATATATTTCATTACCTATCTATTAATATTAATTTTTTATTTTGCATGTTAATAATTTTTGATAAAAACTTGGTAAACTTGACATAGTTTGATTTTTTAAAAAAAATATAGGCCTTAAGCCTTGGGATGGAGGTAGTAATGAAAAACAAAAGGATAAAATGCATGGTTGGTGGTTGGTGGTAGCATGCGTAATGGCTTTATGGTTTGAAACAGTCTAACCTAGCGGCAGGGGCGGACCTAGAGCATAGATCACCCGGTGTCCTCTAAGTGATCATTCAAAAAAAATCATTTTAATTTGGGGTGTCACACACTCTAAATATAAGTAGTGTACAGAAGAAAATGGATTTGGACCCGGTGTCCTGTGACCTTGAACGTAGGTCTGCCCCTATCCGCATGTGTGCATCACATGGATCATAGCACCAGTACCAATCAATTCACCCGATCAATGAATGGACATAAGTAGATCGCATATACTAGTTCCCAATTCCTCGACCTCGTGGAAATTGTGCCTTGACCTTGATCGATCTGGTAACCATGATGGGAAACATCACGAGATCCACGGCCATCGCGGATTAACCCTGTCTCGAGGCTGAATAAGAACTTTTCTTATCGATCAGCAAGACTACTTATTTGTTTCAGTTTTCCGTATTGTTTATGTTTTTTGCATATGCTAGTTGAAAACTTGGTAAGTGTTTCCTCTTTTGCTTTTTAACGTTCAATGTCAAATTGATACACTATGAGATGGAAAATGGTGGCACTAATAAGAACATAGTAGCATCACATTCCAATTCACTACTCAAGTACTCCATATATTTCTGAAGATTACTAGCAACATGTTATAAAAATGGACAAGTGCAGCAAAAGAAAAAGGCAATCTTGCTTAGTATACAGTAGTATAAGATATGATACAACATCAAACTATTTAAAGTAACAAAAATATCTCTCACACTCACATAAATGTGTACTTCCCTCATACTTTTGGGTACCTACTAATAGAACATTCAGACACATTCAAGTATCACCATCATACACTCAGGTGCTACCCTCGCTACATTGTATAATAACTGAACACATTACTCAAAGCGGCTTACCAGAAATCCAACGACTAAACATAGCGAGGCATCTTTCTGGTTGGTACTCTGGCGCAGTATGTCCACCGCCCTATATTTAAATTGAGTGGTGTTAGTTTACTATAGCTACTATTTGCAAATATATATTCTATCAGATATATAACTTTTTGTTGTCACTTGTTAATCAAGAAGTGTACAATTTATTGGTTTGTGAAAATCACGGCTTTCATGTGGACATAGTTTTGTAAATATTAAAATTTTAGCTATCTAATAAATGATGGTAGAGATAGATATGGGTTACCTTTATAGTAGTGAACGTCAGGTTATTTGTGTATGTTTGGGTGAATCTGCATAAACATTATATTTCGAATCGTGAGTGGAATTATTCAAATCACGTGTATCATAAACAAATTATTACCCTGCGGACTGCCCATCTAGATGCCAAGCCCTCCATTCATCCTTAATGGGAAAGTTGAGTGATCGTATCCATGATTGTGTACCCAGAAATGGTATTAGAGCATCATGGTCTCCACTGTGCAAGGAAGATAGATATAAGGTTGGATAACATAAATATGCAACTTTGATAGATTGATATGGACATGAGAGCATAACCTATCCTATTGCTTAAATAGTTATTGCAGTAATGTTTTGCAAAATTGTTGTTTGTGGTAATATAAAACATTGCCAATCATAAAGTGCACAATTTGTATGTCAGATAATCTTTTGACCTTAATAGTTTTTTACCTGTATACCAAGGCAAAATACCCTTTTGATGTCATATTACGATGGTACGTTATGCTACTCATGATGTCTGTAGAATAAGGTAGATCATTTTCGTGGCACCTCACCCATTCGTCCTTGCTTGCCTGAGTTCATGGCGTATAGAGATATATATAAGAGCATGATTATACATTGGTTTTAAATAGCGCTATGAAAAAGTTTATCAAGGATTATTCTGTTAATTTACCTTCTTGATGCCAAGGGCTTTCCTAGTGATGTTATTGTTTGTCCAATAATATAACAAGTACATACCATAGTCCTGTAGATAGAAAAAATATGTATAACGTGATTTAGAAACAACTCATGGTGATATTAGAACATATATGTACATAAGACTTCTAAAGATACTAGGCATTCTCTATTTTTCTACTCCATACTTCCATGCAATGTAGGGTGTATTATGTTTCATTAAGAGAAGGTTTCCACATGATACAAGCTCACCATTGTTAATAAGTTTTTTAAAAAAAAAACACTAGTATTAAACAAGTAATTCTTGCTCAAAGTCTTGTATTAAATAACAAAACATAATATTTCCTACAAATGGAAACAGAGAAAGCATGTGGAAGAACAATACGATAGAAAAGGAAAAGATAAGGGAATGGTAGAAATTCTCAATGAAAAAAACAGCAGACAGTAACTGATGGACCATCGTTTTTAGTTGACAAAAATCTTCTTGCTGTCGCATGACGACTTCAGTTGGAGTAAATTGCAGATAACTTACTTGGCAATCCATTGGAAGGAGAGGTGGTGGATGTTTGAGTACTCTAGTTTCCTCCTTTAGGATCTTTCTTTCTGTGGCCTCGGCAATTGGTCTAGAAGACAAATGATCGCAGTTTTTGTACAAAATGTGTGCCGCGTCAATTTGATCATATAGCTGTGGGGAAACACGGTAGTAATATGGAATATTAAGAAGTAAGTCAAAATTATATAGCATAAACTGAATTATTCAAGCGGCCCACTAGAGAACGACATATTTGAAACAGGGAAACAATGTCGACACCTAGGCAGCACGGATACGGAAGTTTTCCGGCGTATCAGTATCGAATACTGCCCGGATACGGCCAATACATATCCCATATGTATCGCCCAATTTTTCAATTAAAAAAGGGAAAAAAAATAGTGAGACGTGTGGGATACCTCAAAGATACGTTCAGGATATCAAATAGGGCATAATAATATGTCCAAGCATGACAGATTCTACTCTTGGACAACTTCGAAATGAAGTTGCACTCCATGTTTTTATCACCTTATAAAGAATAATATTAGTTGTTTTTATTTGTTAACTGGTATTACTCCTGTGAAAATCATTACTTTTAGTATATATAGTTATATACCAACGTATCGTTGTATCTGGGTTTCTGAAAAATTGACGTACCACGGTATCCCTGTATCACGTATCTGATATGTATCCAAGTATTCGTGCTTCCTAGGTCGACATTGACTTTATACATAAATGATGACCGAAGTAGTTTTAATCCTTACACCGTTGAACTTGTCCAAATCTTGCGCGCAAAGTGCATTCTTGGGGCTTATAATATCTTCCCCTGGGCAGTGCTCCAATATCGACTTATAAAGAGCATCCACATCGTCACATGCAAGCAGATGGACATTGAATTAAGGCAAGTCATAAGGGCAAACCTTTATGCAGCAAGCAGCTAATTGCAGGTCAGTAGGCAACTGAGCAAGAACAGGGCGCAACTTGTGTCTAGGTAATCACCTCGTATAGCTGATCTGAAATTACTCCGACTCCATGCAGATATGGCACTCTTGAGTTATAATCAATGATTTCACCTGTACTCGGATTACCCACCAGATAACCCTAACCGTGTTTTATCGTAGCAGATCAGATTGAGGTTTTCGCAGTTAAGTTGTTTGTAGCATATTTACGTGCGAATTGAGTACCTTCAGATTTACCGTCGGTGTCATTCCAGCTTCAATGCCTGAAAATAGTAGGGTATTAATTTAAAGTTTGAATATATGTTCATACCAACTTAAACGTGTCAATAAATGTACTCCCTCCGTTCCATAATTCTTGTTGCAAGTTTGGATGTATATAACATATTTTGTTAATTGATACATTCAAATCAGCAACACAAATTATATGGAACAGATGGAGTAGCAAATAGGGATCCACCTTCTGAGATCATCTGCGCGACAACGGGAACCAGCATTCCCGCACGCGAGTCTCCGCCAACATATAGAGGATTTGCGATGTAACCTGGATGCTCCGTGAACCACTGCTCCATAAGATGAACACGGAAACAGTATAGATCAGAACTGTGTCCTCTACTACGGACCAAAAAAAAAGTTCGATGTACCTTGGTGAGAAACGTTGTGAGCTGCAGCGACGAAGAGACATCTCCGACGTTGTAGCCCTTCGGGTTCCGGGAGAAAGAAAAACCGGCGCCAACCGGCGAATCAACAAACACAATACTCGCAGCCTTTGTCCAGGAGTAGGGATGGTACCGTAGTCGTGGTACAGTCCCGTCGTAGGGTTCGATGATGAATTTCAACGGTCCTGCAGACCGAATTGCATTAGGTTCCCAACAAAACGAAACGAAGTAGATGTACATGTGACAGCGTCTGCAAGCAAAGATGTTGTGATTGGCTAACAAATATTATGGCGTGTAGATTTCACAAACTTCTGACCTATCTCAAACATGAGTGCACTGAGCGCGGAGCATCGGTCGCCGCCGGTGAGCCAGAGGAGCACCGGGTCGCGCCCTGGGTCACCCTCCGACTCCATGAAGTAGTAGAAAAGCTCTGCACCGTTCTCCTCGTCCACGGTCACGTACCTGCCAACATGGATGAGCCGATGGAATTAGTCCATTTATCATGGTCAGACCATCCATACATATATACATACCCAGTCTCAAGGTGGAAGGGGAGTGCGCCGTCGAAGCCAGGCAGGCTTTGGACCAGCATCGCCTCCGTGGGACGGCGAGGAGAGAAAAAGCACAGGAGGAAAAAAACTAGCCGTAGGGGGCGAGACACTTGCATCTGCGCCTCCATGCTTGCTTTCCCCATGCGTCCAGGGATTCACAATGGAGCATTTATATCTTTCCAGCAGCTGGACTAGTACAAGGATGGCAATACCGGATTAGAAAACAATATCAAATAGACTTTGTGCACAATTTTATATTAAAATTTTATAAATCAAATACTATGAACTACTATATAAAATTATGCGTTATAGTTCTAGAATCATACATGTCTTATGAAACTTTGTCTTAAATTTGACGTACTAGATAGTATTGAGATATATCTATTTTTTGACAAATCTAAGACAGCTTTCATGTAACGGATGGAGTACTATGAATTGCATCTAGTTAAGACGCTTGATATCCATATGAATATGCATTCATGTTTGACAAAAAAAAATTAACTAGTACCCAAGGCTCTCACCGACGCACTAAGCACCACACGCCTTCTTCCGGTTGTGAATAAAATATTAGTCAACTGCACCAAGAATTTATATGTTCGGGCTGCTTCGAAAGGACCACACCATCAACCTAATAGAGAGCTATGTGAACCTATAAAAAGTAGATTTTTATTAATACCAAGATGATAATAAATGCACCCGGTATCTACAACAACTCAACATCTGAATCAAGTCTACACATCAAAAACGCACACAGCCGAGTGAATAAAAGAAGAAGAAAAATTTAATACAAAACCCCATCGAAGTAATTGGAAACTCGCAACAGCAAAAGTACCACCAGTGGACAAACACCACCGTCGTCCGGTCCAACCAACATGGTCAAATTCTGGATTTTCAGCCCAGAGGAGGTCCAATCTTCAAGTAGTACCTACCTTTAACAAGAAAACGACTAGAAAGCACCAATTACCATATAGAACCACATATAAGGTCATCGATCCTATAAGGGTTTTCACCCCGAAAACAGAGCATGCGAACGAGCCCATTGCGCTATCTACCACCGACGTCGCCCCATGCCCCAAGATCCAAGCACGCACACTCGCTTCCATGGCGGTTTGCAGTGCGCGTGCTGGCCGAAGTTGAAGCTGTTCGCTTTGACGGCGTCCGCGCACATGTGCTCAGCCTAGGCCCCGGGTGCACGTGCTGGCTTGGCCATGTACAAGACGTGGGCTACTTCTTGCCTTGGCTTGGCCATGTGCTCAGCCTAGGCTACAGGAGGAGCGACGTGCATCCAGCCCGTGCACACATGCCTTGGCTTGGCCATGTACAAGACGTGGACTGCTAACTGCTTCCTGCCTTGACGCTGCTGATCCACGGCAAGAACGTACGTCCAGATCGGCAGGCTGGCTACCTACCAGATTGGTAGGACAGTTGCACCTAGATCGATTGGCTGACGACGATGGCGGTCAGATCGTGAGGCCGGCAACGTAACCTGATAGATCGGGAGGTCAGCACTGCCTAGATCACGATAACGATGACGACGGACGCCAGATCATGAGGCAACTCTAGAGCTGTGTGACCTGTGTCCAACGGGGCAGCTGCCAAGGAGGACTCCCCAAAATAATTCAGATCAAACGCAGGGATCAGAGGCCAAAAATGGTTTTAAAAAGGGGCACCCCACAGCTGCCTTCCTCCGGCGGGGTCGCCCATCGCGAGAGAAACAACTACTCTCTTCATCGTTAGCATAGAACCACCACATTACAGGCTAAATTTTAATTTTGGTACCACTTTCTGTTTCAGGAGCAAAAAAATATCACATTTTGCCAAGATTTTCGAAAAAAAACACTAAACTGGTTCTAAACGCGAATTGACAGTGAATCTAGCGACAATGACCTACCTACAGTGCAGACGTGGCATGACTAAAATGGACAGGAGCACATATGTTACAAAGGTTATAATTTTTGACGTGTTTTGAAAAAAAGAGTTAAACCCACTAGCCAGGATGCCGTGGCGGACTAGCAGTTGATAACGGCAAAAAAAAAACAATCTGAAGAGGCACTGCCTCCCCCGTTGACTTCCTCCGGCACACTGGCACACGTTCACACCGCCACCACCAAACTCCGGCAAGGCAGGCCGCCGGCCCTCCTCCCCTCGACATCCCACCTCCCCGCTGCCTCGCCATGGCCATCTGTTCCCACTCCCCGCCGTCGCACCAAGACCGAGGGCCTGGCCGCCGTTGTGACCATGCTTCGACCGTCGATCTCGCCGGCCTTGAGGCCGACGCCAATCTGGGACCCTGCCTCTGGCACCACCGCTTCCACCAGGCACACCAGCCTCACTCCCATGCCATCGTCATGTTGCTCCACTCGTGCGTGCGGGCGAACACCATGTCCTCCTCTCCCGGTGCGGCTTCTGATGCTTCCAGACATGCCACTCTCGAAGGCATGTGCCTTCTTGCTCGGGGACGGGGGCAACGCGAGGACTGCGTCCGCCACGACGTACATATTCTTGCTCGGAGACGGGGGCGGCGCGACAACGACATCCGCCACGTCGTACGCCTTCTTGCTCGGAGACAGGGCGGCTCAACGAAGGCATCCGCCACGCCGTACAGCTGAGAGACAGCACCCACGACATCGCCATTAGGATGGCCAACGCGGGCGAGGCCGTCCGGTGCCGTCTGCGGCGGGGGCGTCCGATGGCAGCGGTGGTGCCAGGCCAGGGCAGTGACGTCAGATGGGTATGGGGAAGAGGAAAAGAGTTTTTCAAAAGAGCCCATCCCGGTCAATCACAGTTATGCCACATCACCCTAACTGTGGGCCCAACCTGTCAGAACGCGTGTCAATTCGAATTTAGATCCAGTAGTGTTTTTTTTGAGAAAACCTCAGCAAAATGTGGTAGTTTTTTGCTCCTGAAATGTAAAGTGGAACCAAAATCGACATTTAGCCTGGAATATGGTGGTTTTATGCTAACAACTTTCTAAAATTTAAAATTAGATGTCTCAGTTTTTCTAGATATCAATGTATGTATAACTAAAATATGCCTAGATATATTTGTATCTTGATAAAACTAAGACTTCTATTTCTAGACGGAGGTAGTATATAAAGTGTATGACTCTAAACTTGCTAAAACGCAAAGTATAAGAGCATCTTCACCGGTAGCCCCCAAATAGGCGTCGGTAGGGGCATCGGCACCTCCGTTTGGGGGGCGCCGGCACTGCATCCTCTATTTGGGGACGCTGCTCCCACACCGGCGCCCCCCAAACAGGCGGCCCCGATAGATTTTGAAATTTAAAATAATATTTAAAAACTGAAATTCACAGGAAATTCATACGAAGTTCATACAAAGGTAGCTCGAATTTAAACTTAAACTTAATCCTATGTATTGGCCTTCGGTTGGGCCGCTCGACGGCCGTGCCTCGTCGTCGTTCTTCGCCATTGCCGCATGCGTCCGTGCCCGCTTCTCCTCCCTTGCTTCGCGCATCTGGCGGTGGAGCATGGCGGCCGTCGTCGCAGGGGCTTGTCGGCGGCGCTGTCCCCGTGCTTCCATCCTTTCCCGAGAAGCTTGGATCTCGGCGCGCCTCGCCATCTGGCGGGCGAACGCCTCGTAGTGGCGATGAGCGTTGAGCTCTGCGAGCTTCTGTCGCTCCGCCTCCATGAGGCGGCGTCCCGCCTCCTCCGTGGCCGCTCGCAGGCGCGAGATCTTGAGGCCGTGCTGGAGGTTCGCGTCGTTGATGAACTCGTCACTCTCCTCCTTCAACCGTTGGTATCGTTGCGCCTTCAGCGATGCGAGGATCGCCGCCTGATCCGGGTGGGCGGGGGCCTGCGGCGGCTGCCCCGACTGCTGTAACATCCCAAGTTTTCAATTCAATAAAGACAAAGAATTCAAATGCTCAAAATTTAGAAATAACAAAAACTTTTATTTGCATATAGTGCTATACATAGTATGCATGCATTCTTTTGTGCAATTGCCATGATGAGTGTTGGTGTGTTTATCAAATGTGCTTAAACCCTAGTACATGATCATAGAACCCCAAAAAGAGAGAAATAAAGGAAATGGAAAAATACCAATATCACCCACATACACTTATGGCCATTTTTGCAAATCATCAACCAAGGCCACCATGGCTTGTGCCAATGCTTGGGAAACATAAGTATATCAATAAAAACACTTTTGCATCAAATAAACACAAATCAAAGCAAAGGAAATTTCAAATTCCAACCACATATGATAATGGTCAAATCTGCCAAAAATAAAATGTTACCCACTTTGAGCCCCTGGATTAGGAGATTCTTAAACTAAACCTTCTCCATTATTTCCACCTCATCCAAGACCATATCAAGATGAACACTTTTTGTGTTGACCACCATAGTTGACTCTGCCTCTATTGCTCAATATAAAGGTGACAAGTGGCAACATTGAAACAAAGTGTAGATCATACCCATTTTGAATTTTTGCAAACTAACACCATTTTGCACACCACCGCCATCATTCTACTCCAAACATTATTCAAATCAACTCCACAAAAAAGATTTGCAAATTTCAAAAAAAATCTTAATGCGGCCATTATGTCAAACACTTGGCAGGCATGATTTTGCTTTACTCACACACTCTATTACTCACTGGATTTTTGCCTAAACCACTTTTGTTTTGTGATGATCATTGATCCTCTGCATCTCCTGCATCAAACCAAGTACAGGCCTTTGCTGTTTAAAGCCAAGAGAGGACAATGCCATCACCATGCCGTGCACATGCCGACCCTCATGCCATTCATCACCCCTGCCTCTCCCTCTCACTTTCTTTGTGCCTAGCAGAATCTCCTGGCCACCCTGATCATCACCGTGCACGGCCCTGGCACGAGAGAGGCTGGCATTGGCCGTGCCAGCACGCGCCCAGAACGCCCAGGCATGCCAGCCGGCGTGATCACCACGCCCTGGACGCGCCAGAGCGGCAGCCCGACCCGTCTCCTCCGTCCTCCCCTACTCTTCTCCCTCTGCACTGAGCGACAACACCACACCAGCTAGCCCGTAGACATGCTCGAATGCACGCGGAGGCACCGTCGCCGTCGTCCTCTTCCACTTTACGCCGCCAGTACCGTGGCAGGTTTGACATGATCCCGAGCGATCACCTCACCTTTTCTCTGCGCCAGCTAGCCGTTGAGCATCGCCATGATGCTGGCCATCTCACGCCGTCCTCTTCTCGTCTCTTCGCGGACCAGAACGGCCACGCCATGAGCGACCCGAGCACACCACCGCAGCACCTCATCCCCGCTATAAATAGCAGCCTCCCGCGCCTCCATTCTTCACACCCATCGCTTCTCCTCCTATCCCTGCTTCTCCTCGACCAAAGCCCGAGCCACATCCTCGCCGGAGCAGCGCCAATTTGCCGCCGGAGCCCGCCAGTACCCGCAGATCATCGTCGTCGATTGGAGCCTCCTCGAGGGACGCCGCCGGTACCAGGAGCCTCGTCGTCCACGCCAACGTCGCGGCGCACCTCGCCGACGGTCGCCGGAGCACCGGTAGGCTCTCCAACCCCCAAGCCTCGCCGCCAGTAGCGCGGGATCTCGTCGGAGACGACAATGATCCACAACCGTTAGATCCTTTTCTAATCCAACGTCTCATGCTCACCCATACCGTTTCGCATTTAAATAGTCGATGACAGGTGGAGCCCACCTTGTCAGGCAGCCCACGCGTGAGAGCCACGCTGCTGGGCTGGCCCGTTGGTTTTTTGCCCATGTGGCCCGTTAAGCTTTCCCGCCAGGCCCAAAATTTCAAATGTAGATTTTCTGTTTCAATTCAAATTCAATACTGGAACCATTTTAAAAATTAAATAGAATGAAATCCACTGAACCAAATTTGACAAATTTTATATATTTGGAAAGCTTATGAAATTATCTAAACAACCACACTGGTCTCATCTTTAGATTCATTGTAGAATTCAAATAGTAAAAATAACAAGGCATGGCCTTTTCAAACTTCAAACATTTATTAAAAATTAACCATAAATGATTTTGAGTTGATTCCAACTCTCATAAATCACATTTCAAATACTCTACATGATTATGTAAAAATATGGCATAGTTGTTTACTATGATCATGGGCTAGAACAAAATGATGGCTATGTGGCCATTTCTAGTCCATTTAAATTATCTCAATTATTTTATTTAAATAGTATGAGAGTTACTCTCTCATTTAAATCAGGGTCCTAAGTAGTTCAATAAGAGGTAATGACCTTGGTCTAATGAACCTCATATTTTATTACTTAGTGATATTAAATCATTACTAGGCTAGTATTAAATTGCATGAGGTGTAGCACCTCATTTAAATCATTCTTCCAAATAATAAATATGAAGTGTTGATCTTGGTCAACATATATTCATACCTTATTATTATTTGAGGATATTAAATCTTAATAAGATTCAATGAGAGGAAATTATTTCTCCAAAAACATAAATAGAAATCCTAAGCCATATTTGTAATGAGAGGAAATTATTTTTCTTCAAAAGAAAACAAAGTCAATCACCATGCTAATAAGGATGTGATGCTAGCATAATTTGTGTGAACCTTTGGTGTGTTTAGTCTAGCATTTAAGATTGAGTGGTGATTGTATACCTCGTATTCGTGTATAGACGCTAGTACCGAGGAGTACCAGGAGGAGGAGGTCTACTCTCAGGAAGAAGAAGAGAACTTTGATCACTACCCCACTCAAGGCAAGCTAATATTCTTGCAAGCCACCCTAATGCAAAGCTCTACAAGAGCAAGGCACCATTACATGTTAGTTTATGCTTAATGATCCTATCCCATGCTTTTACCCTTCAATTATTTTGCTTATTGTTTATCAAAGTTTACTTTTTGATTCATGATTCACTTGGTCTAGAATAGAACAAGAGCATCAAATTTTAGCCTAGAGCAATCAAAGCTAGACACCACCCCTCATGATTAGTTACTAGTGCTAAGCAAATAAAATTGACTGCTCTAGATGGGAACATGTGAAATGAAATGACTTTGAAAGATTTTGAAGGTGAATGTGACCTGAATGAATTGGTGAATTTTGACGAAAACTGATGATTGGGTTCGGATGCGATACCATTCCAATTATACAAGTACCCCCACAATACCTGATTATGGATAGGGCTTAACTAGAAGTTTATGTATTTTAGTATGGGTTCCCTCTAAACAAGCATCATAGGGGTTATGCCGAGGCTGCCTCCGTTGAAAGTGAAATGACTGAATATGAGGTGAATGTCAGACCCAAGCCTGTGCGTTCCGGGTTGACGGTTTGTCACCGGGAGGCCAAGCTCATGGGGAGAGGTGCCTATACTAGGGTATATAAGTGAAAGGTTATGGTTGATGAACCGCGTACTGAGTTACGATGATTCAGGGTTACCCCTGACGGATGTAATCAAAAGTTGTGGCACAAGAGTACAACCTCTGCAGAGTGTTAAACCTATTCGAATAGCCGTGTCCACGGTTACGGATGATTGGAAAGGCCATACTGTTCCGTTGTCAGATCTTCTTCTTAAAAAGGAATGATGAATTGAAAGGTGACTTGACTTGAATCACAACTGAGTTGTGGGAATGACACTAATGTTCCCACTTGAGTTAGTTAGCAAATGAAGAGTCTTTACTAAATGTTTATGAACTAAACTTGGCTTTATGCAAATAAACCTAGAGCTTAGTACCCCCTTACTAAAATTGATAAGTACTTACATTAGTATTAGTTTGCGACTACTTTAAAGTACTCATGGCTGTGTCCCTGGCTATTCAAATGCCAGACTATGAAGAGGAGCAACAGTATCAAGACGACGGACAACAGGACGTCTACGATAACTAGGAGCATCTTCTAACGTCAAGCGTTGCATGTGGAATAGATAGTCCACTACTACTTCGCTTCCGCTACGTATTGTGTTGTTGATCATTAGATCAACTATTTGTGTAGTATTGGATCATGTGATCTATTTTTGTAAGACGATTATGTGTTGTGATAAATGATGACTCTATGATATTCAACTGTTATGTCTCGCAAAAACAATCTTCCTAGGATTGCGATGTATGGCATAATAGGCATCTGGACTTAAAAATCCGGGTGTTGACAAGTTGGTATTAGAGCCATTGTTTGACCTTAGGAGACCCTAGTTAGAATGGACGTCTAAAAACTTAGTTTCAAAACCAATGAAGTGAAGAGTTATGAAAACATATTCACACTCTTACCTTTGAGGTCTTTTTCAAAACAATAAGTTCATGCTCTTCCTTATAAAGCTACCTAAAATTTTGAACACTTGCACTTCTCTAACTTACTCATCCAATTCCTCTACAGATGAAGCAGTTCACCCAAACAAAGTTCTACCAGTTGGGCAATGGAGGAGGCCTGGTTTTCGAGAAGGACTTGAAGGAGCTAGCTGAGTACCTCGAGCGCTCGCACCCGGAGTTCTTCGGGGGTCAAGTCAACGACCAGCCCGGAGGGCAACTGCAGTGGGTCATCATCGCCGACCTGCGAGGGAAGCTGGAGCCACCTATGTCCGAGAGGATCCAGTTCTCCTTGAGGGAGAACAACTGGGCGGACGGACTAGCTCGCGCCATGCAGGAAGCACTTGCCCGTCTGTGTGGGCAGAACCTGCCCCAAATTCGGGGAACCCGCTTCTTCCATCTTGCAAGGCATGACTCCATGGGAGCACCGATGGATCTGTCACCTCACCCCGAGGTGAAGCAGCATGTGGAGCACCTTGACTTCATGTTGTGCGAGACTCGCATGGAGCTGGACAACTCCCACGCCTACGCCAACCACACCTACCTCCAGCTGGCACAGCAGACTGAGACCATCAAGATCCTTGCCACGGAGCGCAAGACTCTTCGCCGCCAGAATGCGAAGAAGGACTACACCATCGCTCGCCTCCGCACCAAGATCGCCTAACTGAAGGAGACCGTCAAAGCCCAGGAAAACCAGCTCAAGGACCTGGAAGGAGAAGGAGAAGGAGAAGACATCCAGGGAGATGGATACTCCTATGTGAGCAATGACGATGACTATGAGGTGGAAGAAGATGAAGACCTGGCCTTCCACCCCTATGTGGATGGCTATGAGTTCATGGAAGCCGGGATGGATGATTCCTTCCTGATCAATGTTGATGAGGAGTAGTTTCACATGAGCACTTGAGTAGGTGTGAGTTTGTATCGGTCCCTTGTATCGTAGAACGGTGAAATGGTTCTTCAAACCATTCGGTGTGTTAGTTTGTAATGAGTGCTGCTTGAATGAATAAAAGTGTGTTTAAATTCAATATGACAAGAACTCAAGTTTTAAATTTTTGAACTTTACCCAAAATAAGCCATAGAAAATTCCCTCTCGTCTCATGATCTATCTCAATGTTCAGATGGCCCCTCCAACTCGCAGCACAAATCAGGATGCAATGATGCAGATGTTGCAGATGATGATGGCAGATAGAGAGGCTAAAAGAGCTGAAAGGCAAGCCAATATCGCTGCACTGCAACAGATAGCTCAGAACAACCAAGGCCATGGAAACCATGATCACCCGGGATCCAAGCTGAAGAACTTCCAGAACACCAATCCACCGGTGTTCAGCAAGACTGAAGAACCCCTTGATGCTGATGATTGGCTCCAAACCATGGAGAACAATCTAGAAGTTGCCAAAGTGGAAGCCAATGATAAGGTGCTGTTTGCCACACACTATTTGGCAGGACCTGCACGAGCCTGGTGGACGAGTGCCCGTGCATTGAATGCGGGGCAAATGATGACTTAGGCAGATTTCAAGCTCAAGTTCAGCAAGTATCACGTGCCCCCGGGACTGATCAAGAAAATGAGGGACGAGTTCAGGGAACTCAAGCAGGGCAGAATGACCGTGGTGGAATACCGCGACAGATTCCTCACGCTGTCAAGGTACGCCCCGGATGAGACCGACACCACCGAGAAGAGGAAGGAGAGATTCCTGAACGGACTGCACGATGAGATGCAGACTGTGCTGGTCAACATTACTTTTGCTGACCTTGAAGCCCTGGTTGAATCAGCCATCCAGATGGAGGGAAAACTCAACCAAGCCAACGAGAACCGCAAACGCTGCATGATGCACCAGAGTGGGCCCAGCAATACCCCAAGATATCGCCCATATGGAAATGAAGTGAACACACTACAGAAAAGGGACCAGCAGGCTCAGTCATCCTCATCTAAATCAGAATCCGATTTATCAATAACACCATTCAACCTTTTTTGAAGTTCAACATTTTCCATTGCCAGTTCCTCAAGGATAATCCCAGATCGAGTACTTTCAGCTAACTGTGCAGTTAGCACTTTTCCTCGAAATCGAATAGCTTTGGTTCCAACCCATTTATTTTTATCATTAAATATAGGCCCCCCCTCTATCTCCCCAAACCCTAGCCTGTCCTCCTCCACCACCTCTCCCGCATACGCTTAGGCGAAGCCCTGCCGGAGTTCTCCACCACCACCGCCACCACGCCGTCGTGCTGCGGGATTCCGAGGAGGATCTACTACTTCAGCTGCCTGCTGGAACGGGGAGGAGGACGTCGTCTTCATCAACACCATACGTGTGACCGAGTACGGAGGTGCTGCCCGATTGTGGCACCGTCAAGATCTTCTACGCGCTTTTGCAAGCGGCAAGTGATCGACTACATCCACCACGAGATCTAATCTCGTTAGGCTTTGGAAATCTTAGAGGGTTAGTCTCATTATCTTCTCGTTGCTACCATCTACTAGATTAGATCTTGGCTTGTGTTTTCGTTCTTGCGGTAGGAAATTTTTTGTTTTCTATGCTACGAATCCCAACAGTGGTATCAGAGCCGTGTCTATGCATAGATTGGTTGCACGAGTAGAACACAATTGTTTTGTGGGCGTTGATGCTTTTGTTATCTTTAGTTCGTGTACTTTGCATCTTGCGGCATAGTGGGATGAAGCGGCCGGGCTAACTTTACATGACCGCATTCATGAGACTTGCTCCACGCTCGACATGCAACTTGTATTGCATAAGTGGCTTTGCGGGTGTCTCTCCCACTATAGTGAAGATCCAATTTACTCTTTCTATTGACAACACTAGTATCACCGTTGTGGTTCATGTTTGTAGGTAGATTGGATCTTGCTCGAAAACCCTAAACCACGTAAAATATGCAAACCAAATTAGAGGCGTCTAACTTGTTTTTGCAGGGTTTGGTGATGTGATATGGTCATGATGTGATGATGAATATGTATGAGATGATCATTATTGTATTGTGGCAACCGGCAGGAGCCTTATGGTTGTCTTTATATTTCATGTTGTAGTATTATTTCAAAGTAGTTGTAATAGTTGCTACACACGGTGAACAACCATGAAGACGGCGCCATGGACCTTGACGCTACACCGACGATGATGGAGATCATGCCCGTTGATGATGGAGATCATGTTTGTGCTTTGGAGATGAAGATCAAAGGCGCAAAGACTAAAGGGCCATATCATATCACATATGAATTGCATGTGATGTTAATCCTTTATGCATCTTATTTTGCTTAGATCGCGACGGTAGCATTATAAGATGATCCCTCACATTAATATCAAGATAATAAAGTGTTCTCCCCTCGTATTGCTAGTTCGTCGTTTGAAGCATCTCGTGATGATCGGATGTGATAGACTCTACGTTCACATACAACGGGTGTAATCCAAGTTTGCACACGCGGAATACTTGGGTTTGCTTGACGAGCCCAGCATGTACAGACATGGCCTCGGACAACGGAAACCAAAAGGTTGAACACGAGTCATATGGATGATATGATCAACATGTTGATGCTCACCATTGAAGCTACATCATCTCACGTGATGATCGGTTTTGGTGTAGTGGATGTGGATCGTGTGCCACTTAACAACTATGAGGGATGTTGTATTAAGTGGGAGTTCATTAGTAATTAGATTAAAACTTGAACTAATTATCATGAACATAGTCTGAATAGTATTTTGAATTAAGTTTGTAGAATTGGCATCTGTTTTCTACCATGCGTTAGTCTTGTAATTGAGATTGAAATACTGTTAAATCTGACAAAGTAACTTTACGGACTGGTACCGTATTGTTAAAGAATCAAGAAATGATTAAGTCCTATTGCAAACTTTTAGTAAACCTCACATTGT
This sequence comes from Lolium multiflorum, assembly GCA_030979885.1. NCBI lineage: Eukaryota > Viridiplantae > Streptophyta > Magnoliopsida > Poales > Poaceae > Lolium > Lolium multiflorum. The sequence continues at coordinate 63,914,659 of CM061753.1, forward strand.
TGATTCAAAGAGCTATGATTTCAATTAGTACCTAAAGTCATCTTGTCTCCGTGAAAATTGAAGTTCAAATCCGTTTGAAATATAAGGAGCTGGAAATTTTGTTTTCAGAAATAAGCAAGGTATGAGATATATGTGATATCTAAGACCTTATTGCAAGATGATAGAATATAATCTAGTGAGATTACATAAACTCATAAGTTTTATGGGAATGTACGAAGGTTGAAGACGCGGCGTCCCAATCCTCCAACTATTGGGGCACTAACGATATTCGCATATCCATGAAGTGATCGTCCTTAGTATGCACAGTTGCTAAGACTCGTCGTTTCGAAGCATCTCGTGATGATCGGGTGTTATAGATTCCACGAGTGCATACAACGGATGCAAGCCAGATTTGCACATGCAAATACTAAGGTTAAACTTTACGAGCCTAGCATGTACAGACATGGTCTCGGAAAGTCGTCATGATATGATGGATAAAATTATGAGTAAAATTGTTCATCATATTACAAAGTTACTAATAGTGAAATCTGGAACACTTGTCATATGATGATCAACTTCAAAGTATGAACCTCAAGGTTATTGGTATTTGACCAATGGACCTAGAAGTTATTGAAGGTGAAGTGTTTTCTGAGAATGAGGAAAGCTAAAAGAGAAACTATAAAAGATATTTTGGCAGAAAGAAAGAAAAGACTAGAAAGTCTAGCTCAGGTGTATATAGATGATATACATGTTATAGATGTATTCCTTGTTTGGTCACATAATGAAATTCTTGGGTATTAGTACTAGATTGGTTGGTATGAGATGTCATACAATACAACGCAATACAAGAATACGATGGCCTTAGTGACTGATAAGGAATATGGTAATAATGCACGTCTGGAATATAATAAAGTGTTATTATGTTTGTCGTTGGCATTCTACCTAGCCCTTAGAATTTATAATAAAGAACTTAATAATAGTTATTTTGCTCTAGTCAAATGAAAACAATGAGTTGTTCAAATTATGACATTACTCCATGTACGATGGATAAAGTTATTATAAATCTTAATGGTGAAACACACATACATAATACTGACGCTAAAATGCCATAAGGCAAATGATTTGAATTCCACTTATTTGTGGAACCGCCATTTAGGTCATGTTAGAACGGAACGCATGAAGAAACTCCATGCAGATGGATTTTTGGAGTCATTTGATTTTTTGAATCGTTTGGCATTTGCAAATCTTTTCTAAAGAGAATGACTTAAATACCATTCATAGGCCAAAAGTTGAAACGGGCAACTAACTTTGTGGAAACATACATGATGATGTATGTGGTTCACTGGGCATAGTTGTGTGCGGAGATTCTTCTACTTCATGAAAACTTCCAACAATGAATTGAGTATATAAATATGGATATATTCGATAAGGAAGAAGTTTGAAACATTTGAATGGATTCAAATAAATTTGAGCATGAAGTGGAAATCATCGTAATAGAAAAGTCAAATATCTATGATTGGATCATGGTGGAAATATTTGAATTGCGAGTTTTAGCGAACATCTAAGAGAGTTATAAAATTGTTCTACAACTCACATTTCTTGGAGTATCATAATGATGATGGAGTATCCGAAAGATGTATCCAAACCTTGTTGGATTAATGATGAGATAACATAAAATGACGACATTATATTTTTTTGTGGATTATGCTTTAGAGACTACCGCTTTTACACTAAATAGAGCATCATCATGATCCGTTGAAATGACACCATACGAGTTATGGCATGGGTATGAACCCTATTAGTCTTTTCTTAAATTTTGGTATGCATAGCATAAGTAAATAAGTTTACAACCAAAATCGGATGAATGTCTTTGTTGGTTATCCCAAAGAATTGATAGGGAATTCTTTCCACTATGAAGTAAAAGACAAAAGTGTTTGTTAATGTTACTTGCTTATTTCCAAGAAATTGTTTTCTAGCGAAGTATTTGAGTGGGAGGACAATAGAACTTGATAAAGTTTATGAACCTGAGCATAATGATCAGAGTAGCGCAGCATCGGAAATGGTTCCGGAAGCGGCCACGACGATCATGGCTCCCATGAATACAAAGTGTTTTAGCCATGGAGATTGAAGAACCTATTGAACATTGTAGGTTTGGTTTACTTTGTGATCAAATAAATGATTTGTGGACAAAGGATTGTTTTTGAACAATGATAAACTAACTACATACAAAGAAGTTATGATGGGCCCTGACTCCGTTAAAATGGCCATGCGCCATGAAATCCAAGATAGATGAATACTTTTTGAAAGTAAATTGATCTATAAATTGATGGACTTGGATGCAATATCCTTTAATAAGCACGACTTGTCGAAAAGTTGTTTACGACAAAGTTCAAAGAGTTGACTACGATAAGATTAGATCTTCCGTAGCAATGCTTATAGTCTGTGTGGATTATTCTAGTAATCGCTACATATTTCTTTTATGAGATATGCTAGTAGGATGGCAAAATATATTACTTAACAGAAGTGTGTATTAAAGGTGTATACAAGATACAACCAAGAGTTTTGCTAATCCGTAGTATACTAGATAGGAATACGACCTTCAATTGGATGAAGTGAGTATTGCGGAGTTGGAATCTTCACCGGATGAAATAGTCAAAGAGTTTTTGATTTCATCAGAAACGATGAAGATGCTTGCATTTGCAAGAAATTAAGTGGGAGCGCTGTGACATATTTGTAATACTTTATGTAGTTGACATATCGTTGATTATAAATAGTGTAATTATATAATTGATTAAAAGGTTTCATTGAGAATTAGCTTCAATGAAAGAATATGGACTGAAACATATTTAGTGTCAAGATCTATGAAGATAGATTGAAACACATAATAAGTTTAAGTCAAAGTACATAGAATGGATATTGAAGTAGTTCAATATAAGATTATAAAGAAGGTGTTCTTTTTATGTGAAGTTTTAACAAGACTTGAGTGTATATGACACTCAATGAGTAAAAACACATGAGTGATTATAGATCACAAATAATATGTACACAATCAGATGTCCTGTGCTCTAAAAGTGTTATGAGCATATACCAGAATGATTCATGTGATGATCATTGGACGAAAGTAAGAATATCCTTGAGTGCTTTAGAAGAACCAAGCATATATATATAGTTTTGTATGGGGTAATGACAAACAAATCGCTGTAAAGTGTTGCACCGATATTAGTTTGGTCACATATAAAAATTAATTTCAAATCTCAATTAGGCTAAGTGTTGTTTAAAAAAGGTAGCACAATGCAAGATTTAGAAGAGTTCTAAATATTGTGACGGATTCTACAAACGAAGGCAGAGTATGTCATTGTTTTTACAATGACTAAAGATGTTAAGTCAAAAAGTTCTTTGAGAATTTGGTGTAGTTCCGATAGTGTAACTTTGAAGCTATATTGTGTATGACAATATTAGTGACATATTTCAGACCGCGGAATTAAGGTTCCACCAGAGGACTAAGCATATATGCCGACTCATTTGGAAAATGAGTGATGCGTTGAGACGCAAATGAATTGCAAAATACATACGTTTCTGAGCGTGTCGGATCCGTTGAATAAAACCTCTCCCGTGAGCATTACATGATAAAGCACCAGAAGGCCAAGGTGTTATATCTTTACAAATGTAATCTAGATTATTGACTCTAGTGCAAGTGGGAGACTGTTGGAGATGTGCCCAAGAGGCAATAATAAAATGGTTATTATATATCTTTGTGTTTATGATAAATTTTTACATACCATGCTATAATTGTATTAACCGAAACATTGATACATGTGTGTTATGTAAACAACAAGGAGTCCCTAGTAAAGCCTCTTGTATAACTAGCTTGTTGATTAATAGATGATCAAGGTTTCATGATCATGAACATTGGATGTTATTAATAACAAGGTTATGTCATTAAGTGAATGATATAATGGACAAACACCCAAATTAAGCGTAGCATAAGATCACGTCATTAAGTTCATTTGCTATAAGCTTTCCGATACATAGTTACCTAATCCTTCGACCATGAGATCATGTAAATCACTTATACCGGAAGAGTACTTTGATTACATCAAACGCCACTGCGTAAATGGGTGGTTATAAAGGTGGGATTTAGTATTCGGAAAGTATGAGTTGAGGCATATGGATCAAGAGTGGGATTTGTCCATCCCGATGACGGATAGATTTACTCTGGGCCCTCTCGGTGGAATGTCATCTGATTAGCTTGCAAGCATATGAATGGTTCAGAAGAGATCACATACCACGGTACGAGTAAAGAGTACTTGTCGAGACGAGGTTGAACAAGGTATCGTGATACCGATGATCAAACCTCGGACAAGTAAAATATCGCGTGACAAAGGGAATCGGTATCGTATGTAAATGGTTCAATCGATCACTAAGTCATCGTTGAAGATGTGGGAGCCATTATGGATCTCAGATCCCGCTATTGGTTATTGGTCGGAGAGAAGTCTCAACCATGTCCGCATAGTTCACGAACCGTAGGGTGACACACTTAAGGTTTGATGTCGTTTAAGTAGATATGGAATGGAATGGAGTTCAAAGTTTTGTTCGGAGTCTCGGATGGGATCCAGGACATCACGAGGAGTTCGGAATGGTCCGGAGAATAAGATTCATATATAGGAAGTCATATTCCAAGTTTGGAAATGATCCGGTGCATTTATGGCAGGTTCTAGAAGGTTCTAGAAAAGTCCGGAAGAAAGGCACTATGGAAGGTTGAGTCCCGGAGGGATTCCACAAGCTTGGCCGGACAAACCCTAAGGGAGGAGTCCTAGGTGGGCTCCACCTGAGGTGGCCGGCCACCCTCCCTCAAGGAAAGGTGGGAATCCCACCTTGAGTGGGACTCCCATCTTGAGTAGGTTTCCCACCAAAGGTAGGTTTTTGTGTTGAGGTCTTATTCGAAGACTTGGACTACAACTCTTGGGGCTTCCACCTATATAATGAGGGCCAAGGGGAGGGGGCCGGCCACTCCAAGCCATGAGTTGGCCGCACCCCCTCTCCCCAAACCCTAGCCTCTCCTCCTCCACCACCTCTCCCGCATACGCTTAGGCAAAGCCCTGCCGGAGTTCTCCACCACCACCGCCACCACGCCGTCGTGCTGCCGGGATTCCGAGGAGGATCTACTACTTCCGCTGCCCGCTGGAAGGGAGGAGGACGTCGTCTTCATCAACACCGTACGTGTGACCGAGTACGGAGGTGCTGCCCGATTGTGGCACCGTCAAGATCTTCTACGCGCTTTTGCAAGCGGCAAGTGATCGACTACATCCACCACGAGATCTAATCTCGTTAGGCTTTGGAAATCTTCGAGGGTTAGTCTCATGATCTTCTCGTTGCTACCATCTACCAGATTAGATCTTGGCTTGTGTTTTCGTTCTTGCGGTAGGAAAAATTTTGTTTTCTATGCTACGAATCCCAGCAAGAAACACAAATCAAAGCAAAGGAAATTTCAAATTCCAACCACATATGATAATGGTCAAATCTGCCCAAAATAAAATGTTACCAACTTTGAGCCCCTGGATTAGGAGATTCTTAAACTAAACCTTCTCCATTCTTTCCACCTCATCCAAGACCATATCAAGATGAACACTTTTTGTGTTGACCACCATAGTTGACTCTGCCTCTATTGCTCAATATAAAGGTGACAAGTGGCAACATTGAAACAAAGTGTAGATCATACCCATTTTGAATTTTTGCAAACTAACACCATTTTGCACACCACCACCACTATTCTACTCCAAACATTATTTCCACCAAAAAGATTTGCAAATTTCAAAAAAATTCTTCATGCGGCCATTATGTCAAACACTTGGCAGGCATGATTTTGCTTTACTCACACACTCTATTACTCACTGGATTTTTGCCTAAACCACTTTTGTTTTGTGATGATCATTGATCCTCTGCATCTCCTGCATCAAACCAACTACAAGCCTTTGCTCTTTAAAGCCAAGAGAGGACAATGCCATCACCATGACGTGCACATGCCGGCCCTCATGCCATTCATCACCCCTGCCTCTCCCTCTCACTTTCTTCGTGTCTAGCAGAATCTCCTGGCCACCCTGATCATCACCGTGCACGGCCCTGGCACGAGAGAGGCTGGCATTGGCCGTGCCAGCAAGCGCCCAGAACGCCCAGGCATGCCAGCCGGCGTGATCACCACGCCCTGGACGCGCCAGAGCGGCAGCCCGACCCGTCTCCTCTGTCCTCCCCTACTCTTCTCCCTCTGCACCGAGCGACAACACCACACCAGCTAGCCCGTAGACATGCTCGAATGCACGCGGAGGCACTGTCACCGTCGTCCTCTTCCACTTTCGGCCGCCAGTATCGTGGCAGGTTTGACATGATCCCGAGCGATCACCTCACCTTTTCTCTGCGCCAGCTAGCCGTTGAGCATCGCCACGATGCTGGCCAACTCACGTCGTCCTCGTCTCGTCTCTTCGCGCACCAGAACGGCCATGCCATGAGCGACCCGAGCACACCGCCGCAGCACCTCATCCCCGCTATAAATAGCAGCCTCCCGCGCCTCCATTCTTCACACCCATCGCTTCTCCTCCTATCCCTGCTTCTCCTCGACCAAAGCCCGAGCCACATCCTCGCCGGAGCAGCGCCAATTTGACGCTGGAGCCCGCCAGTACCCGCAGATCATCGTCGTCGATTGGAGCCTCCTCGAGCAACGCCGCCGGTACCAGGAGCCTCGTCGTCCACGCCAACGTCGCGGCGCACCTCGCCGACGGTCGCCGGAGCACCGGTAGGCTCTCCAACCCCTAGCCTCGCCGCCAGTAGCGTGGGATCTCGTCGGAGACGACGATGATCCACGGCCGTTAGATCCTTTTCTAATCCATCGTCTCACGCTCACCCATACCGTTTCGCATTTAAATAGTCGATGACAGGTGGAGCCCACCTTGTCAGGCAGACCACACGTGAGAGCCACGCTGCTGGGCTGGCCCGTTGGTTTTTCGCCCATGTGGCCCGTTAAGCTTTCCCGCCAGGCCCAAAATTTCAAATGTAGATTTTCTGTTTCAATTCAAATTCAATACTGGAACCATTTTAAAAATTAAATAGAATGAAATCCACTGAACAAAATTTGACACATTTTTTATATTTGGAAAGCTTATGAAATTATCTAAACAACCACACCGGTCTCATCTTTAGATTCATTGTAGAATTCAAATAGTAAAAATAACAAGGCATGGCCTTTTCAAACTTCAAACATTTATTAAAAATTAACAATAAATGATTTTAATTTGATTCCAACTCTCATAAATCACATTTTAAATACTCTACATGATTATGTAAAAATATGGCATAGTTGTTCACTATGATCATGGGCTAGAGCAAAATAATGGCTATGTGGCCATTTCTAGTCCATTTAAATTATGTCAATTATTTTATTTAAATAGTATGAGAGTTACTCTCTCATTTAAATCAGGGTCCTAAGTAGTTCAATAAGAGGTAATGACCTTGGTCTAATGAACCTCATATTTGATTACTTAGTGGTATTAAATCATTACTAGGCTAGTATTAAATTGCATGAGGTGTAGCACCTCATTTAAATCATTCTTCCAAATAATAAATATGAAGTGTTGATCTTGGTCAACATATATTCATACCTTATTATTATTTGAGGAGATTAAATCTTAATAAGATTCAATGAGAGGAAATTATTTCTCCAAAAACATAAATAGAAATCCTAAGCCATATTTGTAATGAGAGGAAATTATTTTTCTTTAAAAGAAAACAAATTCAATCACCATGCTAATAAGGATGTGATGCTAGCATAATTTGTGTGAACCTTTGGTGTGTTTAGTCTAGCATTTAAGATTGAGTGGTGATTGTATACCTCGTATTCGTGTATAGACGCTAGTACCGAGGAGTACCAGGAGGAGGAGGTCTACTCTTAGGAAGAAGAAGAGAACTTTAATCACTACCCCACTCAACGCAAGCTAATATTCTTGCAAGCCACCCTAATGCAAAGATCTACAAGAGCAAGGCACCATTACATGTTACTTTATGCTCAATGATCCTATCCCATGCTTTTACCCATCAATTATTTTTCTTATTGTTTATCAAAGTTTACTTTTTGATTCATGATTCACTTAGTCTAGAATAGAACAAGAGCATCAAATTTTAGCCTAGAGAAATCAAAGCTAGACACCACCCCTCATGATTAGTTGCTAGTGCTAAGCAAATAAAATTGACTGCTCTAGATGGGAACATGTGAAATGAAATGACTTTGAACCTTTTTGATGGTGAATGTGACCTGAATGAATTGGTGAATTTTGACGAAAACTGATGATTGGGTTCGGATGTGATACCATTCCAATTATACAAGTACCCCCACAATACCTGATTATGGGTAGGGCTTAACTAGAAGTTTATGTATTTTAGTATGGGTTCCCTCTAAACAAGCGTCATAGGGGTTATGCCGAGGTTGCCTCCGTTGAAAGTGAAATGACTGAATATGAGGTGAATGTCAGACCCAAGCCCTGTGTTTCCAGTTGACGGTTTGTCTTCACCGGGAGGCCAAGCTCATGGGGAGAGGTGCCTATACTAGGGTATATAAGTGAAATGTTATGGTTGATGATCCGCGTACTGAGTTACGATGATTCGGGGTTACCCCTGACGGATGTAATCAAAAGTTGTGGCACAAGAGTACAACCTCTGCGGAGTGTTAAACCTATTCGAATAGCCGTGTCCACGGTTACGGACGATTGGAAAGGCCATATTGTTCCGTTGTCAGATCTTCTTCTTAAAAAGGAATGATGAATTGAAAGGTGACTTGACTTGAATCACAACTGAGTTGTGGGAATGACACTAATGTTCCCACTTGAGTTAGTTAGCAAATGAAGAGTCTTTATTAAATGTTTATGAACTAAACTTGGCTTTATGCAAATAAACCTAGAGCAATTAGTACCCCCTTACTAAAATTGATAAGTACTTACATTAGTATTAGTTTGCGAGTACTTTAAAGTACTCATGGCTGTGTCCCTGGCTATTCAAATGCCAGACTATGAAGAGGAGCAACAGTATCAAGACGACGGACAACATGAAGTCTACGATAACTAGGAGCATCTTCTAACGTCAAGCGTTGCCTGTGGAATAGATAGTCCACTACTACTTCGCTTCCGCTACGTATTGTGTTGTTGATCATTAGATCAACTATTTGTGTAATATTGGATCATGTGGTCTATTGTTATAAGACGATTATGTGTTGTAATAAATGATGACTCTATGATATTCAACTGTTATGTCTTGCAAAAACAATCTTCCTAGGATTGCGATGTATGGCATAATAGGCATCTGGACTTAAAAATTCGGGTGTTGACAACTGCGCTGCCTCCTCCGCTGCCTCCTCCGCCGCCTCTTCTTCCGCGGCTGCGACGTGGACCTCGTCCCACGCCGCGAACCATGGGTCTACATCCTCATCGGTGTTGTAGTCGGCGTCGGCCTGCGGCTGCGGTGGTGGCGAAGGCAGCGCGCGGCCATTGAGGCCAAGCATCGAGTAGGTGGTCTTCAGACGACGCGGCATTTTGTTGTGGAGAGGAGAGAATGGAGCGGCAGTGGTGGAGAGGAGAGAATGGAGCGGCGGTGGTGGATGGTGTATGTACTATATAGCGGCGGCAACTACCCACATTTACGCCGACTGGTTGTCGCGTCGCCAGTCGCTGCTCTCATGGCCGCCTCGGTTTCCGTGCGGGAGGCCATTAAACGCCGACGACCAACCTTCCCGCGTCACGGCCGATGCGAACCGTCGCGTCCTCTCGCTGACAAGGCGCCCCACCCGCGAAAACCGTCGTTCCGCGAGGCGTCGGCGCGCCCGATTCGCGCCCTTGGTGAAGGGCCCGGCACGGAGATGCCGGCGATTCTATTTGGCTCGAAAGATGGCCGGCGCCGTTTGGGACGTGCCGGTGCGAGCCCAAAAATTACGCCGACCCCCAAAAAGCTATCGGGGCCGCCGGTGGAGATGCTCTAACACACACCCAACTTGCGCATGTGCATGCGTGCTATTGTAACGCTTGAAGAACTGACAAGCTCCATCAAGAATATCTCTCTCAATTGGATAAGACAATCAAGGAAAGGGGGGTTTGCATCATGACTCTGGAGGGGACAAATAAGATGCTAGTTGCGATCATTGAACCGCTCTTCTTTATCGCCTACCTGTGGGGTACAAAATCTACACTACTATAAAAAGACCCAGAGCATCCAAGCCATCTTGGCCATCCAATCAACCGGTCTAGATTAGCCATAAAACAGTATTAGAGCATCTCCACTAGCGGCCCCGGTAGCAATTTAGGGGCCGGCGTCGTTTTTGGGCTCGCACCGGCGCGTCCCAAATGGCGCCGACCATTTTTCGAGCCCAATAGAATCGCCGGCATCCCAGTGCCGGCCCCTTGGTCAAGGGCGCGAATCGGGCGCGCCGGCGCCTCGCGAAACGACGGTTTTCGCGGGTGGAGGCGCCTTGTCAGCGAGAGGATGCGACGGTTCGCATCGGCCGCGACGTGGGAAGGTTGGTCGTTGGCGTTTAATGGCCTCCCACGCGGAAACCGAGGTGGCCACGAGGGCACCGACTGGTCACGCGGCGTCCAGTCGCCGTAAATGTGGTAGTTCCCACCGCTATATAGTACGTACGCCGTCCACCACCGCCGCTCCATTCTCTCCTCTCCACCACCGCCGCTCCATTCTCTTCTCTCCACATCAAAATGTCGCGCCGTCTGAAGACCACCTACTCGATGCTTGGCCTCTGATGACCCACAAGTATAGGGGATCGCAACAGTCTTCGAGGGAAGTAAAACCCAAATTTATTGATTCGACACAAGGGGAGGTAAAGAATACTTATAAGCCTTAACAACTGAGTTGTCAATTCAGCTGCACTGGAAAAGCACTAGTGACAGGGTGATGTGAAAGCAGCAGTAATATGAGAGCAATAGTAATAGTAACACACAGTAGCAGTAATGTGAGAGCAATGGCACCGAAAATAGTTGATACTACTTCCAATGACATATAGGACGAGTATATGATGATGAGAGATGGACCGGGGTTCCCAGCTATCTACACTAGTGGTAACTCTCCAATAACAAGTGTTGGGTGAACAAATTACAGTTGTGCAATTGATAGGATTGAAATAGCATTAAGACAGAACATCAAGTCTATTAATCATGTAGGCATGTTTTCCATATATAGTCATACGTGCTCGCAATGAGAAACGTGTACAACATCTTTTGTCCAACCAGCCGGTGGCAGGGCCTCTAGGGAATCTACTAGAAATTAAGGTACTCCTTTTAATAGAGCGGAGCAAAGCATTAACACTCCGTGAAAACATGTGATCCTCATACCTACGCCTTCCCTCCGGTTGTCCCAATTTCTGTCACTTTGGGGCCTCGGGTTCCGGACATAGACATGTGCAAACAACTTGTACATACAATCTAAGCAATAAGTATAGAGCTTAAATCTAAGATCATGCCACTCGGGCCCTAGTGACAAGCATTAAGCATAACAAGATTGCAGCAACAATAACTTCACAAACTTTATAGATAGACTAATCATAATGTAACAATCCATCGGATCCCAACAAACACAACACCGATTACATCAGATGAATCTCAATCATGTAAGGCAGCTCATGAGATCATTGTATTGAAGTACATGGGGAGAGAATACCAACTAGCTACAGCTAGAACCCGTAGTCCATGGGGGAACTACTCACGAGCATGATGAAGGCGATGGCGTTGATGGAGATGGCTTCCGGGGCACTTCCCGTCCCGGCGGTGTGCCGGAACAGAGATTCTGTCCCCCGAATGGAGTTTCGTGATGGCGGTGGCGCCCTGGAGTCTTTCTGGAGTTTCGTCAATCGGTGTCGATGTTTTAGGTCAGGACGGCTTAAATAGGCGAAGAGTCGGAGTCGGAGGGGCCACGGGGCCTCCTCACACTAGGGGGCGCCCACCCCTTGGGCCGCGCCGCCACCACGTGTGGGGCCCCCAGAGCTCCCCTCTGGTCCCACTCTGACTTTCTGGAAGGTTCCGGGAAAAATAAGATGTTGGGTCTTCGTTTCGTCGAATTCCGGGAATATTGCCCGAACAGCCTTTCTGGAACCAAAAACAACAGAACAGCAACTGGCCCTTCGGCATCTCGTTAATAGGTTAGTTCCGGAAAACACATAAAAACATTATTAAGTTTGAGCAAAACATGTAGGTATTGTCATAAAACAAGCATGGAACATCAGAAATTATGGATACGTTGGAGACGTATCTGCCTCAACGGCCGCGCGCTGCCTCTGCTACCACCGCAGCCGCAGCCGGAGCTGTAGGCCGACGCCGAGCACAGCTCCGACGAGGACGAAGTCCCATGGTTCGCGCCCTGGGACGAGGTCTACGTCGCAGCCACGAAAGCAGAGGAGGCGGAGGAGGCAGCTTTGTCGGGGGAGCCGCCGCAGGGCCCCGTCCACCCGGAGCAAGCGGCGATCCTCGAGTCGCTGAAGGCGCAATAATACCAGCAGTTGATGGAGGAGGAGGACGAGTTCGCCAACTACGCGAACCTCCAGCACGGCCTCGAGATCTCGCGCCAGCGAGCGGCCACAGAGGAGGCGGGACGCCGCCTCATGGAGGCGGGACGCCGCCTCATGGAGGCGGAGCGACAGAAGATCGCAGAACTCAACGCTCATCGCCACTATGAGGTCTTCGCCCGCCATATGGCGAGGCACGCCGAGATCGAAGCTTCTCGGGAAAGGCTGGAAGCGCGGGGATAGCACCGCCGGCAAGCCCCTGCGATGCCGGCCTCCATGCTCCACCGCCAGATGCGCGAAGCAAGGGAGGAGAAGCGGGCACGGACGCAGGCGGCGATGGTGAAGAACGACGACGAGGCAGGGCCGTCGAGCGGCCCAACCTACGGCCAGTAGATAGGATTAAGTTTAAGTTTTAGTTATGTTTAAATTCAAGCTACTTTTGTATAAACTTCGTATGAATTTCCTATGAATTTTAGTTTTTAAACATTATTTTAAATTTCAAAATCTATCGCGACTGGCGTATGGGGGAGCGCCGGTGTGGGAGCAACATCCCCAAATAGAGGATCCTATGTCGGCGCCCCCAATATGGCAATGCCGGCGCCCCTGCCGACAACTATTTGAGAGCTACCGGTGGAGATGCTCTTAGGAGGCATTTCGTAGCCTGCACCCCCCTTGGCTCGCATGGGGGAGCAATTTTCGGCCCGTTTGGATGCCTGGGCCAGGCCGCGTTGTCGCATGAACCGGTTCTCAAAGTAGTGTCGGGCCAGGACCTGGAGGAACGCCCGGTTCGGCAGTTTCCAGCGGTGCTGGCAAATCTCCACGCCCGTTGATGCGAAAGGGAATCTTCAGCGCACGGGCGGAGACGAGAATGGAGATGGCGGGAGCTGCGGCGCGCATCGGCGAAAAGCGAAGGATTCCGTCACCTCCCGCCGCGCCCCATGGCCTATTTCTACCCCCTCCTCCCCCCCAAATTTCGAGCTCCTCCTCCCGTCGGCAAGTAGGTAAGAGGAACACGCATCTCTGGTCGGGGATGGTTGCTGAAGCGGAGGAGGCGGCAGCGGCGGCGGCGAGTACGTCTAGGCTACCTCATGGTCCAGCGCATCTTCACCTCCGGCCATGACTGTAAGTCATCCTTTATCCCCGTACCACGGCAATGTTTAGATCTATGTTAGGAGTAGTCAGATCTTGTCTAGGGTTTGGTCTTGTGGTGAGCTATCATGATCTTGCTAGGATTCGACAGTTCCGGTTGCTACTGCCATGGTGTTGTCTAGGGTTTGGTCTTGTAGCAGGGGTTAGTCGAATGATCTGCTTGTGTGATTTAGGATGAACATGTCCGGTTGCTACAGTTGCCATTACCTGCTTGTGTGATTTAGGATGAACTTGTCCGGTTGCTACCGTTGCCATGACCTGCTTGGTTGATTTAGGATGAACTTGTCCGGATGCTAACGTTGTCATGAACTGCTTGTCTGATTTAGGATGTACATTGATGTGTGTAGGACTCCTTCTGCGATGAATTTAGCGCTTGTCTGCGTTGGTGATTCACAGATCCCTTCCCAAGTTCCCGATTCGCAGCCCATGTACGAGTCCAAGGTCACCCCTCTGCCCGTGTCTGACCTGGTGGCTCAGGTAGCGGCAGAAGTGGCTGCTAGGTTGGCCACCACTAAGAAGAACAAGAACCGGAGGGAAGTGGAGAAGGCCTGAAGTCCGGGCAGGAAAGGAATGCCACCATGAAATGGCTTCCTTTCATGTCCAGCTTCGTGTTGGAGAAGATGTGTGGCTTGATTCAGAGTGGGGCGCGTACTGACAAAGGCTTCAAGGAAGTCCATCTGAATTTTGTGGCTAAGGGCCTAGCTGAGCACTGTGATGTCTCCGTCTGCTCCACTCAGGTGTACAACCACCTGAGGAAGTGGAGGCAGAGGTGGCTCACCATTAGCAGGCTCCGCGATCTAAGCGGTGCTCAGTGGTGCGAGGACACCAAATCCATCGTCCTTGAGGGTGAGCACTACTGCGGGCACGTCACGGTGAGCACCTCAATAACTCAGTCCTCCTCACTAACTTTTGTGATCATCCACGAGCACAACTAACATCATTGTCCCTTCGTATCGTAGGATCACCCAAAGGACGCGGAGTTCCTCAATGTGCCCATCGCCGACTACGACGAGATGCACACCATCTTCTCCTTCGGCCTCGCCACCGACAAGTACGCCATGGGATCCAGTGAGCCCCGGGCTGCTGCCCCTGCACCTGAGGATGTTGACACCCAGGAGTCCGACACGGTGAACCTCGATGCTGACAAGCCCACCGACGCGCCCGAGAAGCCGACCGCCGGCAAGAGGAAGAGAGGTGCCTTCGCGGACGACGATCTGGTCGCCTTCACCAACATGACTATTGTTGTGAAGGAGGTCGCACAGGCCATCAGAGCGAACAAGCCGACGGACATGCACCCTGACCTCTACAATGCGGTCATGGACATGCTTGGCTTCACCGAGGATGATCTGATGGTCGCCCTCAGCCACCTTCTTGACCACAATGCCCAGGGTTCTAGCTTCGTCGGCATGATCGAGCCACACCGCGTCCTCTGGCTGAGGAACTACCTTGGCAAGTACCACAGCAAGGTGTTGTGGTTCCCTTGACGGGGTGGTTCAGGGAGGCATGCATGGTGGTGGATGCGGCGATGATGATGATGATGATGATGTGATGATGTATATTCTGGCAGTAGTTAGGATGAAAACATTTGGCCCCTTTTTGTAAGTATGATGAGGTAGTATATACTAACCCCTCAGGTCATGGTGAACTTTGCGGTGTTCTGTTGAGACACCCACTTTTTTTGTGGTGGTAGGACGACACCACGGTAGTGTAGGATAAACTTCTGATTGACTTTTGGAATGATATGCATGCCCCTGTTAGTTTCAGATTTGTTGTCAACACTTGTCTTGTTCTATTGCTCATTTCTGAATTGCTTCATTGTTGTGATTGCTAACATCTTCTTATGCCATGCTAGTGGTATGTGGTGTTTCGCGGGCGGGTTCGAGGAATCTACAACTCATGGAGAGTCTGTCAAGATCAGGTCAATGGCTACTCCATCAACAGCTACCGAGGATATGCAACATTGGAGGAGGCACAACAAGAGTACCTCACCTTCCTGGAAGAGGAGCTCCTGGAAGATCAGACCATCGATGATGCAGTGCCATTAGCACAGCTGCTGGCGGAGGAAGTACATGCTCTACAAGGAGCACCACCGGAGGTACGTCACAGGCGGGTCAAAGATTACATCATCGCCTTCCTCATTGTGGTGATCGTGAGGATCGTGTTCTTCTAACTGGTCTATGATCGTATGTAATATGACATGGCATGGTAATCCCACCCTATTTGAATTGTGGTAAAGATATGGAAATGTGATTTGAGCAACCAAATAGCTGATTCCTGTTTTCCTCCGTGCAAGATGGGCTGAAAACGGGCAACCAAACGATGGGGTCTGGGTTACTTCTCCGGCGCGCAAAAGGCCACACAGGTTACCAAACGTCCGGCAAAAAGTGGCCCATAGCCCGTTCTCAACGCGCAATGCCCCCCATGTCGCTGCGCCAGCCATGCAAGAATTCGGCCCAGGCAACCAAACGCGCCCTTAGGGCATCTCCAACGGCGCGACGCATTTTGGACCCCCGCGGGCGTCCGTTTGCGTCGCCTGGCGGATGCCCAAATGGTCGCGCGTCTGTTTGCTTCTGGGGCTAGCTCCAGCGGGGCGTCGCATTTTCGGCGCAGGCCAGATTTCAAAAAAAGAGATTGTAGCCTCAAATTTGCACGAAATTACAGCCGACAAATTGAGGTCTGCAATATGTTCATCACACTTTGCACAAGGTACGGCGCAAAGTGGAGCAAAAGGGGCACAACAAGGCCTGAACAACAATAAAAAAAATTCCAAAAGGAGGCCAAGGTGCTGGGCGCATGGCGATGGCGATCAGGCGTCTCGCGCGCGGATTTCGGCGCGCCTCTTCATGAACCATGCCCTAGTGTCGTCGTCGACGCCGCTCAAGTCGGCAAGCATGATCCTTGTGTCTTCTGCGCGGGTCTTGGCCTCGGCGTCCATCCTCCTCGCCTCGGCATCACGCAATTTGGCATCGACGTCTGCCTTTTTGGCCTCGACGTCCATCCTTTGGACCTCAGTGAACTCCTTCGCGAGGTTGTGGTAGATGGCAGCTGCGGCCTCTTTTTCCAGACGCCTCTTCTCGTCCCTAGCAGCCAAGGCGGCAAGATTCCCGGCCATTATCTTCTCCATGCTCTGGGTGAACGCAATGGCCTGCGCCTCCCGGGCTAGATCGGCCTTGGTAGCCTTATGGCCTCGGGGACGAGGTGGAAGGGCTGGACGGCCTTGATCATCGTCTTCGCCGTCGAGGTTGACCGCTGTCCCATTCCTCACAGCTTCGTTGTAGGACGCAAAGCTTGTCCTCCACTTCTGCGCGTCCTTGAGCACGTCCCAGCAATGGACCATATGGAAGCCCTTCTTATGCGTCGCCCTGAACTTCTCCAAGGCGCAGGATACCTGCAATCAAAGCCTCCAATGATGTACATAGAATGATGCAAATAATGTAGAATGATGATGGTTGTATCGTTTTTACCACTGAAATGACGCCTGCGCCGCTTACGGGGTTGTTCTTAACATGTTCGACCGCCGAGCAGAACTTGCTGCGTCTGCTGGATGGCGAACAACCAGGCGGTTTCGATGTCCTCCGCCCGATCATCTTGCGTTGGTGCCCAGTCATCATACGGGCCTGTCCCGGCCCGATCATCGCTAACGAACCCGCCGCTGAAGATCATGGCCTCGATGTCTGAATCATTCCGGTCCTTCCAATAGGCCTACGAATGACCGGACGACAGACGCATGATACACGGCAGTAGCACACATTGAGAGAGCTCACGTACGGGGTCGTCCATCGTCGGGGCAGGCGGCGCCATTTCGTCGAACAGGATGCGGGGCACCGGCATGCTCTCCTCCGGCACCTGGCGAGTCTTGTGTGTCGCGCCCGGGCAGGAGTCATCGCTTCTAGGCGTCCGGTTGAGGTCGGGAACCGCTGCCCTGACATTTTTCCGATGACAAGGGAATGCTTTCGCAGTTTGACCATGATACCTCTAATAGGACCATATCAGTGGCAGAGTCTACTCATACCAGTACTCCTATTTTGTTCCTATGTAGTGCTTAGATCTGAACCTCATAGCTACACCATGTTCACAGTTGCCGCTGTTCATATCTGCATAACCGAATACAGGTTTTGCCAAACAACATGCTGGATTTTCTGGCTGCACCTGTTCGATTCATTTGTGAGTTTCTGAGCTTCTGGACATTCTTTTGTTTCGGATAAATTAGAGAGGACCATGCAGAAATTGTAGTGATCTTTTTTAGCCTCCACACTAAGAAAGGAGTCAGGCCCTATCCCTTTCAATACTTTAAATAGGTAAATGAAATTGGACTAAAGTCCATGCCTATTTGAAGTGATGTGATCGAATTCATGTATACCCATTATCCTTGATACTGGAATACACATTTAGGTCTCACGTTGAGGAAGTACTAAATATGTAGATATTGGTCCATTTCATTATCATTTGGTACATCATCATCTATTAGAAATAAATTTTAGTTGAGTTAATTTGAAATGATCGATTCACAAATAACAACCATTGTCAAATTTATGTTGGTGTGCAGAACAAAACTTAGGATCTACAATCAAGGTTAGAAGATGTTGCAGGTGCCTGCAAAGTGACTTACTTTCTATTTACCTTGATATTCCCACTAGTAATCGGACTTACCTTCTATTTACCTTGATATTCCCACTAGTAATCGTAAGAGATCGATCTCTGATTTGAAGCTTGGGATACCCTTGAACGTTTACTTTTTCATAAGTTTAGTTTTATTTCATATGTTTCATAATAAGTTGTATCATCATCATCACCTATTTATTAGGGGGTGACTCTTATCCTTTCATATTGTTTTATTAGATGTATGAGTAAGGTTGAGTTCTACCACACTTGTACTTCGGTGGTGATTTTGGGATCTTCCACACCACTAACATGGTTTGAACAAGTGTAAGATGATTGATGCCATGGGATAGACCATGGGCTTGATTATCAAATGAAGTAAATGAAAGAAATTAGTACAAATTAAATTTGAGACTCTTAAAATTGAATACAAGTTGAGGTAGGTACGTACTCAAATCACAAACAGTGAATTACTCCATACTCGGCTTCAAAGTTAACCTTTGCTTTGATCTGTTTTAAGTCCTCTTACACAATATCAAACATATCTAGCTCTTTGCACAATTTTCAGATGAGTTAAAATGATTGTTCAATGAATAAACAAACATGCCCGCAACTAGAAGATGAAATAAAAGCGATCTTTTAAAGTATTAAATTCAAAGTGGACGTGTGAAGCTCTATATGTTGAGATCTCCTCACAGCGCTCGTTAGGTTGAACTTAATGATCTACTAGACCATTAAGACGTGCGTTGTCGCACCCGTCCATCTTAAAGAAAGAACTACATAATGTTAAATAAAATTTAGACATTAAAATTTCGAAATACAATGTATCGATAAAGATGGTGGGACATACTATGTTGTTGCAGTAGAAAAAAGATCATTCAGCCTGCATTTGATCAAATCAAAAGCTGAACAATCGGTCAACAAACCACATGAAATGCCTCTGGGCGACAAAAAGGAATTTCTTTTCTGCACAACACATGCTTTGCCAGATATGAATCAATGGGAGCTTTCAATAACTGAAAAAGGAGCAGTTAAATATGGATACAAAATATGAACACATATAAAATGAGCAAGCATCATGTGGAACAGTATACCAAAGATGAAACGATCAAAGTCAATCCCTATCATGTTGAATCATATGATTGTACCTAACTACCTTAGTAGGTGAAACAGTAGCCCCTTAAATCCTCATTTTTTTCGTCGTGAGAGGCATTGCAAATTAATTTTTTATAAGATGATTGTGAACATATGTGGATGGTATTTGGATATGTCCATACTTGCATGCAAGAGAAACGATATAGAAAGTAGTAATCTTTCTAGGAGTAGAATTATCAATTATGGTTAAGTTGATAGACCTAACTGAATGTTTGAAGCATTGTTGAGCACTACTGCAAGTTATTATAATGGATAAAGCTGAATATCGATATGAAGTGCAGCACCTAAATAGGAGAAATCTAGCTCCCATTGTGGGGCCCCGGACTAGCTGTCCGAAACACCCGTTATGCATACACATTCACGATCCCATGATCAGTGTGTCGTGAAGGCATAACCAAACTGGTATCAAATACAACATCCATTACAGTACTGAATAAAAAGATTACAACGGCCACATGATCAAATACTTACATAAGAGCCTCAATGGCAAGAGATCAACAACCACATAGCGGAAATACTTCAGACAAAAGCGTTTGCATGGCCCAAGTCATGCCATAACCCTACAGGCAACTGACTGGGAAGACGTGCCTAGCTCGCATAGACGTCGCCAACTCCTTCTTCATATGTCGAACTCCACCAAGTCTGGGCAAGTAAATAGCCAGGGACAAAGCCATGAGTACATTATGAATTATACTCGCAAACCACCTTAGAGAGAAGTAAAGGATATGCATTTTGGCAGTAGCAAGGAACATGCACTATTCTAGGGTTACAAGGAGTGAGAGATAGTTTCTCTCGAGAGTATGACATCTCTATATCTTTGTTGAAAACCTTTTTGAAAACAAGTTTCTTTTGAAGACTAATAGGTAAGGGTGACCCATTTTCCTTTCCGGCCATCTCGATCAGTATGGCCAAAACAACTTTTCCAACTTTTCACCGTACCTCCCAGGTACATTTCCACCAGTCCCACTGGCATCATTTTCCCGAAATATTTTTGAGAAAACACTTTTATAAACCAAAACTATCCTCTAATGCCACGTACCTCCATTCCCATGTCCATAACCGCGGACACGGCTATTCGAATAGATTTACACTCTGCAGAGGTTGTACACTTTCCCCATAAGATCCGATAAATCCGCCGGGATCATCCCTGATTCACCAAGCGTCAAAACGCGAGGCTCGGATAACCGATCGTAGTTTTTCGCTTGCTCGCCTTAGCCTAAGACATGCCGAATGAGTTGTACCTCCCAACACCAGAGTCCGGGATGCCGTTTACCAAGGAGTTGCAAAGTCCCCGACACCCGACCCTCCGGAATGCCATCCAACCACTTAGGCATCTTTCCACCCGCGTACCTAAACAGGCAAATGAGTTGCGTCCCTTCTCATAGGAAGAACCCCGGTCGAAGCATCCATGGTCGGACTGCCACTACACTTGCAGGACCCAAACTAAGGCGAGACAAACTACTACGCTATGCCCCGTCCCACTAAAGGGTAATGTGGTTGTACTGGCTAGGTCCGGTTTCGTACTATGGTCACCAAGGTTTTTCGAAAACAACTTTTCATCTCCCTTTGCCTCCAGCAATATCTTTCATAAACCTTTTTGTGTTTCGTAAAACCACACTTGGGCAGGGCTACCCCATTCCAAGGTTTTCGAAGAATTTCCTTTCTTGAAAACTTTTTCACAAACCTTTTTCAAAAGGGCTCCCGACCTATAGTCCCATTTCTCTTTTGAAAAGAGGTGACAAGGGTGATAAGGTGGTGAGAACCATATCACTAATAGAGGTGTGATCAGTAGGTACCAACGAGGGCTGCACCCTAAGGGTGGATTAATAAAATTTTGGGTGGCACTAACCACCGACATAATAAATAAAAGACATGCACTTTATAAAACCTTTCATAATGCAAGAGCAAGAATATATATAGGACCAGAGATGCATCAAGAGGTGGCTTGCCTTTGTTGGCTATTTGTCCCTGGACTTCTCCTTTAGGAATCATCTGCTCTTCCTTTCTCTTCGAAATCCTCACCGAGATCCTCTCCTTCTCCGGTAGCGTTCGCATTCTAACGTCGCAAAATAAAAGAGAAGGCAATCAATCCCTAAGCACAACATCAAACCACACAACAACCAACCCCTAAATCAGAGACACTAAATACATCAAATAATAGCACCTAGGGCAAAATGGTTATTTTGCTAAAAAGGCTCTGCCTCACAACAAAACATAATCTACACAATTAAAGGTGGCTAATGACCTTTGGAAACCACCAATAGGGTTCTGGTGCCAAGGTTCATTAAAAAGCATTTTAAACAAAAACAACAAAATTTCCCTATGGGTAAAATAAGCACTAGTATCAATTTAACAAGCCACTCCATAATAATGCACACAAAAATTTGTAAAATCAGAGAGAGTAAAGCTTGACTTTATAAAGCTACAAAAATTGGATTCAATAAATTTGGATTTTTAAAACAATAGATATGATTTTTATAAAACTAGAAATGACTTAGGGACCATTTAAATGGCCTAAATCTTTCTGTGACTCACAAAAATACATGCAGCATACCTACTGGAAGATACTAACATTTAGAACACGCATGCATGGGAATCAAACACAAAGTTTTTAAATAATTTAAAACATTTTAATAAGTCAAAAACTAGAATAAAGGATTTTCAAGGCAAACCATTATCAGAGCATAGCAAACCAGTAACAACCATACCAACAGATAGGTACAGAAAAATGTGATCCACCAAATTTGGTTGGGCATTTTTCTGAGCTACAAATTAATTTCCACAATGTTTATACTAAAAAAAGCACTCTGTTTTGGTTATAAAATCTCAATATAGCTCACAAAAATATTTCCTCTGACCTGGTTATACCCTAACATGATATCTACCACAAGCACTTGAATTTTCCCCAAAACCATGTCTATTTTTCGAACTAAAAATCAAAGAATAGCTCTCTGGACAGAATTTGATTTGCTAATCAAACAAGATCTAGGAAGCTCCTGCATGTGAGACCCATGCCAAAATAAAGGTATTGAGTTCTATTTCTCAGAAAAATTGGTTTCACTCAAAAAGGGTTCACACAATTCTCACAATCAATAAAACACTCTAACAGCAACATATCAGTAAAATAATAACCAGTAAAAATCCACAAGGGCAAAGCACATGCATGCAATACAGGGTGGTTAGGAATTTGTTTAGGAGTATTTAGAAATTAGAATCATAAAATTTGGGGCTTCTGTGAATATCTGGTGATTTAAAACCTAGAGTAGATCTGCAGAGTAATATTTTCACAGAAATATTCGAGAAAAGAGACATGGGCCGAAATGACCGGCGAAGCGGATCGACACTGGGCCAGTCCGTCTACGGCTCTGAAACTGAGATGGAAAAATGTTAAAAACCTGACTACGGGACCCACACGTCATTCTCTTAGCTAAAACTGAATGGGTAAGTTACCATTGGATCTAGATCTAATGGATGTGGTTAACCAACGTGACTTAAGGAAAAGGTGTCTGTCATGCGAAGGAGCTAATCGTGCATGCATGTACTGCAAACTCGTGGCTGCTAGCTGAAGACGACGACGAGGCCTCGTGAGCTCACCTGGGACGGCCGGAGACGACGGAGCCGGTGCACTTGCTCGCCTTGCTGGTGCTGGCGAGCTCTCGGTCGACGACGCGGACAGGAGCGTGCACGACCCCGGGACAGACTATCACGGACGAAGCCGACGACGGCGACACGGTGGTGGTGCGGCGGCCTGGGGCAGCTCGGTTCGTTCTTCATGGTCGTGCAGGAGAAGTTGTGGACGCCGGCAAGGCCGAGGACCAGCGATGAAGCGCCTTCACGCATGGACCTCGACGGCGACGAAGCTTGACGGTGGGAACTTCATGCGCGCCGCGCGGTGGTCGACGACGACAGAGGCGTCGCTGGAGCATCACTGGGGGCTCGGGGATGGTGGAGAAAAACGTGGGGGAGGGAGCGGCGCTGCGCGGCGGCTCGACGTGGTCGACCCGGTCGTTCTCGTTCGCAGGCGACTTGCCGGAGCCGACGCGGACGCGGACGAGGTCGATGCCGGAGGCGCCACGGACGGGCTCCTCGCGGATGCCGAGGGTGCTCAGGGTGCCGGAGGCGGGACGATGACGCGGAGTAGGACTTCCGGAGGCTCAGCTCGGCGCTCTAGACAGGCTCGCGAGGGCCCTGGGCATCGACAAGGTTGAGGACAACCGTCGCGTCTGCTTGCACGGGAAAGAACAGGGAGCTCACCGGCGGTGGTAGGATGAAGGAGATGGGCCGATGCCGGAACAAGGACGACGCGGAGACGGCGCAGCACGCCCAGACCGTCACGGACGTGCGGGCTCGTTCCCGGACGTCGACCTAGACAGGGACGAGCGCGAAGTCGGGGTGGGCAGAACTGCAGCGACGACGTCGATGACTTCAGCATCCCTGGGTCAAAACCGGAGAGGGGATGAGTACAAGGAGAGGAAGATGATGACAGCGGAGAAAAGGGGAGGCTTGAGAGGTGGTCTGCATCGAGCTGTGACGGGAAGACGGCCGCGCGGCGATCTGCGGCATGAGACTTGCTTCAGCTCGGTTTCTCGTTTGGAAGGAGGGGAAACGATGCAGGGTTTCATCCCTGGCGTTCCAGAGAGGGAGAGGGGAGGTGTGGAGTGCAGTGGAGTGAGACGGTCGGGAGCCTCGTGATTTATCTGCATCCACAGATGCAGTGCACCGTAGGCATGGCTCACGGAGTCGGTGGCGGCATCCCTCGAGGATGATTGGGTGGCGGGGCGGTGCTGCAGAAGACATGGGGTACGGTAGGTGTCTTGAGACCAAAGGAAGGGAGAGGTGCCTGCTGGACCGACATGAGCGGGGAGGTGCTGTCCGTCCTGGTGGCGTGGTCACCGCGGACAGATGGTGTCGGGCGGCGGGTGTATCCAGAGAGAAGGGGACAAAGAGGGGAGCGGGGCTGCGCCAGAGGGTTAAGAGGGTCTTGGGGCGCGTCTCAAGGCGAGAGCTCAGGGCAGGAGGTGGTCGGTCAGCGCGAAGGGAGGCCGACGAGAGGACGCACACAACCTGCTCGACGCCGCATCGGCATCCATATGGCGAGGTCGTTTCCGGCCAGGAGAAACAGGACAAGGGCCTTGGCGTGCGAGGGTGGTGTGCAGGAGCAAGGGCTGACACTATTTGGCTTGGGGTGCTGAGGAGGGATGCGGCAAGGGCACCATTTGCATGCATGCCTCAACCCGAAAACTTGTTTTTACAGGAGCCGGTACCTACCGGAGTGACGTCAGCAATGACGTCAGCCATGTGCTGACCAATTTTTTCACAAAATTGTGAAACAAATTTGAAACATAATTGAAACATAACTGAAACACTAATATTTTTGTGAAACAAACCGTAGTGACGTCAGCAATGATGTCATCAGTTTCACTTTTTGTCAGACTGTTTCACTATTTTTTCCATGTATCACTTTAGTTTCAAAAAAGTTTCACTTGTGTTTCAATTATTAGTTTTATATTAGACAAATATCAAAAGTCTCACCAATCTCAAAGCACATAGTGGAGGGTAGATGTGACACCTACACCTACCGGCTCCTTTAAAATCGCCGCTCTCTGCCTCAAGCGGCCTCTTCTCTTTCTCTTCACTCCAGCCGGAACCAGCCAAAGAGAGGGTGTGGTGGAGAGGTCACGAGGTGCATGGGAGTTGCAGGATCGTGACAGCTCACTAGTTGGCCAAGGCATGAGAGAGAGGGGGTATTTGGTTCTCATGCAACTTGCCTAGGCATGGTGCCACGCATGGATGGCTCTCAAATTGCCCAAATGGACAAGGGGGTGGCTTAGGGATAATGGGGTCGTCCAAAACATGGATTATCTGGTGCAGGTCCAAATGTTGCTGCTAGAAGGATTTTCAAGGGTTGGAGAGGTACATGCAATTGAGGTTAATAAGATGAAATTATCAAATGATCATCGATTTAGATAACGACTTGGTAGATGAGGTGATGAGGTTATATAGATCAGAGAGGTATATTTGATGTCCAAGAGTCATCATGTAATTTTGAATTTATTGGGTAAATGATTGGATCACTTCCTATGCCCAAGGCCAAATTTTGAATGGAATTCTTTAGAAAAGATTTTGAAGTTTTGGAAAGTAGGAGGATGGTATTCTGAGTTCAAAGTATGCTCTAATTGTATAACAAAGCATAGTAGGTTTTTCTCAAAATTATTTTGTAAAGAAAAGGTGCAACAAAAGGTCTATGTACTATTACCATGCATTTGTTAAATAGGAAGATAGAGAAAGAGAAATATTTTTTTAGAAATTAATTCGAATGGAAATGATGTGATAAAACATATCAACAACATTTCCTATTTTTATTTGAGAGAAATATTTGAAAATAGTTTGACAACAGAAAATGATAGTTTTTGAAGTTAAGGTAGGGAATAATAGGGTTTTAAGGTTTTTAGGAAATTTGGAGGGAAACACCAAATTTGAAATTTGGACCATTGCCATAGGGCATGGTACTGATTTTCATAGAAGATATTTTGTTTTAATTTCTTAAGGATAAGGCTCAAAGAGTGGGATCTAGATAAGAAGATGTGGGTTGAGGTACTTCACTTAACATTGTTCAACAAACATCACCCATCAAATAAAGTCAGACACATTTCAACCAAACACATGACAACACAAGCAAAACTTAAAAAGTTTTTTTTTTGTTCCCCCTGATTTTTGCACTTTGGAAAAATAAACAAGGTTGCAAAAGTTGGGGTGTTACACCCATCACAAATAATCATTTGAAATATGCAAGAAACCTAGCCATCATATGACAAAGATGAGCACATATCTATCTAGCAGCGAACCCATAAGATTTAATTGCAGGCAACCTGTTCCTTGGTTTCAAAATTACATTCATAGTTGCTATCTTCAGTAGACCCTCGACTATTTTGGTCAAGCACAAGAAGCAAAGATCGTAGAAACGAAGTTTCATTTAGAAGTATGTAGAAAGCTAACCTGCAACCGAAGTAGAGATAACCATCACTCCATCAGACCTGCTCCACACTACACATAACTGCACCAGCAATAGCAGAGTACCCTTTATTCTTGGTTAGTTTCTGGACACCATATATGAATTTTAAATAAGCCATAGAAATATGATTGACTTTATAATTTTTACATATCCGAACCAGCTGTATAGAATTAAAGAAGGCTTATTAACCCTTCTAACATATCGAAGCAATAACTACATACATACTCCCTCCGAGTAATAAAGCGCCCATTATCGAAAATAATCACTCTCACCTGAAGACTGGTGGCAATTTTGACCTGCAGCCTCCAAATCCCCCTTAGCAAATTCGCTCTGTTGTCCTGTACTGTCGTTATCTCGCAACAATACACAGGGAGGATAGTGGGATCAACAAGCTTCTCTGTACAAATTTTGCTCCATTGTCCGGGTGAGCTTGTCTATGGGCGGAGCGCCAAGCTAGGGCCGCCGCCAGGGAGAGGGTCGAGGTTGAATACGACATCATGGGTTGGGTTGGGTTGGGTTGTGGGTGTTGATCTGGTGTTTTTATTTTGGGTTTTGTTTTGGGTGTTGCAATCAAAAGAGATTGGCTAGGTTGTAGATGCTACAATCAAGATGTGGACCGGCTTGGGATTTGGTTCTTCTTCGATAGGGAAGACCGGTCTGGGTTTTTGGTGCTCCATCGGGAGGGGATCGGCGGGGTTATTTTTTCTTGGTTGTACGATCAGGAACAAGATCTTAGGGTTATTGATGCTTCAATCCAACGTGGATCGCTAGATATTTTTGGCGCTTCGGTCAATGGTGATCGGCTAGGATACGTGGTGGAGGCTAACTAGACGTCGATGGAAGAGCCTCGCTCCGATACCAAGCCATTCGTAATGGGTTGAAACGGTGCCCTTGTTCTAGGGATCGGGTAAGTGTTATATGAGGATGAGGTTAGGAAACGCCTCTGACCGGTGGCATTAGAGAGTGAAATACGCGTATGGGTGATGCTACACCATACGGTACCGTATAGATATCACGGGCTCAACAGGTAGGACCACATGTCAATCAGGAAAAAAAACCTGGAGTCTACCCTGCAAAATTTTAGAGTTGCGACCTTGACCATAAATAATTATACAACCAAGAGAAACACATATTTTTTTGTAGAAGGCGGGAGCTTTATTACTCAATAATAGGGTTACAATCACAAGATACAAAGTCTGATAAAAAACGAGGGGAACAGTCACACCAAAGCCGGCTGAACTGTCCCACTTTCACATTGGTAGCTAAACAATCTACTTTCAAGAACAAGCTCCCTTGAACCATTGATCACTTGTTTCAGCTCCATCACAAGTTTGGTATGTGGTGATCGGTCCAAACCTTTCCCCTTCAGAGTCTTTAGGGCAGTTGAACTATCAGATTGTAGCAGTAGTGGTGCGTCAGGGTACTGAAGAGCCAACACCAATCCTTCCTTAATTGCTAACAACTCAGCTTCATATGCATCAGTAAGATTTTCATAGGCCTTGCACGCTGTCATCTAAACAGCTCATGTGTGATCACGGACGATACAACCAATACCAGCAGAGCCATTAAATTGAAGAAAAAATCCATCCACTGTTATTGGCTTATTGCTACCCAACCAGCAGCTGGTTTGGGCCACGTAGTGTTTTTCACCACCAAGTCTTTGTCCTGAACAGGTTCCTGGAGACTAACAACACTCTTCCCCTTCTCAAGATCTCTTCCATCTGGTTGTTTTAAACATATAAGGGAGTCCATATAGTTACTGGCGAATTCTGTTTTTCATGAACTGCATCATTACGTAACTGCCAATTTCGCCAAACCAACATCATAATTCTCGCGCTCGTGTATGTTCATTTGATCTAGCCAACAGGTCTAACAAACACATATGAAATAGATAACGGTCCACTGAGATTTCTTTAGAAAGATCCAATCGATTCGTATTGGAGCACAAATCGTCAAGCATTGGAGCGGACAAAAATCCAAGTGAACTATTTAGAAAAAATAAGTCAATGAACTCTTAGCAATTCCAAATATATTATTCATATAAAAAGAATCTCTAACAAACTCATAGCCACTCTCAACTATACTCTCAACCGCAGGCTGGTGGCAATTCTGACCTTCAGCCTCCAAATCCGCGTAGCAAATTTGCTCGGGTCGCTGTCAACGATCGTTATCTCGCAACAATACACAGGGAGGAGAGTGGGCTCAACAAGCTTTCTCCGTACAAATTTCGCTTTCGCCACTTTCTTCCGTTAATCCGTTCCGCTTCCGTCGCCACGCGCGCGACCGGAGAATCCCCGCAGCCTATCCGAAATCCTAGGAATCTCCGATCCCCTCCAGCCAACTCAACTCGGTGGTTCAGCTCGGAGATCTGTGTGTTCTGCATCTCGCGGCTCCGTGCCAGTGAAATTTGTGTGGCTGTTCTTCGATCTCCGGCTCAAGAAGCATTCCCCCTTCTTCGTGGAGTCCTAGAGGAAGCACTGATTCCGGCCGCAAAGATTGCACCTTTTGTTTTGTTTCTGTCTGATTTTTCCCCACTATAGCTTAAGAATCAGCGGAGATGACGACGGCGGCGGGGCCCGCGACGGAGCGCTTCCCGGAGAGCAGCAGCGCGCCGCTGCTCCCGACGAAGCAGCTCGCCGCTCCGTCCGACGAGGCCGCCGCCTTCCACGAGTTCAACGGCGCCTCCTTCCCCGGCGCGGTGTTCAACCTGTCCACCACCATCGTCGGCGCCGGCATCATGGCGCTGCCGGCGACCATGAAGGTGCTGGGCCTCGTCCCGGGGCTGGTCATGATCGTGCTCGCCGCCTTCCTCACCGACGCCTCCATCGAGCTGCTCATGCGGTTCAGCCGCGCCGTGGGGGCGCCCTCCTACGGGGCCGTCATGGGGGACGCCTTCGGGTGGTGGGGGCGGAGGCTGCTCCAGGTCTGCGTCGTCGTCAACAACGTCGGCGTCATGATCGTCTACATGATTATCATCGGTAACATCCTCTCGGCCAGGCTATGCTGTCTCAGTGACTTGGTGTCTTCCATTCAGAATGGTACTATTCAGTTAGGCATGTGAAGCATGATCTTCTCACAGTTTTGGAGTCTTATCTGTACCAAAGTAGTTTTGTATCGGTAATTTAACTCCCACTTTTATATTTATTAAGGAAGTAGTACCCCGTAACTAATACCATTTACACGCAGTAAGTAGTATCACTTTCAGAACAGCTATTACACCAGCACTGCTGCATGTTCAATGACTTATGAGTTCTGAAATACAACTGGAGTGCAATATTACAGTAACGAATAAATTCTCTGTCAGTTAACTCGTATCAATTTATTTCTCCCGTGAATATGTGATGCTTTGTTAGTACATCTGCATCCTTGTTTTGCTGCATAATGTTTGAGTCCACCTGCACCATGTACACCTTCCAAACAGAATGCCAAGTGGAAGCTGTGAGCACATATGTTTTACTGATAAACTGCCTGCATCTTCAACTGTTTTATGGATAGATACTTTTTCTAAAGTTCTCAGTTCTTGGTGCTTGAATTGTGGGGATTGGCCCCTATTGAGGCACGTTGTGAATCTAATATAAACCGGTCCCTCTTTACCTTAAGGTGATGTGCTTTCTGGAACGTCCTCTGGTGGTGAGCACCACTACGGTGTATTAGAAGGATGGTTTGGGACACACTGGTGGAACGGGCGTTTCTTTGTTCTCCTGGTTACTACCCTCGCTGTGTTTACTCCTCTAGCGTGTTTCAAACGTGTTGGTAAGTGATTGCATGAGAAAAGCATCAATTACTTTTCTTTCTCATCTTGGTGAGAAATATTTGACTTCTTCTGCATTTTGTAAGAGTAAGATACTATGTTTTATTCATCTCCATCTGACAATATGCCTTTTGTTTCTTTATCGCAGATTCACTGAGCTACACATCTGCCGTATCTGTTGCTTTGGCAGTTGTATTCGTTGTTATCACTGCAGGAATTGCTATTGTGAAACTGATACGCGGGCAAATCCCAATGCCAAAATTGTTCCCTGAAGTTCCTGATCTAGCATCTGTCTGGGAACTTTTCACAGCAGTACCGGTGCTTGTCACTGCTTACGTGTGTCATTATAATGGTACGAGCTAATCCTAGTCAACAACAACAACATCAAAGCCTTTTTCCCAAGCAAGTTGGGGTAGGCTAATCCTATGCCGATTGCAAAAAAGTGCACATTTGTGACTGAGCTAAAATGATTATTATTGGTTTAATAGATATCTATTTTTTCTCGAACACACACCAAAATTCGTGTCATTTGTATTAGAAGAGATATATATAGTTGAAGTTTATCTCCTAAATTTGTAGCTAATGTCCAACAGAGTTAGCTTGGCTTCTCAGTTGACTAAGGACATCCTATGATATTT
Organism: Lolium multiflorum; assembly: GCA_030979885.1. Lineage (NCBI taxonomy): Eukaryota > Viridiplantae > Streptophyta > Magnoliopsida > Poales > Poaceae > Lolium > Lolium multiflorum. The sequence goes on from CM061753.1 coordinate 63,945,480, forward strand.
TGCAGTTCACCCAATTCATAATGAGCTCAAGGAATCTTCCCAGATCAAGCCAATAGTTCACACATCATTGGCTCTGTGCTCGACTGTCTATATTACAACAAGTTTCTTTGGATATCTTCTGTTTGGTGAATCTACACTCTCTGATGTGCTCGCTAACTTTGACTCAAATCTCGGCATTCCTTACAGTTCAGTTCTTAATGATGCTGTCAGAGTGAGCTATGCTGTCCACCTTATGCTCGTGTTCCCCATGATATTCCACGCACTGCGGCTCAATTTGGATGGGCTTCTCTTTTCCTCTGCAAGGCCCCTATCTTCTGATAACACAAGGTTTGGTGTAATGACAGCAGTGCTCCTCCTCGTGATTTTTGTATCTGCAAACTTCATTCCGAGCATCTGGGATGCCTTCCAGTTTACTGGGGCTACTGCTGCTGTTTGCATCGCCTTCATTTTCCCAGCTGCAATCACTTTGAGGTAAGTTGATACATTCAAGTTGTTCATTATACATCCTCCCGTCCTTGTAAGATAAACAAATTGTACATCTTCCTTTCTAGCTCTAGTATGTTGCACTAGTAACTTTAATGCACGAAACCAAAATAAAAATTAGGTGGAAAGAAACCGGCTGCGATGCTGTCCATGTTGACTGATATACATTTGTGTATTATGACACTGAGTGTCTTATAAGGCCACTAATTTATCAATGGGCAGTTGACCTAATAAAATGAAGGGCTAGGTTTAGTTGTTTAACAAAGTTGCTTGTCTTCATCATCTAATGCATTTGGCTTTCAATATCCCAGGGATCCTCACAGCATAGCAAAAAAGTGGGACAAAATACTCGCCGTCTTCATGATTGTTCTTGCAGTCACTTCGAACGTAGTAGCTGTGTACAGTGATGCATACTCGATATTCCATAAGAAAAGTGCCCCCTCCCAAGCCTGAGGCGCATACCCTGTAGAGGAGCCAACACATGGAAGGGGAATTTGTATGAAGGTTGTTTATACCTCATCATTTAGCCAATAAGGTCATTCTAGGGCCTACTCCTGGGATTGGTTTCACGATTTATTTGGCGGACCACCCTCTGGCTCAACTGTGTTGAGCCAGTTCGGATGCTTGTTTCTAAGGATCGGTACGTAAAATTCGGCTGAGGTGTTTTTTGTGCAATGTACACTACAAGGCGTGTAAAAATGTGAAGTTACAGAGTTATTATTATGCTCGATATGTGAACAGTTATTTTGCAATTGCAAACACATAGTTGTACCTGTTGTGAGATGGTAATTGAAATTATAGAAGTTTAAAGCTTATTATTAATGCTTATTACATGTTTAAGCCAGCAAAATTGGTGTTTCACACACCTAACAGAGAACTGAAATCAGTTCGGACTCAAGGTATGGAAGCAGAGACAAGGGACACAAGGTGCATTCTCGAAAGAAAAGAAAGAACGAACACAAGTTGCGTTTGTGCTTGCATACAATTGCAAAGCATTTGCTTCCACCTTGCATTACCCCAGTTAAGAGAACAATATATGTCTATCCCGTGATCCCAGCAATGGACTAGAGAACGAACTGAAGGAAAACACAATGGACACCGGCCTCGCTGAGCAATAGATACTAGTGCATATATATATAGCTTGACAATTGATCCGACACATTTAAATTATTTCTTGGATTGTCAACACATATCTAATTTGTTCCAAACCCATTGCAACGGGTGGGAATTTTGCTAGTATTCGTAGTCTTTCCACGACATCTTGGTCTTTCCCGTCTTGCTGCTCATCGTCGGCTGATAGAAGGCGCCGGTGCCACTGTTGACGCAACGTGATGCTAGATGTTAGAGAATACTCAAGCTAAACAGCAAGAATGGAAGAAAAGAAAACAGTGGCAGAGCAGCAAACCTTGAAGTGGGTGTCTGGTGAGCAGCGCTGGACAGCCCCTGGTGCTGCTGCTGAGGCGCTGGGCTGCCGGCCGTGCTGCTGCTGCTGAGGCGCTGCTGTGGCGGCTGGTACCTCCTAGCCCAGTGCAACGGGTTGCCGTCGGCGTGAAGACGCACCTGAGGCTGCTGCTTCTTGGCTGATCCAGCTCCCACCAATCCCAAACCCCAACTTAACCACCCCTCGCCCCCCTCCGTGGACGCTCCCGGATTTGGCATCGGCGCTTCCCACTTGGACCTCGGCGCTTCCCACTTGGACCTCGGCGCTCCCTTACCGTAAAACTGCTCTGGCGTCGGCCCTTCCCATTTCGGCATCGGCGCTGAGCAACCTCCGTTGCCGTAATACTGCGCCGACGAAGAACCTTTCTCAGGTGTGGTCGCTCGAGTGCGTGTTTGCGCTAGCTAGCTGAACGAGTGAGGACTGAAGAGGGAACGGGCGGATTTATAGATCCGCTAGCTTGACCAAATGCAGGTTCCTTCGTCGTCATATTCTGTCGTTAAATTGGGACGTTAGTTAGCTCATCATGTACTCCATGAATGACGTCCTTCTCTGCTACCACTAGCAGTATGTGCCCGGCTGCTGCGATTGATCGATCACCATATAGTAATCCCCACAGGGCTAAAACAGGATTAATCAATTGCACAACCGCGTTGTCTGAACATTGACAGAGGGGTCTCCCGCGTGCGTCAATGCTCGCGGCGGCCACCCACCCCACGCGGCACACAGCTCACCGAGTTTCCCAAGCCTACTTGGCTACTTGTGCTTTGTTTGCTGTGTTTAATCCTCTACTAAAGACTCCTTTAATTCATAGGATAGAAATGAGAGCATGACATAAATTTGAGATGCCATGCCTACTAAAATTCTATGGAAAGATGAACTTCCTTTAGTAGTTGTAGCAAAGGAATTTTCATGAGGTGTGAGCTAAGAATTTTTTCCTATAGGATTTGTTGCTATGAGCAGCGGCGCCCCCAAATAGATGCTTCCAATATAATTTGGCAATTTTCTTTAAAAATATTCTGTCACACTTCAACCATCCTTGCAAACAATATTTCAATCAAATAGAATTATTCAACCAAATAAACAATATTATTCAATCAAAACATAGAAATAAAATAATTCACCAGCAATTTAAATAAATGAAAATGTGAGAAGTTCAAATAGGTCAAAACCCATGCGGAGTATCCTCTCCTCGCCCACAAATGTTCCACTAGATTATCTCGCATTTGACGATGAAATTGTTCGTCGCGGATTTCTTGACGCATGGCGAGAAAAGCTCTAAACTCGGTCGGCACTTAGTGATCAACTATAGCGAGAGGCATCTCACAATTATATGGATGATCATCATTCACTAGAGCAACACAATCACTCTCGATAATCATGTTGTGAATGATCACACTACTCATGATCTCCCACATTTGAGATGTCGACCATATGAGAGAGCATGGTAGTGGACAATAGCAAAACAAGCTTGAAACACACATGAAATGCCTGCTCGAAATCGGTTTTCCGCGAAACTAGGCTAACACATGTATATTGTGAAGATGTATATCTAGGATTTTTTACAAAAAAAATCGGCACTTTGAAATATTTTTTTTGTAGAGTGAGCACATGCACACGGGAGTTGAATTGAAAAATAAGGCCACAGATTCATTCGAACCAAAAGGGCCAAAACATGTGGAGTAATTAGGAATAAATTAGAAGGATTTATCAAAATTGGGGCTACGGTTAGGAGCCCAGTACTACTTTTACTAATTTTCGAGTTCAGTACCACTTTTGATGCAGGGAGCAACAAATAGAGTTAATCCTCCACACACAATGTTTTAACCTTGGTGGCCCGGTGTCAGTGATGACATGGCCTAATGGTTATTGCCCTGTCGTTTAGACCCACGATGCTCGTAGGGGATCGATGGCCACCTCCACATTGTATCACTCCTCTCCTCCTCTGCCTCCCTCTCCCAATTGGCAGTCGACGCACACTTGCTAGTCTCTCCAGCGTTCGTTGTGGGCGAGGGTGATGGATCTAACACCCTGCTGCCCCGCCACCATCTCAGCTTCTCTCTTTCATTCGTTGTCGTGCTGGACTCTTTCGTCGAATCCATCTGGTCCTTCCTAGCATCATCCTTCGCCGCCATCTTTGCGGTCGCAATGATGCTCGACTCCAATGACCTCCTCCCTGCCTCCCGTGATAAGGTTGTGTCTGTGCTCGCCTCGTTCACATCCTCCAATGCCGCGTGCAGGTTCCTGATCTAAGAATCGGGTACCGTCGTACCCCACCTCTACCTGTCGCGCGCTGGAGTCCAGAGGGGCTAGCGCAGTGGTGTTTGTCACGTTGCTCGGCTATGTGGCCTCAGTACTCATGGTTTGTGCCGCGGTCATGCTTCGAAACATCGATGCTTTCCCAGACCTACTCTCCGTGTTCCGCGACTGATAACCCACAAGTATAGGGGATCGCAACAGTCTTCGAGGGAAGTAAAACCCAAATTTATTCATTCTACACAAGGGGAGACAAAAAATACTTATAAGCCTTAACAACTGAGTTGTCAATTCAGCTGCACCTGGAAAAGCACTAGTAACAGGGGTGATGTGAAAGCAGCAGTTATATGAGAGCAATAGTAATAGTAACACAACAGCGTACACAGAGGCAATGGCACCAGAAAATAGTTGATACTACTTCTAATGGCATATAGGACCGAGTGAGTATTTGATGATGAAAGATGGACCGGGGTTCCCTATCTACACTAGTGGTAACTCTCTAATAACAAGTGTTGGGTGAACAAATTACAGTTGGGCAATTGACATAATTATTATAGCATTAAGACAGAACATCCAGTTTACTAATCATGTAGGCATGTTTTCCATATATAGTCATACGTGCTCGCAATGAGAAACTTGCATAACATCTTTTGTCCTATCAGCCGGTGGCAGCCGGGCCTCAAGGGAATCTTGGTAATTAAGGTACGATACGTCTCCAACGTATCGATAATTTCTTATGTTCCATGCTACTTTATTGATGATACCTACATGTTTTATGCACATTATATGTCATATTTATGCATTTTGGAACTAACCTATTAACAAGATGCCGAAGAGCCATTTTGTTTTGTTTTGGTTTCAGAAATCCTAGTAAGGAAATATTCTCGGAATTGGACGAAACTTTCGCCCAGGGTCCTATTTGCACGAAGCTTCCGAAGACCGAAGAGATAACGAAGTGGGGCCACGAGGCAGCCGGGGACGGGCGCGCGGCCGGCCCTGGCCGCGCGGCCCTACCCCGGGCACCTCGTGTGGCCCCCGCGTTGCCCTTCCGCCTACTTAAAGTCTCCGTCGCGAAACCCCAGGACCGAGAGCCACGATACGGAAAACCTTCCAGACGCCGCCGCCGCAATCCCATCTCGGGATTCAGGAGATCGCCTCCGGCACCCCCGGAGAGGGGATTCATCTCCCGGAGGACTCTACACCGCCATCGCCTCCGGAGTGATGAGTGAGTAGTTCACCCCTGGACCATGGGTCCATAGCAGTAGCTAGATGGTCGTCTTCTCCTTGTTGTGCTTCATTGTTGGATCTTGTGAGCTGCCTAACATGATCAAGATCATCTATCGTAATACTATATGTTGTGTTTGTCGGGATCCGATGGATAGAGAGTACTATGATTATGGTGATTATCAATCTATTGTTTATGTGTTGTTTATGATCTTGCATGCTCTCCGTTATTAGTAGATGCTCTGGCCAAGTTTGTACTCTTAACTCCAAGAGGGAGTATTTATGCTCGATAGTGGGTTCATGCCTCCATTGAATGGGACAGTGGAGAAAGTTCTAAGGTTGTGGATGTCTTGCCACTAGGGATAAAACATTGATTCTATATCTAAGGATGTAGTTGTCGATTACATTACGCACCATACTTAATGCAATTGTGTTGCTTAGCAACTTAATACGAATGGGGTTCGGATGATAACCTGAAGGTGGACTTTTTAGGCATAGATGCGTTGGATGGCGGTCTACTTTGTCGTAATGCCGGATTAAATCTCACTATATTTATCATATCATGTATATGCATTGTTATGCCTTTCTCTATTTTGTCAATTGCCCGACTGTAATTTGTTCACCCAACATGCTTTTATCTTATGGGAGAGACACCTCTAGTGAACTGTGGACCCGGTCCTATTCTTTACATAGCATACAACTGCAATTGTGTTTTCTGTTTTCTTTGCAAACATCTTCCACTCGATACGTTTAATCCTTTGTTACAGCAAGCCGGTGAGATTGACAACCTCACTGCTTCGTTGGGGCAAAGTACTTTGGTTGTTGTGCAGATTCCACGTTGGCGCCGGAATCCTTGTTGCGCCGCATCACATTTCGCCACCATCAACCTTCAACGTGCTTCTTGGCTCCTCTGGTTCGATTAAACCTTGGTTTCATCTGAGGAAACTTGCTTCTATACGCATCATACCTTCCACTTGGGGTTCCCAACGGACGTGTGCATCTACGCGTATCAAGCTAAATTTCTGCGCCGACACGCTGCAAGGGGAGTCTCCACTTCTCAATCTCTTTACTTTGTTTTTGTCTTGCTTTATTTTATTTACTACTTTGTTTGCTGCACCTAATCAAAATACAAAAAAATTAGTTGCTAGTTTTACTTTATTTACTGTCTTGCTCTCTATATCAAAAACACAAAAAAAATTAGTTACTTGTCTTTACTTTGCTTGCCTAGTTTACTTTTTGCTTATTTCATCATGCTTAATCCTAAGTTTACTTTGGAAGAGATACCGGTAGGACGAGGGTGTATCATTGGAAGAGATAATATAGAAGAATTTTTCACCCATGTTAGTATGGATGAAGATTTTGAAGATATACCATTATTAAAAACTGCTCCTACTTATGAAAGTGCTTCTGCCTGTTTGATACACATGTTAGAAACTAGATTTGTTAATCTCAATCCCATAATACAACATATGTTTCTTACACTTTCGGATATGGAGATGGGGGAAAAGAGAAATTTTGTTTTAAAAGTCCTTGTTAGAGAATTTGAGGATATAGTTAAAGAAGCTAGAAAAGTTTTTATTAAGCATAAGAGGCTTGGTTTCTTTCCTAATTTTAAACAAATACTTGAAAAGATGGATATGGATAGAATTAAGTATACTAATAATGTTAATGATGGTAGGGAAATTAAAGCGCCAATACCTAGTAAACTACTAGGAATGCATGAAGCTTTGGAAAACAACTATGCTTGGCTTGTTCCTGAAAATTTGTTTGATGAGAATAGTAAGCCTAGGAGCGATGAGAGAGGAGTTACTTATATAGACCAGATACAATGCATTGTTGAGAAAACTCCCAACACCCCTGGTAATGATGTTGATGCTTCTACTCTTGATAATACTTGATTTGCACTTTCGCGCCTAGCTGAAAGGCGTTAAAAGCGCTTATGGGAGACAACCCATGTTTTTACCTACAGCAATTTTTTGTTTTGTTGAGTCTTGGAAGTTGTTTACTACGTAGCAACCTCTCCTTATCATGTTTTTGTGCCAAGTAAAGTTTCTATGTCAAAGTTGATGTTATATTTGGGATCGCTGCGCAGAAACAGTTGCTGTCTGTCACGAATCTGGGCACAGTTCTGTAGAAAATTCGAAAAAATCTGCCAATTTACGAGCGTGATCCTCAGATATGTACGCAACTTTCATTAGTTTTGATTTTTTCCATTTGAGCAAGTCTGGTGCCTTTAAATTCGTCTTTACATGTTCTGTTTTCAGATTCTGCCTTTATTTCGCATTGCCTCTTTTGCTATGTTGGATTTATTTCTTTGATCCATTAATGTCCAGTAGCATTATGCAATGTCCAGAAGTGAAAATAATGATTGTGTCACCTCTGAATGAGTGAATTATTAATTGTGCACTAACCCTCTAATGAGTTTGCTTGAAGTTTGGTGTGAAGGAAGTTTTCAAGGGTCAAGAGAGGAGAATGATATACTATGATCAAGAGGAGTGAAAGCTCTAAGCTTGGGGATGCCCCGTGGTTCACCCCTGCATATTCTAAGAAGACTCAAGCGTCTAAGCTTGGGGATGCTCAAGGCATCCCCTTCTTCATCGACAACATCATCAGGTTCCTCCCCTGAAACTATATTTTTATTCATCACATCTTGTGTTCTTTACTTGGAGCGTCGGTTTGTTTTTGTTTTTATTTTTGTTTGAATAAAATGGATCCTAGCATTCACTTTGTGGGAGAGAGACACGCTCCGCTGTTGCATATGGACACATGTGTCCTTAGGCTTTACTCATAATGTTCATGGCGAAGTTTCTTCTTCGTTAAATTGTTATATGGTTGGAATTGGAAAATGCTACATGTAGTAATTCTAAAATGTCTTGGATAATGTGATACTTGGCAATTGTTGTGCTCATGTTTAAGCTCTTGCATCATATGCTTTGCACCCATTAATGAAGAAATACATAGAGCTTGCTAAAATTTGATTTGCATATTTGGTCTCTCTAAGGTCTAGATAATATCTAGTATTGAGTTTTGAACAACAAGGAAGACGGTGTAGAGTCTTATAATGTTTACAATATGTCTTTTATGTGAGTTTTGCTGCCTGTTCATCCTTGAGTTTGCTTCAAATAACCTTGCTAGCCTAAACCTTGTATCGAGAGGGAATACTTCTCATGCATCCAAAATCCTTGAGCCAACCACTATGCCATTTGTGTCCACCATACCTACCTACTACATGATATTTCTCCATTCCAAAGTAAATTGCTTGAGTGCTACCTTTAAAATTCCATCATTCACCTTTGCAATATATAGCTCATGGGACAAAATAGCCTTAAAAACTATCGTAGTATTGAATATGTACTTATGCACTTTATCTTTTATTAAGTTGCTTGTTGTGCGATAACCATGCTTGGGGAACGCCATCAACTATTGTTGAATATCATGTGAGTTGCTATGCATGTCCGTCTTGTCTGAAGGATCTATCATTTTAGTGGTTGGAGCATGCAAAATTGTTAGAGAAGAACATTGGGCCGCTAACTAAAGCCATGAATCATGGTGGAAGTTTCAGTTTTGGACATATATCCTCAATCTCATATGAGAATAATAATCATTGCTACATGCTTATGCATTTAAGAGGAGTCCATTATCTGTTGTCCATGTTGTCCCGGTATGGATGTCTAAGTTGAGAATAATCAAAAGCGAGAAATCCAAAATGCGAGCATTCTCCTTAGACCTTTGTACAGGCGGCATGGAGGTACCCCTTTGTGACACTTGGTTGAAACATGGCATGCGAAGATCCGGTAGTCCAAGCTAAGTAGGACGAGGTGCGGGCACTATTAGTATACTATGCATGAGGCTTGCAACTTGTAAGATATAATTTACATAACTCATATGCTTTATTACTACCGTTGACAAAATTGTTTCATGTTTTCAAAATAAAAGCTCTAGCACAAATACAGCAATCGATGCTTTCCTCTTGAAGGACCATTCTTTTACTTTTATTGTTGAGTCGTTTACCTATCTCCTTCCACCTTAAGAAGCAAACACTTGTGTGAACTGTGCATTGATTCCTACATACTTGCATATTGCACTTGTTATATTACTTTATGTTGACAATATCCATGAGATATACATGTTATAAGTTGAAAGCAACCGCTGAAACTTAATCTTTCTATGTGTTGCTTCAACGCCTTTACTTTGATTTATTGCTTTATGAGTTAACTCTTATGCAAGACTTATTGATGCTTGTCTTGAAGTACTATTCATGAAAAGTCTTTGCCATATGATTCACTTGTTTACTCATGTCATTACTTTTGTTTTGATCGCTGCATTCATTACATATGTTTACAAATAGTATGATCAAGATTATGATGGCATGTCACTTCGAAATTATCTTTGTTATCGTTTTACCTCGGGACGAGCAGAACTAAGCTTGGGGATGCTGATACGTCTCCAACGTATCGATAATTTCTTATGTTCCATGCTACTTTATTGATGATACCTACATGTTTTATGCACATTATATGTCATATTTATGCATTTTGGAACTAACGTATTAACAAGATGCCGAAGAGCCTTGCTTTTTTCTTTTTTGGTTTCAGAAATCCTAGTAAGGAAATATTCTCGGAATTGGACGAAACTTTCGCCCAGGGTCCTATTTTTGCACGAAGCTTCCGGAAGACCGAAGAGATAACGAAGTGGGGCCACGAGGCAGCCGGGACAGGCGGCGCGGCCAGGCCCCGGCCGCGCGGCCCTACCCCCGGGCACCTCGTGTGGCCCCCGCGTTGCCCTTCCGCCTACTTAAAAGTCGCGAAACCCCGGGACCGAGAGCCACGATACGGAAAACCTTCCAGAGACGCCGCCGCCGCGAATCCCATCTCGGGGGATTCAGGAGATCGCCTCCGGCACCCTGGAGAGGGGATTCATCTCCCGGAGGACTCTACACCGCCATGGTCGCCTCCGGAGTGATGAGTGAGTAGTTCACCCCTGGACCATGGGTCCATAGCAGTAGCTAGATGGTCGTCTTCTCCTTGTTGTGCTTCATTGTTGGATCTTGTGAGCTGCCTAACATGATCAAGATCATCTATCTGTAATACTATATGTTGTGTTTGTCGGGATCCGATGGATAGAGAGTACTATGATTATGGTGATTATCAATCTATTGTTTATGTGTTGTTTATGATCTTGCATGCTCTCCGTTATTAGTAGAGGCTCTGGCCAAGTTTGTACTCTTAACTCCAAGAGGAGTATTTATGCTCGATAGTGGGTTCATGCCTCCATTGAATCGGGACAGTGAGAAAGTTCTAAGGTTGTGGATGTGTTGTTGCCACTAGGGATAAAACATTGATTCTATATCTAAGGATGTAGTTGTCGATTACATTACGCACCATACTTAATGCAATTGTCTGTTGCTTAGCAACTTAATACTGAATGGGGTTCGGAGGATAACCTGAAGGTGGACTTTTTAGGCATAGATGCAGTTGGATGGCGGTCTATGTACTTTGTCGTAATGCCCGGATTAAATCTCACTATATTTATCATATCATGTATATGCATTGTTATGCCTTTCTCTATTTTGTCAATTGCCCGATGTAATTTGTTCACCCAACATGCTTTTATCTTATGGGAGAGACACCTCTAGTGAACTGTGGACCCCGGTCCTATTCTTTACATAGCATACAATCTGCAATTGTGTTTTACTGTTTTCTTTGCAAACATCTTCCACTCGATACGTTTAATCCTTTGTTACAGCAAGCCGGTGAGATTGACAACCTCACTGTTTCGTTGGGGCAAAGTACTTTGGTTTTGTTGTGCAGATTCCACGTTGGCGCCGGAATCCCTGTTGTTGCGCCGCATCACATTTCGCCACCATCAACCTTCAACGTGCTTCTTGGCTCCTGGTTCGATTAAACCTTGGTTTCATACTGAGGGAAACTTGCTTCTATACGCATCATACCTTCCACTTGGGGTTCCCAACGGACGTGTGCATCTACGCGTATCAGGTACTCCTTTTAATAGAGCACCGGAGCAAAGCATTAACACTTGGTGAAAACATGTGATCCTCATATCTAAACCATCCCCTCCAGTTATCCCGCTGTCACTCTGGGGCCTCGGGTTCCGGACATAGACATGTGCAAACAACTTGTAGATATAATCTAAGCAATAATTATAGAGCTTAAATCTAAGATCATGTCACTCGTGCACTAGTGACAAGCATTAAACACAACAAGATTGCAACAACAATAACTTCACAAACTTTATAGATTGACTGACCATAATGTAACAATTCATCGGATCCCAACGAACACAACACCGATTACATCAGATGGATCTCAATCATGTAAGGCAGCTCATGAGATCATTGTATTGAAGTACATGGGAGGGAGAGTACCAACTAGCTACTGCTAGAACCCGTAGTCCATGGGGGAACTACTCACGGAGCATGATGGAGCTGGTGGCGTCGATGGAGAAGGCTCCGGGGGTCGATCCCGTCCCAGGTGCCGAAACAGGAACTTCGACCCCGAAACTAGGTTCCGCGATGGCGGCGGCGCTCCGGGAGTATTTCTGGAGTATGATCGATCTCTGTAGGGTTTTTGCGACGGAAGGAATATATAGGCGAAAGGGCGGCGCGAGGGGGTGCCCGAGGGGCCCACCCCATATGGCGGCGCCCCCCCTCTTGGCCGCGCCGGCCTATGGTGTGGAGGTCGTGGGCCTCCCCCCGGCTTGCCCTTCCGGCTCCGTGTGTCCCTCGGAAAAATAGGAGGTTTAGCTTTTGTTTCGTCGAATTCCGAGAATATTGCCCGAACAGCTTTTCTGGAACCAAAAACAGCAGAAAACAGGAACTGGCACTTCGGCATCTTGTTAATAGGTTAGTCCCGGAAAATGTATAATAATGATATATAGTGTATATAAAACATGTAGCAATTGGTATAATATAAGCATGGAACATCAGAAATTATAGATACGTTTGAGACGTATCAAGCATTCCCAAGCTTAGTTCCTACTCGTCCTCGAGTAGGTAAACGATAAAAAGAAAATAATTTCTGAAGTGACATGCTACTAACATAATCTTGATCCAATAATGATGTAAGGCATGTGAACTGAGATCAAATCATTCAAAGCAAATGTCTATAGTTTGCTAACAAAAAGATAATGACTAAACAACTGAATCATATAGCAAAAACTCTTCATGAATAGTACTTTCAAGACAAGCATCAAAAAGTCTTACATAAGAGTTAACTCATAAAGCAATAAATTCTTAATAAAAGGTTTTGAAGCAACACAAAGGAAGATTTAAGTTTCAGCAATTGCTTTCAACTTCAACATGCATATCTCATGGATAATTGTCAACACAAAGTAATATAATAAGTGCAATAAGTAAGCATGTAAGAATCAATGCACACAATTGACACAAGTGTTTGCTTCTAAGATAGAAAGAAGTAGGTAAACTGACTCAACATAAAGTAAAAGAAAGGCCCTTCGCAGAGGGAAGCAGGGATTAAATCATGTGCTAGAGCTTTTCAAGTTTTGAAATCATATAGAGAGCATAAAAATAAAGTTTTGAGAGGTGTTTGTTGTTGTCAACGAATGGTAGTGGGCACTCTAACCCCCTTGTCAAACAGACTTTCAAAGAGCGGCTCCCATGAAGGACGTTATCTCTACCAACAAGGTAGATCATCTCTCTTCTCTTTTGTTTACACATGTATTTTAGTTTTATTTATAGATGACACTCCTCCCAACCTTTGCTTTTACAAGCCATGGCTAACCGAATCCTCGGGTGCCTTCCAACATTTCACATACCATGGATTAAGTTGCTTACTGATAAATCAGGGCAAAACATGTGAAGATAATTATTAATGAAAGTTAATTAATTGGGGCTGGGCACCCCGTTGCCAGCTCTTTTTGCAAAATTATTGGATAAGCGGATGTATATGCCACTAGTCCATTGGTGAAAGTATGCCCAACAAGATTGAAAGATAAAACACCACATACTTCCTCGTGAGCTATAAAACATTGACACAAATAAGGAGTAATAAAGTTTTGAATTGTTTAAAGGTAGCACATGAAGTATTTACTTGGAATGGCAGAAAAATACCACATAGTAGGTAGTTATGGTGGACACAAATGGCATAGGTTTTGGCTCAAGGTTTTGGATGCACGAGAAGCATTCCCTCTCAGTACAAGGCTTTGGCTAGCAAGGTTGTTTGAAGCAAACACAAGTATAAACCGGTACAACAAAACTTACACAAGAACATATTGCAAGCATTATAAGACTCTACACTATCTCCTTGTTGCTCAAACACTTTTACCAGAAAATATCTAGACCTTAGAGAGACCAATCATGCAATCTAAATTTCAACAAGCTCTACGGTAGTTCTTCACTAATAGGTTTAAACTACATGATGCAAGAGCTTAAATATGATCTACTTGAGAGCTCAAAACAATTGCCAAGTATCAAATTATTCAAGACAATATACCAATTACCACATGAAGAATTTTCTGTTTCCAACCAAATAACAATAACAATAAGTGTTGCGGCTTTCAGGTTTCGCCATGAATATGAAAAATAAAACGAAGAACACAAGTGTTCAAATGAAAAAGCGGAGCGTGCCTCTCTCCCACACAAGCATGTTAGGATCCGATTTATTCAAACACAAACAAAAATAAAAGCACATAGACGCTCCAAGTAAAGCACATATGATGTGGAAGAATCAAAATATAGTTTCACTAGAGATGACCTGATAAGTTGTTGATGAAGAAGGGGATGCCTTGGGCATCCCCAAGCTTAGAGGCTTGAGTCTTCTTGAAATATGCTTGGGTGACCCACGGGTGCATCCCCAAGCTTAGGCTCTTCACTCTTCTTGATCACATTATATCACCCTTCTCTCTTGACCCTTGAAAACTTCTGCCACACCAAACTTCTCATAAACTTCATTAGAGGGGTTAGTATGAAAAAAAAACTTTAATACACTTTAGTTCTGTAGTGACACATTGCAAGAACTCAATAAAACATTAGCTACAGCTCTCCACATCTAGAAAGCCTTACTTAAAGTCCACAAGAGACAATGCAAAAAACAGAGACAGAATCTGTCAAAACATAACTGCCAGTAAACATGAATTTTTTCGAGGTACTTCCGTTGCTCAAATCAGAAAACTCAAAACTAATGAAAGTTGCGTTCATATCTGAGGATAACGCATGAATTTTTTCAGAATGTTTCCATTTTTCTGCAGAGAGAAAAGCTAAAAACCGTGACAGCTAAAAATCTGTTTCTGCGCAGAAATCCAAATCTAGTATCAATTTTCTATTAGAGACTTTAGTTGGCGCAACAATGCGATAAAATAAAGATACAAAGGAGTAGTTACAGAATTAAGCAAACTCCTTGACTCAAATAAAAGAAAAATTACAGAAATAAACCAATGGGTTGTCTCACATAAGCGCTTTTTTTAACGCCTTTCAGCTAGGCGCAGAAGATTTTAATGATGCTCACATGAAAATAGAAAATGAAGCAAAAGGAGCATCAAGAAGCAAATTCAAAACACATTTAATCCTAACCCACTTCCTATGCATAGGAATCTTGTACACAAATAAATTCAAAAAGAACAAAGTGACAAGCATAGGAAGATAAAACACGAGTAACTTCAAAATTTTCAGCATGTAGAGAGGTGTTTTAGTACCATGAAAATTTCTACAACCATATTTTCCTCTCTCTCATAATAATTTCCAGTAGCATCATGAACAAACTCAACAATATAACTATCACATACAGCATGCTTTTCATGATCTACAAACACATAATTTTTATCAAGCTAAAAAATAATGGGATCAAAACTTTCAAACCCACTTTTTAAAAATCTATGACAAGATGATTGATCATTCTCAAGAGATATGGAACTACTAGATGAATTCAAGACCTTTCCAATCCCATTTTCATTAGTGGTACAATTAATATTATCAAGTAACATAGGACCATCATCTAGAGCTTTATCATAAACATTTGCTAAGCAAAACTCTTTAGTACCATGCATTTCGATATTAAGCACAAAAAAGCATTATCATAAGATTTATCAAAATAGCGTGGATTATCATAGATAACAGTAGCATAATTATTCTCACAAGTTTTACTCATAGGGAATATTTTAAGAGAATCCATAGGAACATAACATTCATCCTCCTTTGGTAAGCATGGAGGACAATCAAATAGTGTAAGAGATAAAGAGTTACTCTCATTAGAAGGTTGGCATGGGTAGCTAATCCATTCTTCCTCCTTTTGTTCATCACTCTCCTCCTCTTTTTCATCCAATGAGCTTTCAGGTTCATCAATTATTTCTTTCACAGGTTCCTGCAAATTGTGAGTGCATTCTTGTGCATGAATGAGTCTCTCTTTATAATCAATGATATAAGGATTATTGTTGTAATGTTCTATGCAATAATCAAGGATAGAAGAGACATAATCTTTAAGATCATTACAAGCAACACAGGTTTCATAATTTTTAGACATGAAGGATTCTATTTCAGAAGGTCCCATAAATAAAACAAATTGTTCTACTTCTTCAAATCCAAGATGAATATAGTTATTCCAATGATAGTTCACAATTAAAACTTCCCCACTAAAGCCACATTGGAATTTAAGATGTTTAGTATCCTGTTCAGAGCAACAGTTTATATCATGGCGTTTAAGCAAGATTTTAGCAATTGTATTCAATTTTTCTAACACGACACTCATGACTTTACCCTTTCTTGATTCTCTATAATTCATATATAATTCTATAAGCTCCATACAGGTTATGGATTCTTCCATAACAACAGTTTTTAATTTTTCGGTTTTTCAAATTTTTATGGATTTTCGGGTATATAAGAAAAATAAAACAAGACAAAAACAAACTAGACAAAAGTAAACTAAGCAAAATAATACTAGACAAAAATAAACTAAGCACAAATAAACTAGACAAAAGTAAACTAAGCAAAACAAAATAAAATAAAAAGAGAGAGAGGTAGAGTGTACTCCCCAGGTGAACTTATGAGTAGAGATATGGTCCCCGACAACGGCGCGGAAAATAGTCTTGATAACCCACAAGTATAGGGGATCGCAGGTCTTCGGAAGTAAAACCCAAATTTATTGATTCGACAAAAGGGAAGAAAAAGAATACTTATAAGCCTTAACAACGAGTTGTCAATTCAGTGCACTGGAAAAGCACTAGTAACGGGGTGATGTGAAAGCAATATGAGAGCAATAGTGCAAGTAACACAGCTTGCACAGAGGCAATGACACAGAAAATAGTTGATACTACTTCTAATGGCATATATGACCGATTGAGTATTTGATGATGAAAGATGGACCGGGTTCCAGCTATCTACACTAGTGGTAACTCTCCAATAACAAGTGTTGGGTGAACAAATTACAGTTGGGCAATTGACATAATTATTATAGCATTAAGACAGAACATCCAGTTTATTAATCATGTAGGCTTGTTTTCCATATATAGTCATACGTGCTCGCAATGAGAAACTTGCATAACATCTTTTGTCCTACCAGGTGGGGCCTCAAGGGAATCTGGTAATTAAGGTACTCCTTTTAATAGAGCACCGGAGCAAAGCATTAACACTTGTTGAAAACATGTGATCCTCATATCTAAACCATCCCCTCCAGTTATCCCATTCTGTCACTGGGGCCGGGTTCCGGACATAGACATGTGCAAACAACTTGTAGATACAATCTAAGCAATAATTATAGAGCTTAAATCTAAGATCATGCCACTCGTGCACTAGTGACAATCATTAAACACAATAAGATTGCAGCAACAATAACTTCACAAACTTTATAGATAGACTGATCATAATGTAACAATTCATCGGATCCCAACAAACACAACACCGATTGCATCAGATGGATCTCAATCATGTAAGGCAGCTCATGAGATCATTGTATTGAAGTACATGGGAGGGAGAGTACCAACTAGCTACTGCTAGAACCCGTAGTCCATGGGGGAACTACTCACGGAGCATGATGGAGGCGGTGGCGTCGATTGAGAAGGCTCCGGGGGTCGATCCCGTCCGGCGGTGCCGAAACAGGAACTTCTGACCCCGAAACTAGGTTTCGCGATGGCGGCGGCGCTCCGGGAGTCTTTATGGAGTATGATCGATCTCTGTAGGGTTTTCGCGACGGAAGGAATATATAGGCGAAAGGGCGGCGCGAGGGGGTGCCCGAGGGGCCCACCCCATATGGCGGCGCCCTCTTGGCGCGCCGGCCTATGGTGTGGAGGTCGTGGGCCTCCCCCGGCTTGCCCTTCGGCTCCGTGTGTCCCTCGGAAAAATAGGAGGTTTGGCTTTTGTTTCGTCGAATTCCGAGAATATTGCCCGAACAGCTTTTCTGGAACCAAAAATAGCAGAAAATAGGAACTGGCACTTCAGCATCTTGTTAATAGGTTAGTCCCGGAAAGTGTATAATAATGATATATAGTGTATATAAAACATGTAGCAATTGGTATAATATAAGCATGGAACATCAAAAATTATAGATACGTTTGAGACGTATCAGCGACGAGGGTGCACGACCCTTGGTGGTGGTGCGAGCGCTTGGCTGCCTCTAGAACCCGACTACTGATACGTTGCAAACGTATCTATAATTTTTTATGCTCCATGTTTGTTTTACATCAATTACTATATGTTTTGTTTACACTTCGTGGCATTTTTATGCATTTTTTTGGAACTAACATATTAACAAGATGTCACAGTGCCAGTTCCTATTTTCTGCTGTTTATTCTCAGAATTGGACGAAACAAAACCCGAAGTTCTTATTTTTATGTCACAAAGACGGAGTCCAAAGGGGAGACGGAGAAGAGCCGAGAGGCAACCACACCACCCCTAGGCAAGGCCCCTGGCCGCGCCTAGGCATGGTGTGCCCCCCCCGAGACCACCGACATCGCCCTTTCGCCTATATTGCTCGACGAAAAATAAATCAATCAGCTTAGCTCCGTCATCGAAGAAAAGTTTCATGGGACAAAATCTCTGTTCACACCTGCCGGGACGGGTAATTGCCCGGAGCCATCTCCATCGACTCCACCGCCATCTTCATCGTTGTTGCTGACTCCCATGACGAGGAGGGAGTAGTTCTCCCCCGAGGCTGAGGGCTTTACCGGTAGCTATGTGGTTTATCTCTCTCTCCCATGGTGTGATCTTTATGTGATCATGAGCCTTCTATTGAGAGGCTCCCTAGGTTCTCCTGGCTTGGGGATGGTCCTCTGGCTGTCATGCTGGAATGGTGGAGCTTACCGCGATTAATTTCTCATCGGAGTCTTGACGGTGGCGCAGCGTGTTGCAGGTAGCTGGCATCTGCGCGGGCGAGCATGATTTGGGGGGGGGGAGTACACGAGCTAGGAGTAGAGCGGGCATGATTTAGTGCAGTGCGCAAGGGAGATCCTGGGTAGAGGTAGGGATGCATAAGCTGCATGTGCCGCCTGCTGGCGGCGATGAATGGAGATGCGCGGGCCTAAACGGCCGTTTGGCCACATCATCACTGATAGCGGGGACATGACGGCTAGTGGACGATTAGCGCTATTTTTTGCTTCCACCCAAAAGTGGTACCAAACAATTCTTTTTAGCAAAAGTGGCGCTGACCCATAAAGCTCTAATTGTGGCAAAGATTGATGTTGTCCTAGTGCTTTCTTCTCCCCCCGTCCGTTTTGCCAACACACCCTCGCGTAGCCAACGCACCCTCGATCTCTGGCGAGCAATAGTACGCTCAAGTGACGCGAGCCCAAGGACAAAGTGTTTGAGCATCCGATTTAACCATCTCTCTCCTGGCGAAAGTCTCCTGACGTCCTGTGCTGCGTCAAGTCTGAAGATGACAGTATTTGCGATGGCCAGCTGCAATTTTACGTTCCCGATCTTTTTTATCCCCACGATTGCAAGGAAGCCGCAACGTTCCTATATAGAGCATCCAATCTTTTGAATGGGTCAGTAATACTCGCATCGCAGGCCCACGCCTCCTTGATTGCCTCGTCGTTGCCATCCAGTTTCAACCAGAAGGTTTCGAATCTGAATCTCCTTTTCGGTCTAAAAGATGCACTCAGCGATAGGTGTAGTGCGGCATGATCGGATGCCGAGGACTATACTGCTTGTAGCAAAGAGTCAGGGTTTTGGAGATCCCAATCCACCAAAACCAGAGCTCTATCAATTCTAGTTAGCATGGGCTCGTCTCGGCCATTGCTCCAGGTGAAACTTCTCCTGGTCTTTCAATCCCAATTCCTGCAACGAATCTCCTAAAAAGGAGTGAATGACAAAAAACTACCACAATTGTGCCAAACATGACAACCATGTAGAACAGAACTACCAGAAAACACGTCAAATGGTACGTGTTTGTCACGTTTGGCACAATTGTGGTAGTTTTTTGTCATTCACTCCCTAAAACGAGTCATCATACCCCTATCTAGATTACCGTTATTTTTCTCCGAAGCATAAAGGATCAAGTTGAAATCACCAATAACCATCCAAGGACCCAGACAGAGCGACCTCCTCTCCCTAAGCTCTATGAGAAAACCAATTTTATCCTCGTTGGTTTGTGGCCCGTAGACCGTGGTGATCCACCACCTTTTATTGCCCTTGGTACTAACCTCACCGGTGATCGCATAAGTGTCGAAGCTGAGGTAGGATAAACTTGCCACCGAAACAAAGAGAAGTCTCTATTGAAAGTTAGGGTCTCTCTATGGATGACGTATCGAATCTTAGTTGCAAACTATGTTTAAAACGAAACACGAAGAAAATTTACAATGTTGTGAGATGTTTTTGCAGTTGCAATCTTATTTGCAACTGAAAAAATCATTTGCAACTTGGACGTTACTAGCACGAGCTTCATTCTCACTCTACCGAGAAGTAACAACCCCTGAAAAGTTAGCCTATAGCAGCAAAGCCACATATTGTCTCAAGCAAGCTCCATCGAAAAATTGCGAAGCAAATAGTATAATCCTCGACGTAAAATTCACTCGAACTAAAAGGCTCGATGTTCACAATTCGATGGATTATTAGCTAACCCTGACCGCCGTACACGAAACGGACGGCCTGGATTGTGCGAGCTCCACCTTCGCAGCACGGCGATTTGCACAAAAATAACCCAAAAGTGAAAGAAAAGCACAGACTGACCCTCCGGCGAAACTATTTCACCCATCTAACCCTTTTGTGTGGCGCCCCTCTCGTGGGCGCCACACATGCCCATGTGGCGCCCGTCCGCCGGCGCCACACACCCATCCGACGTGGCCCGTCGACGCTGAGCTGGGTGAGCCGATCCGACGTGGCAGCCCGTGTGGCGCCGCTCACGGCGCCACACATTGAAAGTGTGGCGCCGCTCGGAAGGCGCCACACATCCACTTAAGTTTGGCCGCGCGCCCAGCCAGCCCGACCCTCTTCTTCTTTCTTTCTCCCTCTGTTCGTCCTCTCTCCTCACAGGCGCCCGGCTCTCTCTCTCCCTCTCTCCCCAACCAAATCCACCACCAAATCATCAGATCTGTCCGTGGAGATCGTTCCCAACTCGTTCCTTGAGGTAATCTCCTCCGTTCCCCTTCTTTTCATCCATTGATTTTGTGCCATTGGTTGAATCTAAATGTCAAACCCTAGATGTGGATTTGGTTGATTTGAGGGTGGAGATGGATTTGGTTGGATGTTAGGGTTGTTGAAGTAGGAGAAATGGTAGTGTGCTAGTTTGTATGGATAGACTATGTTGATTATGGTAACTAATGAACACATGTGTGTATGTGTTGTTCCCATTATGCTAGGGGGATGGAAAGAATTGTTCATGTTCATCATGTGGACAAGGATGCTTATTTGAAGGGAAACATAGAGCCGGACCCGGAAGAGGTTGACTTGGTGTTTGACCTTAGCCCTAGCTTTGCGGAGGTGGTAGCACAAGTGAGGGTTGAGTTGAATTGGAATGAGCCAAATGATGGTGTTGAGCTAGAGGGAAGGCATAATGTGGGGTTTGGAATGCACACCCGTTGGAAGACAATGCGGATCAACTCCGAGCAACGTTGGTCCGTTTACAAGGAGACGGTGGCCGGGTCACAAGATAAGGCTTTGGAGTTGTTTGCAACCAAGACGGTTGATGCTCGTATCGAGCTTGACCTTAACCGGCCATCCTCCCCCGTTCGAGAGAGGAGTCCACCACCCATGAGCCAAGAAGAAGCCACCCAATCTCCTATTGTCCAATCTCCCATTGCCCAACAACCTCCGTTGGATAATGAGTATGACGAGCATGACGATGGTGATGATGGTTTCGAGATGAATGGCAACAATATCGGTGATTTGGATAAATATTGGACGCAAGAGGAGATGGACCACTCCATTCCTTATTCCCGATGCTATGCGTCGGACTCGGATGATGATGGACCCGAAGAGGAGGTTGATGAGGATGGGTTGACGGCTAAGGAAGCCGAAAGAGCCGAGATCTTCAAGAAGGTAACCGGACGGGATATCCGGGTACCATTGTTCCGTGATGTTAGTCTTGCGGATGGAGCCGTGGTTGATGGTGGCAAAAGTTTTCTTCTTGGAGCTAGGCCAATATCGAAGAGAGATGTGGATGCTACGACGGCTATGATCTCTAAATGATGGGGTTCGTAGCATAGAAAACAAAAATTTTCCTACCGCAAGACGAATAAATCCAAGATCTAATCTATGGAACACCCAAGATCTAATCTACAAGATCGAAGCAACGAGATTGACAAGATACTAACCCTTGATGATTTCCAAAGCCTACGAGATCAGATCTCGTTGTTGATGTACGATCATCCCCAGTCGCAATCCGGCACTTCCGTACTTCGCGCGTACGGTGTCGATGTAGCCCTTCCTCTCCCGTTCAGCGGGCAGCGAGGTGTGGTAGATCTCCTCCAAATCCCAGCAGCACGACGGCGTGGTGGTGGTGGTGGAGGAAGAAAAGCTGCAGGGCTTAAGCCGGAACGTATGGTGGAGAGGCGGCGGAGAGGGGCCAATCAAGGGGATGGTGGCCGGCCACCCCTCCCCTCTTTATATAGGGGAGGGTCGGCTGGGGTGGCCCCCTTTCCCATCTAGGGTTAGGGGCGGCGGCCAAGTGGGGGGAAGAGGATTTCTTCCCCCCAAGTTGATCCCCCTAGGGTTTGGGGAAACCCTAGGGGTTTGGCCGGCTGGGCCTTGAGGGGCATGTGCCCCTGGCCCATTAGGGAGCACCCCTCAGACCATGCTAGGCCTCCTAGGGTCGTGGGCCCACTGGTGGGACCCGGAACCTTCTAGAACCTTCCCGGTCATCCACGGAAAAATCCCGAACTTTTCCGAAACCTAGAAATCAACTTCCTTATATGAATCTTATTCTCCGGACTATTCCGGACCTCCTCGTGACATCCTGGATCACATCCGAGACTCCGAACAAACTTCGTCTCCATACCATATTCAAATCTACTTATGCGACATCGAACCTTAAGCGCGTCACCCTACGGTTCGCGAACTATGCACATGGTCGAGACTCCTCTCCGAGCAATAACCAATAGCGGGATCTGAGATCCATAATGGCTCCCACATATTCAACGATGACTTAGTGATCGATTGAACCATTTACATACGATGCCAATTCCCTTTGTCTCGCGATATTTTACTTGTCCGAGGTTTGATCATCGGTATCTCCATACCTTGTTCAACCTTGTTACCGACAAGTACTCTTTACTCGTACCGTGGCATGTGATCTCTTATGAACCATTCATATGCTTGCAAGCTAATCGATGACATCCCACCGAGAGGGCCCAGAGTATATCTATCCGTCATCGGGATGGACAAATCCCACTATTGATCCATATGCCTCAACTCACACTTTCCAAATACTTAATCCCACCTTTATTGTCACCCATTTACGCAATGACGTTTGATGTAATCAAAGTACCCTTCCGGTGTAAGTGATTTACATGATCTCATGGTCGAAGGACTAAGGCAACTATGTATCGAAAGCTTATAGCAAATTGAACTTAATGACTTGATCTTATGCTACGCTCATTTGGGTGTGTGTCCATTATATCATTCACCTAATGACATAACCTTGTTATTAATAACATCCAATGTTCATGATCACGAAACCATGATCATCCATTAATCAACAAGCTAGTTATACAAGAGGCTTACTAGGGACTCCTTGTTGTTTACATAACACACATGTATCAATGTTCCGGTTAATACAATTATAGCATGGTATGTAAACATTATCATAAACATAAAGATATATTATAATAACCATTTTATTATTGCCTCTTGGGCATATCTCCAACACTAAAGGGCTCACGTTTGATACCTTCTTGGAATTGAAGATATGGTTGAAGGAGTTCTCCATTAAGCATCATCGCCCTTACATTGTTGTTCACTCCGACTTGAAGAAGCGGTACACGCTAAAATGTGTGGATAAAAGGTGCCCATGGGTTGTCCGTGCAAGACCTTTCAAAAAAGGGCCCTCTTGGCACATAACAAGTTGTGTAGCCACTCACATGTGGTGGAGCCTTCCGCAACCAAAATGACATTGCATGATGGTAAAAGAGTGAGGGTATTTCACCGTGCATTTTGGTCATTCGAGCAATGCACGAGGGCATTTGAACATTGTAGGCCCGTCATAGCCGTGGATGGTACCTTCTTGACCGGGCAGTACAAGGGCACACTATTGGTGGCAATAGCAAATGATGCGAGCAACCGTTTAGTACCACTGGCTTTTGCATTGGTAGAGATTGAGAACAATGATAACTGGGAATGGTTTTTCCACATATTGAGGACGAGGGTCATACCACCCTCAAAGGAAGTGTGTGTCATCTCCGATCGTCATCAAGGAATTCTCAATGCGGTGGAGCTTGCAATCCCCGGGCATGCTCCCTTGCATCACCGATGGTGCATGAGGCATTTTTGTGCAAACTTCTACCGGGCATGCAAGAGCAAAGAGTTGTCTGACCTTCTTCAAGATTGTTGCCTCGCTTATTCGGAGCGCCGCTTCGCAAACCTATACAACGGCTTGCTGAAGCACAAAGACCTCAACGCGGGTGGTCAAGAGTTTCTTCATAGACACCTCATATTTAACTCAAAGTGGGCGAGAGCTTATGATGAGGATGGGAGGAGATATGGCCAAATGACAAGCAACATGGCCGAGTGCTTCAACAATGTGTTGAAGGGTGTCCGTGCATTGCCCGTGACGGCAATCATTCAATACACATTCGAGAAGTTGAATGTCTATTTCCAGAACTACACCGATGAAACGGAGAAGGAAATTGCTAATAATTGCGAGTTCCCAACGAAGGTTCAAGAGTTCATGGATTTTCAGGCGAGGAAGGCCGACTCCCAAACGGCTACATGTTATGACAATGTTGACTGGGTTTACCAAGTGAATGAGCCGGGAGGCACCACACAAGGTGGTGTCCAACACGGAGGCCGGGCTTTCCGTGTGTCCCTAAAGACATGTGAATGCACATGTAAGAGGCCCTATTTGCTTCATTTGGCTTGCTCCCACTTGCTAACAGCGGCACGCACTAGACGTGTCGACTACAATAACCCGCTCACCGTTCGGGAGTCCGAGTTCTCAATTGAAGCCACAAAGAGGACATGGGCTCCAAGGTTTTCTCCTTACTTGGATCAATCACAATGGCCGGAGTATCATGGTGTGCAAGTTTGGCCAGATCCGGAATGGAAGGTTGTGAAACGTGGAAGAAGAAAGACAAAGAGGTATCACGGAGATATGGATAGATGGGGTCATTCGGGAAACAAGTTATTCCAAGAGGCTCGTGAGCCAACTAATTGTGGATCATGCAATAGTAAGGGCCACAATAAAAGAAAGTGCACATCTAGCAAAAAATCAAAGGGCAATGATGCTAGCACAAGTCAAGCATCAAGTAGCCAACAAGCTTCAAATCAACCTCGAAGCCAACAAACCCCAAGCCAACAAGGTCCAAGCCAACCGTCTCCGCGTCAACCGTCTCCGCGTCAACCTCCTCCAAGCCAACAAGCTCCAAGCACACAAGCCCCACGGCAACAAGCTCCAAGCACACAAGCTCCAAGCACACAAGCCCCACGGCAACAAGCTCCAAGCCAACAAGCTCCAAGTCAACAAGCTCCAAGGCAACAAGCCCCACGACAACAAGCTCCACGGCAACAAGCTCCAAGGCAACAAGCCGCAAGGCATCCAACACAATGGCGACAAGGTCCAAGGATTCACGTTGGGCTTAGTAGAAGTCAGCATGGTGGCCGTCGGGGTACTAGCATGATAGGATACCTAGCGGGGCCTTATCCGTATGTGTCTCCAAGTTAATAATTGCATTGTACTTTCTATTTTCCTATTCCATGACTAACTTTGATTTTTCAATTTGGTTTTCAGGTATGGCAACTCAACCCACCAAGGGGAAGGGGGCATGGGAGGGCAATGACAAGGAGGAGTCCGTTTGGGAGGAGGCGGTAAGGACGGTGCGGAAGAGGGAGAAGGAAGCACTAGAGAGGAAGAGGCGGGAGGAGATAGCTAAGAAGAAGGAGGAAGATGATCGTATGCAAAGGGGGTATGAGGAATACCTATTGCGCAACAAGAGGAGGAACGACAAGTTGAAGGCCGAACGGGACCGCGAGGCACGGGCAAAATTCCTGAGGAGCTGCCAACTTGAGCAAATAGCGAGGGAGAGGGCAAATAGGATGCACCTAGAGGAGGTGGCTAAGGAGGCGGAGCGCATCAAGGAGGAAAGAGCTCAAGCGGAAGCTTCAAAGACGGAGGAGCGCCACCATTTCTTCGACTCCGTGGTTCAGTTGGCTCGGGACATAAGGGAGAAGGAAGAATTGGCTGAAGAATCTAAGAAGAAGAAGGCGAGGGGGAGGGAGCCTTTGCCACGCAGTGATGTCCCTTTGGCTATGTTCTTGTTGTCGAACCTTTTATGTTGTCGAACCATGATGTTGTCGAACCTTGATCTTCTCGAACCTTCATGTCATTGAACCTTATTGTAATTGGAACCTTGATGTCGTCGAACCTTATTTGTCGTTTGAACCATTATGCTGTGTCGTACATATGTGCAATGCTGTACTCAAACCTGTTTGAATATGCTAGGATTTGTCATGGTTCTAACACAAGTCAATGTGTGGCGCCCTCCGCACTGGCGCCACAGCACTGTGGCGCCCGTGTCATAGGCGCCACACATGCCAACATATATCAACTTTTGGGTCGAAAACATCCAGGGGCTCGGACGATTAGTCCTTAGCCATTTTGGCGAGGCTCTTTGTGTGGCGCCGCGCGCGGCGCCACACAGCAAGTGTGGCGCCGTGGCATCGGCGCCACACAAAGAGCCTCGCCAAAACGACTAAGTCCCAACGATTTGTCTTACAATATGTTTTGGGCAAACTTAAGTGGATGTGTGTGGCGCCGAGCGCGCGCCTTTCAATGTGTGGCGGGCGTGAGCGGCGCCACACGGGCCACGTCGGATCGGCTCACCCAGCTCAGCGTCGACGGGCCACGTCGGATGGGTGTGTGGCGCCGGCCGGACGGGCGCCACATGGGCATGTGTGGCGCCGGGAGCGCCAAAGGTAGATGGGTGAAATAGGCCCCTGTTTTCTTTCACTTTGGGTTATTTTTGTGCAAATCGCCTCGCAGCACCGCCTCCCCTAGCCAACGGCGAAGATTGCTGCTGTCCTGTCCTACTGCTTTCTTCTTCCTCCCGTCCGTTCCGCCGGATCTCCGGCAAACTCCGCCGCCTTCGCTGTATCCCGCCGCAGTCCATCCCCGCCACCTCCACCTCGCCGCCGTCTCCCTGTCCTCCCTTTCTTCTCCACTTCTCCGGCATCCCCGCCACGCAGCCATGAACCCTACCATGCCCCCGCCGCCGCCGCGAAACCCTAACTCCTCCTCCATGCCCCCTCCTCCGCCTCCCAAACCCTCGTCGCCTCCCCCGCCGGCGCAGCCAGAGGCGGCGGCGGCTACGCCTGACGCCTCAATGGACGAGGCGGACGGGAGCACGAACCCAACCCCCTCCTCCTCCATGCCGCCTCCACCGCCACCGAGATCCTCGCCGCAGGTGCCGTCCGAGCCTGACACGTCGGCGGACGGGAGCGCCGTCCCCAGCCCAAGCGTCAGCGGCTCGTCGGCGGAGGATGCCGGGGACCCCCGCGGCGACACGGAGATGGCCGAGGCAGACGCGCCCGAGGAGCGGCAGCAGCAGCCCCGGCCGCGCGCGCCGTACGCCATCCCCGACTGGAGCGCCGCCCCGGGCCACCCCTTCTTCCTCGAGGTCATCAAGAGCGGCCAGAGCTTCGAGAAGCTTGACGTGTGAGTCTCTGCCCCTGCCCTAGCGTTCCTGCACTTCTCTCTGCTTAGTTTGACCCCGCTACGGTTTCTAGCTCATGTGCGCTTGAATTGGTGAAGGACTGTGCATGGTTCTTCCTAGTGCAATCAGTTGTTAGCTACTTTTCCTTTTTGGTTTATGAACTCACGGTTGGTTTGCAGTTGCGTGAAATGAGTAACGGTGTAGCTACATACTTGCTCATGTTTTGATTCAGTGCGCAGTGTATGTGGCTTTTGAGACCTTCATATTTGGAATTGCACCAAGTTAGTCCTACATGGTGTACTGATTTTACTTGATATGGTTGGTGAAATGACTGGCCTACGTTTTGCAGGTCCAAGAAAGGAGCTTACATGTTTGGAAGAGTTGATCTATGTGATTTCGTACTGGATCATCCGACTATCTCGCGTTTTCACGCTGGTACATTTTCACCATTTTCTTGTCAACTATGACGTATGTAGAAGCAAAGTTAGGACACTAGTCTCTTGGCTTGATGTTCAACTTAATTGCTGGTGCAGAGCGAGTTCTTCAACACTGTTTGGTTTTGGGGGCCCTTTTCCAGTTCCAAACGAAACAATCGTAGTAATTTTTTTACACTAGGGAAGCTGGTTCTTTTTCAGTTAACCCAAACAAATTCTGTGGACATGTGATGTATTTATTGTTCGTGAACCGGTGAAGTCAGTAATAGGATCCAGGAATCCACTACTAGTAGTAATAATATATGTACTCCCTCCGATCTAAAAGTGTCAGGGCTTTAGTTCAAATTTGTTCTAATTTGAACTAAAGCCCCGGCACTTATTATGGATTGGAGGGAGTAATATTTTCTTTTTCAGTGCTTTTGCAACACATTCATGAGTTCTCTTTTTTGTCATTTTAGTTTTTCAGCACACTCATGAGTTTTTTGTTTTGTTATTTTAGTTCTTCAGTTTAGAAATGATGGGGAGGTATTCCTCTATGATCTCGGAAGCACACATGGGTCGTCCATCAACAAAACTCAGGCATAGTCCCCTACCATTTGTCTTACTTCAGAATATAACTGAATGTTCCTGCTTTATCCAAGACTTCTAATATGTTCGTTTGAGAATCTTCATAACGTCAAACTATATGTCCTCCTCTCATGTGTTCACCTGCCATTGTTCATGCTATTTCATTTTAAAAAGCAATGATATTTCGGTTGGTTTTCTCATTCTGTAGTTTTGTGTACCTTCATCTATTTTTAGCTGGCTGGGTCTCTGCCATTCGAAAAAGAAACTGTCAGTTTTGTATCCTTCGTTCTTTTCATGCTTATGAGCATTTATTTATTTATTTAGAGCAACCAGGGCTCTGCCTTTTCATTAAGAAGAGAATTGGCCAGTTTGTAAGGGAAACTGGCTGAAAACTGACTTATTAGCTTATCTCAAAGCTGCTTATTGAGCTAATATGTTTCTTCGCAAAAGGAACCTTTTGTTAGCTTGTCATGTTGCTGCGCTCCTTCCTTCACAATAGGATAATACCCTTCAGATGAAGGCAAGAATGTCATGGCTCAATGGGGATTAGGGAGGACTAGGGAGAGCCTAATCACTATAGAATGGAATGAGGGAAGAATCTCTATAGATTGGGAGCAGCACTGTTGTCATTTTAAATCCAAGCCATTTCACCCCTGATATGCGACAGGGGTATGGTGATACAACATTTCCAAAAGAAAAGGAAACAGTAAAATATTTATGTATTTATCAAGAAAATACACGACCATATGAGAGGATGATACGAGCAGTGGAATTGACACCACCTTGCACATGTACTTGCCATTTTGTAAACAAAATCACTAGAAGTACTCAGATACTGCCTTTATTAGCAAATGACTAAATGTAGTTAGTTGCTGTCGCCTTATGGCAACTAGCGGATCTGTGGACTAGCAAATCACTGTATGTACTTAGGAAATCACTAGCAAATCGCCAAATATGCTAGAATGTCGAAGTGACCTCACTGCAGGAGGTTGCTTTTGGTGTGTTTTATGCAGGACGTATCTTGAAGTATGATTATTGGGAATATTATATTCATATTGCAAATGAAAACCTACCGATGCTCTTCGATAAGTTTATTTCGTAAAATCAGGAAGTATCGGTGTACCAGGGAATATCTGCACCTGACACAGATGCAGCATGTCCACTGTTTAATCCCAGACTGACTTGAATAATTGAAACTTCCCAATTTTCCTTTTCAATTTATTGTTTATAATTTGTTATTTTATGGTGTTATTTATTTCAGTGTATTATTTACAATTTACTAGTTCTGATGTCTTATACTTAACTAACAGATCAAGAAGAAGCTGTATACAAAGATTCATGTTGGAGATATAATTCGATTTGGGCAGTAAGTTTGTCAACTAAACACCCATCTTCCATTTCTTATGTACCGTTTCTCTCAAAGATCCCAGCAGATTGCTTTCTGGTGCTCATCTGAATTTTTTGGTTTCTACCCTCTAATCTAGTTCACTGCGTGACCTACTTAGTATGAAGTTGAAGCCTTTTTGTTGATAAATAAATTACTAATTGTGTGGGGCATCGGCAACTGATTTATAGCAGTTCATTGGCCAACTGTTCTAAACAGCAGCAAGGGGTTCACGGCCCCAAAGGAAAGCTTAACTTTGTTTCTTTCTAGTAAATTATATGGTTTACTCATAAATGACTTAACTATGCATGCTAGATCTGATGGTAAGATGAATGAAAAGATAGGCTCATACGGAAATTCTAGAAAAAAAATAGGATCTGGTAGAAATATGACTGGATTATTAATTTAACTAATATCCTAAAAGGAAACAAAAATATCATGGAAGCGAATGAAGAGATGAATAAAATGGCACCAGAGTCGTTTGGGGCTCTTATCACCGGTAAAATTGGACTGAACTTTCCTCACTCTTTTTCTTTACCAGGTCATCGCGTCTGTACCTTTTTCAAGGACCATCTGAGCTGATGCCTCCAGTAAGATTCCGAAACTCCTTCAGTTGGCTCCTGCCACTACATAATTTTATTTCTGAAATATTTGTTAGCTTGCTGCTGCATTCACATCTTAAACAAAGTTACATTGATAACTCAACATATAGTTTGTTGTTCCTACTATCTGTTTTTGTTAAAATGAAAAACATAACAATTCATCAGTAAACAGTCAACCTCCTAATACCTGTTGTGGGAGTTTCTTACATTTACCTATTTGTCTTTTATAACAGGAAAAAGATATGCAGAAACGTCGCGATGCTAAGATTCGGCAAGATATGCTTGATCGTGAAGCTTCCCTTGCACGAGCAAAAACTCAAGCAGCTTTAGCAGAGGGGATCTCATGGGGTATGTCTGAGGATGCACCTGAGGAATTGGGAGAGGTTAGTTGTTTTTTTCTAGCAGCATTTAATTAGCAATATTAGTAATCCTGCAAATACTTGGAGGGCTTGTACACTTCTTTTAATGAACCTCTTCGAAGTTTTTCTTTCTTCATGAAACCAGATTTTCCCAATTTTCAGTTGCATTATTATATATTTTTAGGAGTTCTTAAAATCATTGAGATACCTTGTTCTTACTGAACATGTTGTCATATCCTAGGATGAAGCAGATGAGATTACGTGGCAAACCTACACAGGTCAGCTTACCGAAAGACAACAAAAAACACGCGGCAAAATAATAAAACGAATGGAAAAGGTAAGCAGTTGTTCTTCCAAAACACCATCATCTATTATTGCATTTTCTATATGCACCTAGATTATGAAGAATTTGTAATTGCATTATTTCATTATACTCTACAAGGGTGAAACATTTAATGTGGTTACATAGACGCTGTTTCTAGTTCATTATCCATTCAATTAGAATTCTGGTGATTTGTGATGAAAACGAAACTTTAGGTTTGGAATTCCCTTGCATTCTACTTGCAGCCATTTATTCTTGAGTTGATTTCACAAAAAATTCTAGATAGATTTGTATGTTAGGGGTCCTTTTATGGCTAATTCTGAAAGTATAATTCCCTCTCTAACAGAAGGGACAGGCTGCCTTCCTTATGTTCAACGGTAGATGATGCAATAGCTGACGATGGGTGTTCACCCCGCTTGTGTGTTCCAATAGTTCCTTGACTGAGAGAGGTAGTGGCCGGTGACACCACTGGTCATGGGTGGATGCTGTGGCAGCTGTGCCACTGTAGTTAGATTCTAGAATCTGGAGGTTGTCGTACAACAACATGTTACTGGCGGTGACGGTCAAGGGATTAAGCCTGCCAGTGTTAGTTCTTGTAGAAAGAAATGTAGAATATCTGACTCTGAGGTACCAAGCTCCTTGCACTGGTATTAGGCTGTAGGCTTTGGGTGGACAGCTGTCTTCAGATGTTCCATTATGGACAGTTCTTCTGAGTAGTACGCAGCATGCTCAATTTTCTGAATATTTGTTTCTTAAAAAAAAACCCGCCATATCATCACTGATAGATTCACATCTCTGCTTGTCCTTAAGCTAGGTTGCCAACATGAAGAAAGAGATCGATGCAATAAGAGTTAAGGACATTTCTCAAGGCGGGTTAACGCAAGGTCAGCAAACACAGATTGCACGAAATGAGCAAAGGATATCTCAGGTTACTGGGTCACAGCTTTTACTTGCATTTCTTCATATGCCATCATGGTTATTTTTCTTGTTAGATCAGTAATAAATCTTTTTCTTCAGATTATGGAGGAGCTAGAAAATCTAGAAGAGACATTAAATGACAGTATACAAGAAAGTCTTGGTGCTCGTACTGGAAAACCAAAACGTGGTAGCCATAAAGCAAGTCTCGAGGAAGAAGAAGTTATTAGGTTTGTACTTCTGTTTGGAACTATGACTTCTGCATTTGTTGTTTTGTACCATCTTCTTAACCTATAAGAGCAAATGATGATGCAAGATATCATCTCTTAACCTATGCAATGATATGCTTCCTATTATTTTTGATGAACCTCGTCAGTGGGTAGGTGGCTCCTTCAGTTCATTAAAGTTGATGAGAGTTGGTCCTGTTTAAGATAGAACCAGCCAAAAATCTTATAATGCTCGGTTAAGTGGAGTAAAATCAGGCAAAAACCCTTAGAAGGGACAAATCTGCATAGCTAAACTAGGCCTAGAGCACCACCAGCAAATATGTAAATGCCCTTAAGGTTTACCCAGCATGACATACAGTCAAAGCACAACGCTCACTAATGCTGCTAGCCACGTCATTGTCATGGTAGTCTGGCACTAGATCACATGAAACTGAAAACTTGTACTACCTTGCAGCCACTTTTGCTTACTTTGAAAAGTTACACATACCTGTGAGTTTCTCCTGTGATTGTAGAAAGAATATACGCTTGCTCTTGGATTTTGTACACATTTGTCAAATAGCCTGACAGACAGTTTTGAAGTTCAATTGGTCTTTTATAGTTATGTAGTGTGAAAGTGATGTGATGTATTTGATTAGTCAAGTAGGGATAAACTATTTGTTGTGTTTCTACTAGTGTCTGTCTGCAAGTAGATCTCTGTGATAGAATGTGGCTCTTTACTATGCCCAGGTTAGAGCTTTGCATGCTTGTTCTCATATGCTGACTGATTTCCTGTGTACCTTTTATTAGCGATGATGATGATTTTTTTGACCGGACAAAGAAAAAACCATCTAATCAGCAATCCAATGGACAACAATCAGTTGAGACCGCTGATAGTCTTCTTGAGAAAAAAGATATCATCACCAATGATATTGAAGGTAAAAAGAAGTTGCTTGAAGAAGAGAAGAATAAGCTGGCTCAGAGACATGATGCAGATCTTGGGGATGACCTTGATGCTTACATGAGTGGATTGTCATCTCAATTAGGTATTTTACTGTGAACTCCATGATTTATATTGATGAATCTCAGAATTTCATCATGCATGGATTTTCCTTGCAAGTCTGAAGTCCAAGTAGTACCATTAATGACCCTGTCTGTTGCCTGTTCACTTCTGTTTTTTTTCCTCAAATCAGAATAGCATATAACAACTTTAATATCAGTCTTAGTAATGGCTTGATGGTCGTTATCAGTACATGGCAGTGGGAGAAAATAATGGAAAAGCAAATGACCTATGGGTATTTTATGTACTAGCTAAAAACTTTGGTCTGGAAGTTGTAGTGACCTGGCCTCTGCTTGAAACTTACTCCCTCTGTTCCCAATTGTAAGACGTTTTGGCAGTTCAATTTGAACCGCTACCTCCGTTCCGATGAATAAGGCTTAAAAATTTAGTCAAAAGTCAAAGCTTGCAAAGTTTGACCAAATATGAAGAATAAAATATAAACATGTACAAAATAAAAAAAAATGAAAATATATTTTTATGGTGAATCCACTAATGTTAATTTAGTGTCGTAAATGTTCATATTTTTGTCTATATAATTGGTCAAATTTAGAGGATGTTGACTTTTGACTAAATGTATACTCCTTCAACGGAACGGAGGGAGTAGCTAGCAAATGCCCTCAGCTATTGACTTCAATAACTGAAGTGATTTGTTTATCTGGAAGGAATCTGTTTTTTGCATTTCTTCTGTAGCAGCGACTGAATATATCTGCATTAGCTTTAAGTTCATTATACACTTTATATAGACTAAAAGTGAAGATGTCAATTTAGAGTTACTGATTGCAGTTAACTAATTTGTTTTGAGTCACTGTCTAATTTTTATTGTGCAATTGTGACTTCTGTGATTGGCTCCAAAACATCATTGCATGAGTACACCAGCAATACTTTTAGCTTGTTTGCAGGCACAGAGCTGTGGCTTTTTTTTTTTTTGCCTCTGACCAGAGAGATTGACCATCCAACATTGTTTTAATGCATCGACCTATGAATATTTTTAGTTTCCAGCAGTACTTTAAGCTAGGGTACTTATTGGAACTATGAAATTTTCAAAAGCCTTTTTCTTGTTCAGGTTACTCTTGCATTGTATTTTCCTTACCTAAGAAGCTAGTATTGAACATGATAGCAGAAGATGTTTGGTTAGGCCCATCCCATTAGCTATCCCAGGCTCTTTGGCTGGTAATCAGGAATCGGTTAGTTTTGAGCTGGCTTGTTTCTCTTTGGTTCCATGTTCTAGAGTTCCCATTAAGTTTTGAGACTATTCTAGTTTGCTAAAGTATGCCTGCTCCTCCCCGTGAAATCGAGCCACGATTCGGAATTGGCTGCTTCCCATGGGGTTTATAGTTGCATCTGATGGGATTGTGGTTGTGTGTTTTGTCTTTTGGTATCTAAGTGTGTTTGGTCATCAGGTCCTGTTGGCACATTAGCGTTTAGGAAAAGGATAAGCATACTTCTCTTCCTTAAATTTTACTGACTAAAAGCTACATTAGTGCACGATGTCACTATTGCACAATGTTGATTTTGCAAATTGTGTGGACATCAAATTTTGCATCAAGTGCCAGTTACTTTGCTTAACTCTTGATAAGATTCATCATTTGTACATGGATGTACATAGCCTGAATTTATGTATTCATGCACACATCTACTTCGTACTTTCCTTTCTATTTTGTGTATTCACTGTCTTTAGTCTTCTAACTAATTGCTTTTAAAAAACGGTCTTCTAACTAATTTGAACTTCTCAACAGTACACGATAATATTACCAAAATTCAGAAGGAGCTCTCCGATCTTCAAGCTGAGCTGGACAAAGTAGTTTACCTACTGAAGGTAGCTGATCCTATGGGAGAAGCAGCTCGCAAGAGGGATCTAAAGCCAAGCGAAGCAAACCCTCAAGCATCTAACCATAATCCAAGACCAGAAGCCAAAAAAGAAGAAAAAACTGCCCAAGGCAAAACCTCAAAAGAACAGAAATCCAAAAATTCTTGTTCAACCAAAACAGAAGTGGATAAGCCTGCCGAGGTAGAAACAGATGCTTCCAGGAACCAAGAAAGTGCCAACAAACCTGCATTCACCATACCGAAACCCCAGTGGCTTGGTGACAAGAGGATTGTAGAGCCTGAAGAGAACTGTATAAAAGAAGCAAATGCCAATGCTGAGGAGCCTGATGATTTTGTGGACTACAAAGATCGAAAAACCATTCTTTCTAGTTCAGCCAATGAAAAGGATATTGAAGAGGCCTCTCCTGGGCTTATTCTACGGAAGAGAAAGTCCGCTGAGCAGTCAGCTGGTGCTGAAGCAGAACCATCTTCGGTTGAATCTGAAGCATCAGCAGCTGATGCTGTGGCCCTTCTGCTAAAGCACACACGGGGTTTACAAACTTCCGAAGAGACCGAGAATGAGAATGAACCGCAGGCGAGCAAGAGAAAAGGGAAAAAAACGAAACAAAAACGTGTGCTGGGTCCTGCAAGACCAGATTTCCTTGAAGCAGGTCCAGATTATGAGACATGGGTGCCACCTGAAGGTAAGGATAATTTATGAGTTAACAGCCACAAAGTGTGTAATTTTGTTTTCCCTTGACGACACTAATGTTGAACGATCTGTAGGTCAAACTGGTGATGGCCGTACTTCGTTGAATGAGCGTTTGGGTTATTGAAGCTTTCTCATCCTAGACTTTACTGGCTTGTTGCGCCGCGAAGAAAGATGCACTAGGAGTTTCTAGTGCTGCTGTAGTTCGTTTGTGAGTATGGCGTCAGAATCTTCAGATGTAAAGTGAGCCTTTTGGACAGTTGCTTGCCATAAACCGGGAGGATGCAGCAGCACAGTCGGAGGAAGATTTTTAGATCGTTGTTTCCGGGCAAGAAGCAGCAAAGGGAAATAAATGACAGAACTCTTTGTCGAGCTCTCTGGATGGAAGGCCAATAGATGGTAGATCTTTCAGCTGAGCTTCTAGGACGTTGTTTGTATCACAAGGTTGTAGATCAGAATGTGTATCACGATGTCACCAATGTCGTTTCTCAATACAGAGGTGGTGTTAGTCTGTGAACTGTACTAATGCTGAGTGGTGTTCATCTTTGTTAATTTTGCCTGTACCAGCCTAGTTTACCACTGTTGTAGTGGCGGCCTCGTGTAGCAGTGTGTGTGAAGGAGACGAGTAAAGGTCAAAAGCCCTTCTCATTTAGCTGTAGGATTTTACGTGACCAGTTGCCGTGTATTTTAATCAGTGTTACAGTGTTTGATAGATGGATATAGAAGAGGATACATGAACATTTGCATAAGAAATCACCCCCCCTCGGCTCCGCCTATGGACAGCTTATTGTAGACAGTGTCTTCAATTTCCTTTGGGACAGACGTGGAGGCAGCATACAGACAGCAGCCGACTAAACCAATGCTCATGCTCTGAGGAGATAATTGACACGGACCATGGGATCCGCGTATCTCACTTCCTAATATCCCTATAATCCCGTTTAGCGGAAACGGGTCATCCCATATCAGCGCTGGTTGAACAATTACTACTATTGCTTCCATCCCTGATGCCTCCTAGTTCTAGTTCTGCTTGTGTGCGTGCTACCGATGGTGGCCATCTGGTTTGCCTCCGCAAGCAACTAAAGTAGCCTTCTGTCTACTGGACTACTGGATGCGACTAACACTGATATTTCAGCTGGTATTGTATACTGGACTACTGGACGCCACGCGTATATATGTACCTGCCTTTTGTTTATTTTGGTTGAACAATGTACGCCATTTCGGGCCATCAGTTGCGTGTTATATAGGCAGGGCAAAACCCACTGTGTGGCCATACAAAGGAGGTATGTGTACGGTTGAAATACTACTCCGTACACTGTACACGTATAACGTTACATACGCTAACACCCTCCACTCAAACATGTTCGTTTCCGATACAATACTGAAGCGCGACCCTTAAATGATAGCAGCACCGCGTGAACACAATCTGGAGAGCACGCACATGGCACATCCAAATGGTTTTGCAGTGCATTAATTTTTTTTACTTAGCGCGAAAGATCCGAATCAATTTTACGAGTTTACAATAAGTACAAAACACATCAAATATGATAAAAATTACACCGAGCTCCTTGGACCACCTAAAGATCACTACTAATGCTAGAGCGAGCTGCCGATGCCTGCTGTCGCCGCTGCCTTATTGGAGCTGGCCTGACGTTTGTTGATGATAGTCGCAAAGTCTTTGTGCACGTGTCAATAAGAACCAACGCCACGGAGCCGAAGTTGACACATTGAACCTTACATTGATCTGAATCTTCTAACAACAAACCTATAGTACACGTAGACTCGGCGAGATCTACAACTCCAGGGACCAACGCCCAAAGCCGAAGTTGTTGTCATTAAACCCTTGAATTGATCCAAATCTTCTAACAACAAACCTATCGCACACTAGACTGGACGAAATCCACCACTCTAGGGAAGCAACGACCAGACATATTACGCCCTCCTCAACGCCACCGACGAGTTCGCCGCCGACAAGGTGGACGAGGAGGTGGGTATATCTTATTCTTGTCCCGCACAACATCGCCATATCCACCATAACGATGATGTTGTTTGACCAAACGTTTAGGGACTCTTCTACAACACCGAGCGTAGGTCCGAGGTCCCCACCCCCTCCCACCGCCGAAGTGGCTAGTAGAGAAGATGGGGACTAGACGATTTCCGGTTATAGGCGGCGAGGAATAGGCATATGGCGATGGCTCCTAGGGTGGGAAACTCTAGCAGCCACCTCTCTTTCTTTCACGGGGCAATGCCACTAGTGAGGAGTCACTAGTTGGCATTAAATGGTGTGACCTCTCAATTGTCCTTTCCCCGAGAACATGCTGGAATAAATGGAAAACCAGGTATAAACAAATTAGAGGACTCTAAATCAAAAACTCTCTTTAATTTTACATTATATATATATATATATATATACATATATGTACTTTTACATTAATTTTCGCAACAGTATGCAATTGCGAAGGAAAAACGGCAGTCACATTCAACCATGAAATTTTATGATACCACAACTATTTAAGAATTACAAAATGGAAATAGCTAGCAAAATCCTATGGGTGTATAATCCAGTAAGTTGTTCATAGCTATCGATCTTTATATTCACCAGGACTCACTCTAGAACAGAAACACACCAAAATAACGAGGCATATCATCCTTGAGTATGTCATCATTCTATTGCTTACGTCCTTGATACCTCTCAGTCCTACTTCTTCTAATGTGCGTGCTAGAAGACGGAAGATGGTGGCCATCTGGTTTGACTCCCCAAGTAACTAAACTGGCTTTTTGTCTATATATATATATACGACTAACACTGAAATTTTAGACTGGTATTGTATACTGGAGTACTGGATGCGACGTGTATATATGATCTGCCCTCCACTCAAAGTTTCCAATGCAATACTAAAACGCGACCCTTAAATGATAGCAGCACGGTGAACACGATCTGGCGAGCACGCTGGACCCACATGCCACATCCAAATGGTTCTACAATGCATTAATTTTTCATTGCACGCGCTGTCATATTCACCAATGTTATCATGCATGTTATCCGGCTGCATTGGCTGGTTTATATCATTTTACCTATTCTCACCGGTGTTGCTTATTATATATTCTTATGGGCAGATGCATATTGATAGCCCAGCTACTCAATATTTTCAGCCAGATAATGTATGGTACACTCTCATTCCATAGTTCTTACCGCAAAAATTAGATGTATCTAGAAATATTTTGTGAATATGTACATCTGATCTACTACAAAAGGTATGAAACGGAGGAGTAAGAAACACAATTCCGTAGATAAGCTTTGAATCGAAATAAATAAATAAATAAAATAAACTACACTATAAGTCAGGAGGGAACATGTTTCGAGGCTGAGGCTCATGGTTGAATTGGCCAATATTCACACCTAGTTTCTCTAAATTTTCCTAGCAGTATATTTTACATGGTTACTACTTCTAAGTTAAAGAAAATTACTTCCAGTGTGTCATGTAGGATTTCAGCACCGGGATAGGAGGTCCTTTTTTTTTAGTTCGGTCAGGGGCGCGATGCGTGACGAGCTCGATCGGCGCAGGTGAAGAACACTAGCACACAGAGACACAGAGGTTTTACCTAGGTTCATGATGCCTCAGATGCAGCCCTACATCATGCAACTATGGTGTATCAATACTGGTTACATATGTTGTATTTGGGAGGGTTCTCTTTCCCCCCTTCTAGACTGACGTGGCCCTCCTTTTATATTGGTAAGGGGTCACCACAAGCGCTGGTACCACGCGGCGATGCACTGCGTGCATGGGTTCAACTTGGATGTGCAATTCTGTCGCCCGACACAGGGCACGGTAGCGCCTGGGAGCGTAGGAGCAGGCTGAGTCACGTCCATCAACCTTCACCGGGCTGGGCGCAA
Organism: Lolium multiflorum; assembly: GCA_030979885.1. Lineage (NCBI taxonomy): Eukaryota > Viridiplantae > Streptophyta > Magnoliopsida > Poales > Poaceae > Lolium > Lolium multiflorum. The sequence goes on from CM061753.1 coordinate 63,985,397, forward strand.
CATTGCTGGCCGGGTGAGCTCTTCCTCGGGCATCGTTCCCGGGCTCCCGGTAGTGGACATGTTCGTTTAATCTGGAGTCGCGGCGCACCCGTTGGCTCCAAGGACCCTCGCTCTCGTGAAGAAGATAGAGCCCACATGCGCGTCCTGGTGAGCTTCACTGTCTTGGATTCACACTCAGCCGCCTCCGCGAGGAACCCTGGTTTATCCGAAGAAGACAACAAGGAATACCGAACCGGTACGTGAGGACTCCAGGAGAGGCGATCAGGAGGTGGTCACAAAACCCATCTAGAGTTTCATTCCCCTCCCCCGCGACGCCGCCTGTCTGCTCCGTATCCAGTGGCCTTGGGCTTTGGAGGTGTGGTGGGCCATGGCATCTCATAGGCGATGGCTACATCCTAAGAGCATCTCCAACAGACGCGCTATATAGGCCGCGCGGCATAAAAACGTCCGATATAGCGCGCGCGGGAGAGAATGTGGCGCTCCAGCAGGCGCGGTAAACGGCGCGGCGCTGTAAAAATTTTAGGGCGCGGCGTTTTGCACAATCCGGAGCGGCATATCCGCGCGTCGGTTACAGCGCGCGGCATCGCTCGTCCAAGCGCGAAAAGCCAACGGCTGGAAAATTCCTCCCCGCGCCCGCGCCTTCATTTCCCCACCTACCGCCGGCGCGAAATCCAGCCGCCGCCGGTCGACTCCGCCGCCCCCCCGCTTCTGCGCGCCGCCGCGTCGTAGATCCGCGTCGCCCGCACCTCCTCCTGGCAGCGGTGGACGCTCCGCAGCACTGTGTCGCTCGCGCCGCCGCCAGCGACGAGTTGTAGTCGGCTCCTTCTCCGCGGCCCCTTCGCGCCGCCGTCGCGTTCTCCTCCGCGCAGGCGTCGACATGTCGTCCTCGTCGTCCTCGAGCTTGCTAGCAACATGGCGCGCCCATGGTGCTCGCCCATTTGCTCGCAAGGTATGAACCTCCGCCGGCCGGCCTCTATTACTCGCCAATTAGCTACAATAGTTCATAGTGAAGTAATTGCATACATATGTTTGTAGAGTTCATCATATGATTCATCGGATGACGAGTTCGACCAAGAAGAAGAGGAGAACATATCGATACTATTAGCATACCGCGCTGTTAAGAGGCCAAAATTTGGTGGATCGGTGTTCGGTAGACAGAAGTTGTGGAGAGAAAGGATTGAAGGGCATGAGAAGTTGATGCGGTCGTATTTCAATGAGAATCCGATTTTCCCCGAAAGCTATTTTCGGCGGCGTTTCCGGATGAGTCTCAACTTGTTCAAGCACATTGCAACGGAGGTCACCAAATATGATCGCTTCTTTGAGCAAAGGAGGAATGCCGCCGGAGAACTTGGCCATAGCACATATCAAAAGGTTACCGCCGCCTAGCGTATGTTGGCATATGGTATACCGGCGGATCTTATTGATGATCATTTGGCCATGGGAGAGAGCACTTCTATCTTGTATGTGAAGCGCTTTGTCGTTGCAATTGTCAATGTCTTTGGCTCCACATACTTGAGAGCCCCCAATGCTCAAGACACGGCAAGGCTTTTGGAGATCAACGCCAACCGGGGGTTTCCCGGTATGCTTGGTTCCATTGATTGTATGCATTAGAGTTGGAAGAATTGTCCAGCGGCATGGCATGGACAATTCAAATGCTACAAGAAGGATGCCACCATAGTACTTGAAGCGGTGGCCGACCAAGAGACTTGGATATGGCATGCTTTCTTTGGAATGCCCGGATCTTGCAATGACATCAATGTTCTTCAACGGTCACCACTAATGACAAGACTTGCAATGCGGGAAGGTCCATTGGTGGAGTTTGAAGCAAATGGCCACAAGTACAACTATGGCTACTTCCTCGCCGACGGCATATATCCAAGGTGGCAAACATTTGTGAAGCCAATTATTCAACCAAGAGGTAAAAAGCAAACTCAATTCCACAATGCACAAGCGGTGGCTAGGAAAGATGTAGAGAGAGCATTTGGGATTTTGCAAGCCCAATTTGCCATTGTTAGAGGACCGGCTAGATTTTGGGATCAAGAATGCCTTTGGTATATCATGACCGCGTGTGTAATCATGCACAACATGATTATAGAGGATGATCGCGGAAAAGATGTGGATCATACCCACTACGATTTGATGGGGGTTCCCGTGCAAGTGACGAGGTCCGCACATAGGATTGCCCGATTCATTGCCTCATACCATGCCATTCGGTGCAACGACACACATGATGAGCTTCAAAAAGATCTCATGGAAGAATGGTGGAATTGGAATGGACAACAATAGTTGCATATTTGTTGTATTTGTTTGAAAACTATGTGTTGTATTGTCTGAAAACCATGTTCTATTGTTGTATGTTGGACGTGTTGTATTTGGTGTGAAGTATTGTTGTGAACAATGTATTGTATTTGGATGGTACAATATATTTGTGAATTTTTATATATTGTTTGATCTTCTTGGATGCATACTTGTGTGTTTTTGTTGTTTGCGCCGCGCCCGCGCGCTGCAAAATGGCGCGTCCGGCGGAGGTGCTATTTTACCGCGCCAACGCGCGCTGCAAAATGGCGCACCCGGCGGGGGAGAAATCGATCCGGCGCGCGGCAACGGTTTACCGCGCGCAGATTCTTGCTTTTAGCACGCCGCGATATAGCGCGCCTGCTGGAGATGCTCTAAAGTCAGAATAAAGACCTCCCCACCTATCCTCGCTTTGGTGGTTCTGTCTAGTGCCACTAGAGGCCGCGTGGAGTCGTGTGCCCAGCAGATCTCCTGGTATTTAGTTAGTTTTCATGTTCATTGGTGTTGTTTAATTTGGGTTAGTTTTTTTTCGATCTACAATTGTCATCATTGGTGGTTGCTACTCTGGTGCGCTGGTTCTTTTGGGCCTTAGCAGTGTGTCTATTATAACAAGCTCTACTACGACAAATTTTGTCTGGCTCCGGTGATAGAGGGGCGAGGAGGGTGGCGCGCTTTTGGCTCACCCTAGTGTTTTTAGTCATCGTTAGGTGGTTGAAGTACCTATTTGTAATTTCTATTATGCCTTCTTTGAGGGTGGCCACTTTTTTTTTGGCATATATGAAACGTTTGCGAGCACATCGTTAGGATCGTCAGATCCAGTGTTATCCTTTTATACAAGTTGCTCGACACACACTGGAAGACGTAGTTGCAATTGCCAAGTAAGATTTTAAATTGTGGTTTCCCGCAAGAAACAACAAATGGACATGGATGATAGATCTCGTTGTTGAGCTTTCGGGGGTTTGTTTGTCTCACCAGGCTGTATCATATATTGTATGTCCTCATGTCAAGGTTTAATAAATGTATGTATATCATCAATTGACAGGGTTGATATTTTCAGACAAGAAAAGGTTTGCGCCAAGGCGATCCTTTATACCACTGTTATTTAATATTGTAGCTGATATGCTTGCTATTTTGATCGAACGTGCTAAGCTTGATGGCTAGATTGAAGGGATGATTCCACATCTTTTTGATGGTGGCTTATCAATCCTTCAATACGTCGATGATACAATTTTATTTATGGATGACTTAGAAAAAGCTGAAAATCTCAGGTTAATTTTGGCAACTTTTGAGCAATTGTTGGGTCTCAAATTAAATAAACTTCCATAAAAGTGAATTGTTTTGTTTTGGCCAAGCCAAGGATTCAGAAGCCGCATACACGGAATTGTTTGGATGTGGGCAATGCCAGTTTTCTATTAGCTATTTTGGGATCCTGATCTATTATCGAAGATTAAGAATTGCTGAATAGAAACTAGTGGAGGAAACACTTCAGAAGCACCTTAGGAGTTGGAAAGGTAAATTGCTATCCCTAGGAGAAAAACTAGTACTCATTAATTCAGTACTTACTAATATGATACTCCCTCCGTTCCTTTCTATAGTGTCTATTGTATTTTGGCACAGAAATTAGCGTAAGTCATTTTTGACACAAAACCCCCTAGCGATCTTAGAGACAAAATAGGAAATTGAAATCAGATCTCAGAAAATAATCCTGTTTCCATAACCGATCGCGTCATGTACTCCCTCTCTCCCGCTATTGTTTCCATAATCAGATTGGTTTCCACATTTTCTGGATGGGAATAGATTGGTTTCCACATTTTCTGGACGAAAATAGATTGGTTTCCAGATTTTCTGTACGGGAACAGATTCGTTCCCAGATTTTCTGGACGGGAACAGATTGGTGGAAGGGGTTCTTTACAAAAAAAAACATAGCTTTACTCTTATATTCTGAAACAAAAGCGAAAAAACAATAGGCATTATAGAAAGGAACGGAGGGAGTATTGTATATGATATCTTTCTTCCTTTTGCCTAAAGGTATTCTACACAAGTTCTATTATTTTCAATCAAGATTCTTTTGGCAACGTAGTGCGATAAAGTAATATTGCCTGGTTAAATGGATTATTGTATGCCGTCCCAAGGATCAGGGGGGTTGGGTGTTCATGACCTTTAGGTCAAAAACTTAGGCTTACTAGGTAAATGGCTATTTAAGCTTATTGCTAAAGATGGGGTATGGCAGACACTCATTAAGAGAAAGTACATCGGTGAGAAAGCGTTATCCCAAATCCTATGGAAACCAGGAACTCGCATTTCAGGGCTGGCCTGATGGCTACGAAGAAGTTTTCTTCCAATATTGTAATTTTACGCTAAAGAATGGATCGCTGATACGGTTCTAGAGGACTTATGACTAGAGAACATACCTCTTCGTGAACAATATCCTACGTTATATAGTATTGTTCGTCGCAAAAGTGATACCATTGCTTTAGTAATGGTGACCTAGCTCACCTCCGTCAGTGATGTTTAGACGAGATTTATATGGTATGGGACTAGCTGCGTGGAATGTCTTACTTCATCGTTTGGAATCTATTCAACTTTCGTTAGATCCTGATGAATTTCATAGGAACTTACATTTCAATGGGAAGTTTTCTGTAAGTTCATCATACAATGCGATTATCCAACCTGATATACCAGTCGATAATAACAAGAAAATTTGGAAGATGAAAATACAACTAAAAGATAAATTTTTTGGTTGGTATTTACGTCGAGGGGTAATCCTAACCAAAGATAATCTTGTTGAGCGGAATTGGCATGGAAGTAGTCTGTGTGTGTTTTATCATCAAAATGAGACGATTAAACACTTATTCTTCCAATACCGCTTTGCCAGATCTATATGGTCATGCATAGTAGCTTCTGATATGTATCCTCCAACTAGTGTAGCCAATATTTTTGGTAATTGACTTCATGGTATTGATCGCAGGTTTAGAATGCTTATTAGGATGTGAGCGCTTCCCGTTGTATGGTCGCTATGGCTGTGTATAAATGACAAAGTTTTTAATGACAAGAATTGTTCTCTTTTGCAGGTTATTTACAGATGTACTGGTATTCTTCGTTTGTGGTATGTGTTGTAAAGCGTGAAGAACCGCGACCTCTTTACGGAGGTCTGTACACGGTTGAAGGCTACGGCGAGGGATACTTTTTTCCTACATGGGTGACAACATAATCTACGGATTGGGCCACCACTTTCTCCATAGGCATCTACAATTGCTCATGATTAATATGTATTTCACATTTTTATATTTTAGTTCTTGTGATGCCTGATATTTCTAGACGGATGTGTGCATCTTAGTTATGCAGAGGCCATGTATAATTGCTTGACTTTTGAGTAAATAAAACGTCCATTATCGAAAAAATTATATCATCAATTCTTCATTGTCTCTCACTACGAAATAATTACATCATCAATGCTTGGTGTTCATCTTTGTGTCTTTTGCTTATAACAGCCTAGTTTACCACCGGGGTAGTGGCTTGCATGTGGATTCATGGTGGTTATGAAAAACTTCACTTTCTCAATACATGTAACCTAAGTTTAGACATCGATCGACAATGATATTAAAGGTAGTTTATGCTAAAAAAAGACCTTATATAGTTATTTCTGCAAAAATATCATTGCAACATAAATATCTTCTGCAAGACTACACATATGAAGTTGGCAGTCGAACTTATTTTCGTGTTGTTTTTTTGAACTTTTGAAAGAACTCAATATGATAGTTTTGGAGAGACCACCGCAAAAGCACTATCAAAGCAATTTCTGAAAAGAACTATCAGAGGACCATGGACCCCCCCCCCCCCCTTCCCCGTCTACAGTTACCGAAGGGCGATTTATGATCTTCCCCGGGCGATCCACCTCGCCGTCGCCGAATTGGCGGTTCCCTTGCCCTCCGTCGGCCGCTCCGGCGGCGGGAGGACGGGGGAACCCCGATTCGCGATGTGTACATAGTGTAGGGTGCCTTAGGGCTCTAGCCGGCGGCGTCGGGAAGGGGGAGGCGCGGCCGGAGTGGTTTTTGCAGGTGGTGGTCTTCCCATTTGACGGTGGCGCTCCGAGGAGCTCTGTTGTGGATCTACTTCCTCCGTTGTGCTCGTGGCTCTGCGGAGCTGCCGTGCGCGACTTCCCCTCGCCGGAGTCCATGGGACGACGGATCTGGCTTCCGAAGATCTTGTAGAAGAAGGTGATGGTGGTTGGTGCAACGACGACGGTGGCCTCCAATATAGGTCCTCTAGGCCGGTGCTCGGCGACTTCCCGCTCGTGTGGGGACTGCTCCCGATCCAAGGCGTCAAGGGGAGCAGCAGCGACAGCGCGCCACAAACAGCTCCATGTCGTCGGCGTGGTCGTTTTACAGAAGGGATTGGGTGTAACTTTATTTTCTGTTTGGACCTTTCTGTAATGTTTCCGATCTAATATCATCTCCTTTCACCCGCAAAAAAAGCAAGTTCTGAAAGGAGGATGTCATCCAGAAATTCAATTCGGCACCCGGGCGAATATGCTCCCTTTACCAAAAAGATCTTATTTTTAAGCATCTAAAAATTTTGACAAAAAAATCTACATGTACATCTCAACAATATATGTGCGTTCGTCAAGTTTCATGAAAAAATAATATTTTTTGTGGTCTATGTATTAAAGAGAGGAGTTATCTTGTGAAAAAACCTTATTTTTAGAACTGAATTTTTCTTTTTTAAGCACGCCACACGATAACTTGATTTTTCATGAAACAACTTTGTGAGCGCATAGCACGTGAAAAAGTGCACGCCGAATTTTTTGTTTCATTTTTTAAATTTTTTAAAATCTGCAAGAGATGCATTTCAAAATATGAAAGAATCTACTAAACCCAAACGGTTCTGCATTGCATGAATTTGTGATTGAATTCCGATCATGTTTGTTGACTCAGTTTACTTTACTTGTTTTTATCAATGTTGCTTATATATTCTTATGTGCAGATGCATATGGATTTAGCCCATCTAATTAAAAGGAGAAAATATAGACAATACAATGTAAACTACCTACCATATATAGATCTAGAGAAGTTAATTACAGAAGTTAAACATCAGAATATTTATATAATGCAATTTGAATTGCAGATATTTAACTATAATTTCACAAAATTGTCTAGCATCAACGTGTGGTCCATAAAATAGTCTATTTGACATCGTTGCTCCCTATATTTCAAATAGACGAATTTGTGGGCCGCCTAAATTTTTTCTCAAAATAATACTTGTTCTTACATACTCTGAATGCAACCTGGTCCCATATTTTCTATTTTGTCCCTTCTCGATGTTGTCATGATACAAAATTGCAACAAAATTTCCGAATTCTTTTGGTGGATCAAAACATTTGCATACTCGAAAAATTTGGGCTAGATTCAAATTATTTCAAACCAAATTCAAATTTTGTTAAAAGTTGATCAATTTTTGATAAATAAAATACGAAAGAATCTTCTAAATATCTGTTTTTTTTTTCAAAATTGGATCTTTTGAGATCTAAAATTTCAGTGGTCAAAAATTTTGAACCTTCAATGCCGTTAGATAAAAATTACTCATATGGCCACTTCTAACCATGGGCTTATGTGTGTTAACTTGTGGGTAAAGTGTCTATTTCATCGACCAACAAAACAACATACGATAACTCTGACAGAGTATGTATCTTAACTTTGCTTTCTTTAGGATAATGGTACAAGTTAGCATGCTCTCAGAAAGGCTTGCCATCATTAGCGTTGAAAACAACTAGATGTATTCAGAAATAGTTAGGACAACTTCTACAATTCAATGTATTTATAAGCAGTTTACAATAATGTGTGTCCGTGTGTCCCCTTGTCATCACAAATGTGGTATTGTAGTAACACATAAGAATGAACTATTGACTTTACAGTCAAGATTAGGATCTCAGTTAATTCTCTCGTGTCTAAGTATTTTTTCTGTCGATTGGTCAGACTAGCTAGGCTGCATCTAGATCTGGTGTATCATTTCTCCAGATTATTATCTTTGGCCACAAACATTGCATACTTTGTCGAGAAATTTTGGCACTGCCTGATCTTCAGAATGAGAAGTAGTGATAGGCCAGCACAATGTGCCTCTACATTCCTCAATCCCTCCCAAACTTAGAGCTGAAATATGGGATGCGACATTATGCCTACCCGACTACTCTCACACCCAGTACCAACCAAATTCTATGTGAACTTGCATAAGTAACAGCATGTCACATGGGTATGTACCTCTTCTCTGTCAGTCCAGCGTGAGGTTACTCTCGGTTACTGAAGTAGCTATATATATCTTTCCTTCCTCCTTCCAAATAACGACGGGTTCCTTAATCAAATATGGTACAATGCAGCCACGTGCCTGGAGACTGCACCGATTTATGATCGATACCTTGTAATTTAGCATTAAGTCCTCTCTCTCTCTCTCCCTCTCCCTCTCCCTCTCCCTCTCCCTCTCCCTCTCCCTCCACAGAACGGCACTTTCAGATTTTATTGACTCGGTTGTCAAAATAGTACAGGCTTAATTTAGCCACTTCAGTAAAATTTACCATGCAACATGAGATTCAAATTCACGCTTCCATGATATGATCTAGCAGCAGCTGTCAGGGACATAAACGGGAAAGAAATGTACTGCCATATTCTTTGATGCCTCCCGAACATAAAGATGAAAAACTGGAAGCTAGGTATAAAGTATAAACCAACAATCAGTGACCTTTAAATATAATCGCCCAAACTCTCCTCTAAATTTACATTATTTGCCACAACAGAGTAGGAGATGCACTTTATGTTAACATGATAAGCTCAAGAATACCACAAATGGAAGTGGCAAACAACCTATGGGTGTATAATCTGCTAAGTCGTTCCTCGCTCTGTGTTATCTCAGCTGTTTCATTGTATCATATTGATACTGATACATCAGTACATCGTTTATAACTGAAAACATGCAATTTCCAAACAATTTATTGCAACCATTTGAGTATTGGTTTGCCGCACCAAATCCCAAATTAAGTGGATCATTCCAATCAATGCAAAGAGGTATGTGGGTGGTCATTGCCGGACCACTAAAAATTCATCCTGGATCGCGGCACAGGAGATTGGTGAGGTGTGCCCAACTCAATAGCATGTCTATCAGCGATTGAGGACGTATCTTCGTCGGAGATGGCGCTAAGTGAAACCCAGTGCCACCAGCATGTGTATCGGGCCTCGCTGCCAGCCGCCAGGCGCACCACTATCGCATCAGCAAAAAGGGAGCAGTATGGTTGTGCTTCAGTAGTTCTGCAAAAAGTGGAGGCAGATCTGATGGCACGAGCACGGGCACATGATGAACATCGAGTTGGCCGGCTTGATGATGAAAGAGATCATGGTCACCGCCATCTCACAAGATCCACGCACGTGAGTCGTGCTTTGGGCGAGGTCGTGTCATCTTACTCGGCTTCAGGGTGTTTCTGTGTCAACGTCTCGGCCGAGAGAACTACCGACGGAAAAAGAACACCGTCTGGACACTGTGGACACTTAGCCTTGCACTCTCAGCGTAGCAACACTAATGTGCATTTCCTGGTGCCTCTCAGCCCTATACCACCAACATGTGAGCTGCTAGATAGTAGAGCTCCAATAAATACAAAGAGTGAGGTGCGACGCTCTTAGTTTGGCCTTGTTCAAACACAACCTAAAGACATGCTACAATTTAGGTGAAACTAGCTAGACAACTGCAGCGAGTGCTACTTATAGTTTTCAGACGAACTCGGCGATAAAGAAATCCTACCAAACAGAACTACCCGTGTATCTTACTGTGTTAATGCTATGTGAAAGGCAAGGACAGCATATGGTCATTTATTTTCTCGAATGATGGGTATAACACGCGATCTTCTTTGAACTATATGATTATTAAAAAGATCAAGGTTTCACTATGCTAATGGCAGAGCAATGACTAAGACTCTAAGAGACATGTGTATAAAAAAATAGAAGCATACTTTTTAAATTTGATGGGTTCAAGCTAATCTACCTTAAATGGTGACTATATAAAGGGAGATACTAAATTGTGCACTTCTTTCGTTCAAAACTGACATGATTAAAAACTACATAGTAGAGAATGCATTTCTTTTTGCACAAAGAGAGACTCCAGAGACGCCAAATTTTATTCAACTCATAAGCAGTTCATAGCATGGATTACAACACTTTGACATTGCATCTGTTGATCTGCATAAAGTATAGGATAAGTAAGACTTTTATGAGCTGAATTTAAGCAACTAAAGATAGGCTGAGACGGAGATTGTCTTAAAGCCTGATGTGCACAGTTGTGGGCAACTCCATTGAGATCTCTCTTTATCTGGTAAGCTGATGTTATAGAAGATTTGGTAAAAGTTATGAATTCAGCTATGTGACGCCTGATCTCCCATGGGACCTGTGATTCTGTAATGGAGTTTGCAAGAGCAGCTTTGGCCAAAGCACTATTATCCATCAGGAACGTTTGCTGCTGAAGCTGCATAGCCTTAGCCAGCCGGACTGCAAAGATGAGAGCTTGTGCTTTGGCCTGAAGAACAGAGATAATCATGGGCGTCGATACCTGGATCATGACCGTGGCGCTGGAATTCTCTGGATGAATCTGTTTATATATACTCCAATTCCTGTAGCAGTAGCTGTCGCCAGTCGCCAAACCTGGAGCCTTCCTAGTCTTCCAAGCTGCATCTGTAAAAAAAATTTGTTCCTTTCATTGACAGATCAATCTAGAGAGTTTCGCCATGTTTGGGAAGCAAATTTTGATGCTATCTTTTAACTTCAGCAATGACCTGCAAGAATTCTCCTGTGACAAGTGTCCGCCCCGAAATTGAAACCCCAACATTGTACCGCCGCCCACATCAGGGTGCGCTCTGTGATGCACACGGTCCCCGCCGTCGCTCAATCTTGGAGTCCAGGATTCGTGTCAGTACCCTAGCACGCACTTCCGGACACCACGGCAGGTCCTTGGCCGCTGCCCGTCGGCTCAGATACTCCCGACCTGGGGGCATTTGATGATAACCCCCCTTGTTAGCGGCGCCCTTTGATCATAACCCCCCTTGGGTCACTGACATGTGGGTCCGGACCCCACATGTCAGCGACACAAGGGGGGGGGTTATGATCAAAGGCGCGCCAACTGGGGGGGTTATCATCAATTTTCCCCGGTTTCCAGGACTGTTCGGCCACTTGCGAGGCCGAGTTTGAGGTATGAGTCGGGACCATTTTGTTGGAAAATTGCGCCTATGATATTGGCCATTAATCTGTCCGTGTTGCACGCAGATAGACCTCACCAGGTCGATCAAATTCTTCTACAAGAACATGGTTGACGGTTTATCGGACGCTGAATCGGTCGTCTCTTCAGAATTCATGGTTGTCGCAACATCGCTCATCGATGAGCACACTAATAGGAATATGCGCGTGCACAAGGGTTCAACTAGGCCACACAAGGCCAATATGAAGCGCATTCGCGAAGCTGGTCACTACAGTCTCTTCAGGGACTAGTTCCACCCCACCAATCCAGTCTTTCAGGTGCCGCTATTGCATGTCAAGAGAATTGTTCTAGGCGTGAGGGATCATGGCCCCTTCTTAGGGTGCAAACCCGTTCCCTCCGGTAAACTAGGCTTCAACTCTTACCATCTTTTACCCAACGACAAGGCCCAATGAACATGAGCGTATGTCACCTCTTTCCATCAAGCGAAATACTACCGCTTTCTTCTGTAGCGGCTTCGGAAATAAAAATACCTTACGGAGCCCAATAAACATGAACGTATGTCACCTCTTTCCATCAAGGGAAATAGTACCGCTTTCTTCTATAGCAGCTTCAAAAATAAAAATACCTTACGGTCCAACGCCTATTTTATGCGGTAAAATAGTATTTTTTTCTACCTCCTTGGAAAAATATAGTTACTCCACCCTTCGTTGCCTAAACTATTGTGACAATATGATGCTATCTTTTATTAGGGGATTTTTCAAAAAATATAGCTACTCCACTGTCTATTGCCTAGACATGTATTCCTCTGTGGTACATAGGGAAAAATATACTTACTCAACCGTATACCGCCTTTTTTAGCAGGGGAAACTACCTTCTTCTAAGTAAATCCAAAAACAACTACAAACTTCTCTACATAACTTGCTCCGCCGTTCGCGGCCTCTTTCAACCGGTGTGTGTTGTCTTTGGGCACCGCAACCACAATGTAGTGCCACACCATTTTATTTTTACCTTAGCCTCACGATCACCTATTTATTTTTGTCCATAATACACTATTTTTTCACCGCATCACGATCACCGTACGGGTGAGGGAAAAAACCCGAACGTTGGTGCTACAATGGCACTTCTACTTTATACAACAATATTTCCACAACACCATTTCTACGGTACTTTTGTACCCTGAATCCCTAAATATTGAGTACTTCTACAATAGGTTATCCAACAATATAATAGCCAAGGCCGCGGCGTGCCGCCGCGCATACCTTCCTAGTACTATATATAAAAGCCGATGGCTTTTGCCCTCACCACATTGAACAAGACATTGTTCATGCTATGCACATAAACAGTGATACACTCAGTTTTTCTTTACATTTCAGCTTAGACATTTTTCCTAATTTTTTGGGGTATTTTTACAGTTACCGATAGTGATTTTTTTGCAGTAATGCGTCACTACACATATTCAGCTTTTGTAGTATTTTTTTCCGTACCGATGTCAACTACGAAAGACCTTTAATTACTTAATAGTAATCCTTGCATGGCTCATATTTCCGCGGCGGTTATTTACAGTTGCCAACAGTAATCTTTCGTAGTAATTCGTTCGTATAAATATTCAACTTCTGCAGTGATTTTTCACCGGTGCATAATTCTTCGCCGACACCAACATTTCCCGCTTTTTATCCCGTGAAAATAATATTATGTCCTTCTATGGTAGCATCGAAAAAATATACTTACTCCACCTTCCGTCACCTGTTTTGCATGGGATAATATTATTAAATTCTTCTAACGCACCTTTAGAAAGGTATTATTTCTGCACCGGTTATTTACAGTTGCAACACTGATTTTTTGCAGTAATTCATCCGTATACATATTCAACTTCTAAAGTATTCTTTCACGTGCTGATGTCAACTAAAAAACCAAACCAGTAATTACTTAATAGTGAGAGGATGCATATTTTTGTGACGGTATTTTTGCGCACACAAGTCGTTGTAAAATTTACACGAACCTTCAACATTGATAGTATCTCCGAACGCTAATTACCTGCCAGTGATTTTTCACTGGTGCATAATTCTTTGACGGTACCAACATTTGCCGCCTTTTTTAACCAGTGAAAATAATATTTTGCCTTCTACGGTACATCTGGGAAAAAAAATACTTACTCCACCTTCCGTGGCCTCTTTTTCCTGGGAAGAATACTATTACCTTCTTCTACCACACCTTTAGAAAGTTGTACTTACTTCACCCGCTACCTCTTTCAACCTGAGAAAATACTACCATTTTCTTTTGTAGCAACTCCGGAAACAAAGACACTCAACCATGTGTCGCATGTTTTAGTCGACAAAAATAGTAGTGCCCTCTTCGAAAAATAGACTTGCTCTTGCTCTGGCCACTATAGATAGTGGTATTGGCATATTGCCCTCATTTTTCACCACACGGGGATTACCTACGGGGACTTGAAAAGGATGAAACAATGCTGCTACAGTACTACTTTTATGTTTCTTCAATAATGCTTCCACACCAGCACTTCTATAGTACTCCTACGATACTATAACCAACACAGGGGCGCGGCGTGCCGCCGCAGCAAGCTTCCTAGTATATGCTGATGGGGAAGGCTTGAGGTACACTAATCTGAATGTTCAATGGCAAGGGTTCCCTAAAACGTTGTCCATGTCTACATGCGCAACGTTTGGAAAACACAGACAATGACATATAACCTTACATCAGTTATACTCCCTCATATCAAAAAAGAAGTTATACTCCCTCGGTTCCACGAGGTTGTCTGGAATTTATCAAAAATTAAAAATATATAGATATTATTTAGTATCTAGATACATCTTAATTTTGACAATCTCGGACAATCTTTATGAGACCTGTGGAGTATAACCTAATTAATCAGAAACACCCTCTTCTGATGTGCAATGTACAAAGCAAAAAAAAAAGGTGAAACCAACAGAACTGTAAACGGAGAGTCAGAAGACCACCTCAAATACGATCCTTACAATCGCAATGCCATAGAAAAATGCACGGCACTATAGAAGGCACCTGCTATGTATTTCTTTAGAATTTGAAGGATTGAGATAATCACCAAGTTTATGTAAGGTTGCGTACATACACCTGAAATATGCACAAGGATCCAAAAGACATAAGGAGTATAAAATGCTGTCACTAGCGATCATTCACCAGTTGGCATTAAATGCTGTGACCTTTCAATTGTCCTTCACCAAGAACATGCTGGAATAAATGGCAAACCAGGTATAAACAAAAAAAAAAAATCAGAGGCCTCTAAATCGAAAACTCTTTAATTTTACATTAATTGCCGCAACAATGTGCAATTGCCAAGGGAAAAACGGCAGTCACATTCAACCATGGAATTTTATGATACCATAGCTATTTAAGAATTACAAAATGGAAATAGCAAAACCTATGGGTGTATAATCCAGTAAGCTGTTCATCATCTGTGTTTTCTGTACAGTTGCTGACTGTGTCCCATAAATGAATGAAGTGAGGGGAGATCAGCCTTTGAAAGTCTAGGGTACATATCCTCTTAGGATGAAGAAATCCAGCAGCAAATACAGCTCAGAAAACATGAGCATCTGAGCACAGGCTTTATATGCTTATCTCACCAGCTGCCCTGTCACGCACTGATGCCCCTCTCTCAGAAAGCATAACCGGGAATGTATCGACAGTATTGGGCACACAGAACCACTTGCATAAATACTGACTTGTCTTACTGCTGATCCAGTCTGAACTTTATGCGCAGGCTTACGTGGACCGTTGTTAGTTCTGAGAGTGAGAAGTCTCCACATTGGATACTGTAACAGCCAATCACTTAATGCCATTCAATGACTTCTGCATCTTTGTTACTTTTTCCCTTTGGTCGACCAAACTTTTTGACATTTTTACCCGTCAGAAGCTTCAGTGCACGCTTAAGCGTCATCTTCTTTGGGTCTTCGCTCTGTCATCACACATTTTCAAGGCATTGCTAAGACTTGCGACGAGAATTTCAAACCAAAAACTATATAATGTAATTGCATATGAATCTTATTAAAGTTTCTTCATAACAAGTTGACAACAATTCCACCAAAACAGAAATCCCATTTCGTATTTAAAACATGTGTAATACTAATAACAAAACATACCTTTGGCACTGGAGCAAGAGTTCTCCTGTGCCGGACGCTAAATCCAGCTTTAGAATGTGTCATCAGCACCGGATGCTCATCATCGGGGTGATTTCCCTGTTGGCAACTATAATGTCATGCTTGAACTCAATAACGCTTTCAAAGACCTAAAATTTATAGAAAAAGCATACCAGATTTTTTGGATACTGCAATAGCTCAATTGCATCTTCAATAGTGATAGAGTCAACATCTTTGACCTGAAAGAAGGTTAAAAGATATCCGTGGTAAGCTTCTGGAAGGACAATGTACAAACTAAGGTAATAATTACCTCCGACAGAGGAGCTCTTTTCTGAGAAGATCCTTTTCTATCCTCTCCAACCTGGATGTAGTAACCATAAGGACCTTGTTTCAAAAACACCTGCAGAACAACCAAAAATGTCATATACACTTAGTTAGGCCTTGTTTGGTTACGGGTTTTGGAAGAACTGGGTTTCGCAAAACACGTTTAAAGCTCTACCAACCTAAAACGCTGTTTGTTTAGCTGGAAGAAATCGTGGATAGCTAAAACCAGACTTCCACAAAATGAGAAAATCTAGTATTGCGAAAAACGACTATTTCACGTTTTTGTCAAAATGGGTTTAACCCGATCCTCGTTGTGAGAAGCAGTTCACCCGCGGAGCTGCTCGCCCGACTCCATTCATGAATCTGCCACCGTCCGTTCCCACCAGGCACACGCACCTATGCCACCAAAGCCTCCCCGTGCTGCTTCCTCTTCTGCCAACTCCTCCCCACTCTCCTTCCCCAACGCATCACGGTCTCCTGGAGCCGTAGGGATCACTCTGCTGTTGATCCTGCCAGGCAGAATGGTGGGCTTGGACGCTTGGTCACCGCCGGCAGCATGCGCTCACGGAACGGCAACAACATGGTTAGCTGGCCCAAAGTTTTTGGAGTGCCTGCTGCAGGAAACCGACTGCGGAATCACCGGCGGCAGCTCCCCCCTGGAGTAGGCCCTGAGGACGAAGTCTCGGTCGTCGGCCCGGCACGGAGCACATGGCGAGCCTGACGTTGATGGGCATACCCTTAGCGAACCTGTGTATTCTCAGCCATGGAAAATCCATATGCGCACCAAGTAATCTACATCGTCAGTTCTTGCACTTTATAGCCAAATTTACATACGGTTGGCTGTAGGATGGTGTGCGGCAACATGGATAAGAATTATGTGGGAGGCACCGGGTCAATGACGACAACGATGGTCGACACCGACTGGTGCAGCCTCGCGGACGAGGTGAGTGGGTGCTCCTCAGAGCTGAGTCCACGCCTTAGCGTTGGCGTGTCCTGCAGCAGGTCCGTCCTTGGCATCCACCGATGCCGGCACATGCACCGGTATCCTGATGACGGCGTGACTGCGAGCACAAGGTGCTCAACGAGGCTTTCCTGTTCGGCTTGAGAAGATGTGCATTGTGTCTCAAGTCACCCAAACATAGTTTTGGGTAAATGCATGCTAACAGAAAAACTAACCAAAACTGGTTTTGCTAAAAATTCTGCTTAAACTCGTTTTCTAAAAACTAACTCTAAATTCGTCTAACCAAAACAACCACTTAGTACCTGAGAAATAAATAAGTCCAGAAACATTACAGACTGAAACCAACCTGTTCGCTTGTATCAGGAATGAGACCAAGTAACCTAGGCTCAAAAGACCTTGGTTGTGTTTCCTCGGAGGCTTCATTATCATCATCTTCATCTGATAATGTGCGAGCGATGTACCTATTATAATTAGTTTAGTTATTAAGTACGATTGATATTGTCCTCACAATAAAAGATATGACCATATTCAGTTACAATCAAGAAACTGCAGTGCAAATTACAACTTGCAACAGGAGAAAACAAAGGGTTACAGCAGAAATTAAGCTCAACTTGAAGGTATTTAATGTTTATTAGAGGGGATAGCAAGATCATACTTGCACTTCGGATGCCGATCACAACCAATAAAGTAGCCTTCGCCATACCTACTAACTTTGAATCTCAGGGTTCCTTCAGAACAACTGCAGATAATCAACAAGCATGTTAAGTATTAAGGAAGAAACATAATTAATGCATCACATAATAAGGTAACATCGAAGGATTCCCATATTAAATCAAATTGTGCATCTATGTTTGGGGATGCCAAAATAGACTTCCTAAATATCTTAATTAAAATTACCTAGGGCAAATCCTACTATCGCTGGCAAGGTCTGGAAAGAGGATAGAAGAGAATTTCTCTTCAAGCATTCTCTCTACCTGCAACAAAGTGGCTGATTCAAATTAGATCCAGGTTTCAATACTGAAGTGGCATGCGCCAGAAAACTTAGCAATAACCTCATTCGAGCACTAGATGTTCTAGGAGAATAACCATCTGGGTGCAAGGGTCAGATATTTCCCAGGTACCAGGAAAAATATTACCTTTCTGACATCCCATTGACTAGCATCTCCGCAATATTTGTTGAATCGTTCCCAGTAATCTTTCAGTAGGCCCTTCCATTCAGTTGACCCAGCAGAAACATTGTCTAGCTATTAATGGAGCAGAAAAGGAACAATTAATAGGATCCTTATAACAAAGAAAACTATTTCTAGACCCACATCTTCTATTCAGCACATCATCGTCACTGATCTTTAAGGAAAAGGGCTAATCCGATTAGGAATCACAGCCTTATGGTATAACTCCATCTTGACTTTGTATGTTTGATCCCTTTATGATTATTGATGAAGATTTTAAGAAAGGATAAATAATGATGCATATACAGTTCATGGCTGTGGGCTTGTTCAAACACACTCAAGAGGAGAATGTGCACATGGCCACCCTGCTGGAATGAGCCTCTTCATATTTAGATTTGTTAGATGCATAATTTCGCATCTGGATAATTCAGATATAGTATTATCTTTAGTTGATATATCTCACAGTAGATATCCTACTTAGGTTGCTGCGCATATTGTTATTTATTTTCATTAAGCAAAGAATAACAAAGAAGCTTTGCCATATCCCTAAAGTCCACCTCTGATAAGGCCACACTATATAAACAGGCTTATTGACATATTTGGATAACGTCCCAAGTTTCTTCATGTAGTATTTCAATAGTTAATTGGGATGAAACCCATTTATCCTTTTACACAATTCATTTCATAATAGCCTGCTTCAAATTCTGATTTTAGTGCAACTCCACTGCGCACCTTGATATTGCTCAAATGGAAGAACAGGGTTGCACATGCGCACATGGCCAACATTGAGTATGGGGATTTCAATTTAATGTACAACTACTAGTTTCAGTCTTTTGATGTCTACTAGGCACAACAAGTTTCCCCATAACGGATAAAGAATTATAATTCCAATACTGGTCTGCAGCCGTAATGCTGGCTGGAGTGAGGCAGAAGGTGGCCAAAACTACTCAATTTTCCATATATTGAACCAGTAACACATATCTAGATAATATTGTTGATAATATTCATTACAGCAAGAAAATTATGAACAAAGTTACAGCCTTTCTTTTCAAAGTATGTGGGTCTCACTTTCTACTGATATTAACACCTCCAGATTTTCTGGAATTTCATATTTACCTAAACCGCCAGCTAAGCTGGTTTCTGAAACCATAGTAAAGAACAAGTATAGAAGAAAATGTACACAAAACTATAGGCTAAAATATGTTTAGTACCTCAGTCTCCATGTTAGCGGTAAAGCTGTAATCGGCAATCTCAGAGAAAAGATGTGAAAGAAATGCTGAGACCTGAGAAACAGATGGCATTGAGTATGTCAAAATTAGACACAAGAAAACTGAAATAAGTTTATAATAAGCAACATCAGCTAGTAGAGCTGAAAGAATGCCCTAAACACACAGGCTAAAACCATATGCGACAAAATTAAACTGCATAAAGATGAAATAACTGCTGAGGTGTAATTTGGCATTTGGAGAACCATGAAATATTCACCCTTGTAAAGAGAAAATGATATACAGATCAAGATGTACGGGTTTTAGTGAGTTCATCCATCTTGATAAGAGTCATGAGAAAGAGTAATAACTGTACAGTTACAAACAGGATGCATTGCTACCATGTATACAAATGCACTGGCATTGGAGATAATAATGCAGGTAGCAATCAGCATTATTTCTATTTAAACCAACATAAAGAAATTTCAGATGATATCACAACTAACATGATATTTGTAGAAGGGTGAAGATCACATAAGGAACAAGAACATACCATTCGACCACGGAATTCAGGGTGCAAAACTCGACTTTTTATTGTCACATATTTCCGGTCCTGGATGTCACAAGTATGGCAGAAACTATTATGCATTTGCAAGAGTAGTTGCCAATGAATGAAAAAGTACCGCCATTGGTATGAATGAAAGTAGAAACTAGCACATAGTGAATCCCTAAACCTTTGTCACTGTTGGGCTCGGCCATGTGTTACTGTTATTAAAACTTGTTAGTTGTATTCAACCCAGTTACACCTGTAAACTACCCAATTGTGCATACTAGTAACCACTAACCACAGAGGTGGCCTATTAGTCTGTTACCAGAATTTCAGTCGAGTATGTCAGGTTCTCAAATAAACCAACTCTCCCAGCAACCCAAAGATTTTACTGTGTTATGCATTACTAAATTACTGCATGGCACATGTGAGCTTTATGGCATGTGGCCATGTGCAGCACAACAGGGGCAGCTACGCCAACCAACCCAAACATGTAATTCAGTATGCGCTCATGGGACTTAACTCAAATAGCATCAGACATATTATAAATAGCTACATGACCATTCAAGAAAGGCAATGTGGTGTATATTGGGCATAACAGAAGAAATAGCATGTTAGGCTACCTGCAACACCCTCATTATAGATGCATATGTAGAGGGCCTTCCAATTCCAAGTTCCTCCATCTTTTTAATCTGGAGATTATAAGGTACAAGGTGGAAATCATAGGTTACAGAACAAACAAATAATAAGAAAACCTTGTTTCAGGATGGACAATGATCAGAGGAACGAGTGAAAATCCAAACCAGAGGTTATTACTGACCAATGCACCCTCAGAATAACGGAATGGAGGTTTAGTGAAGTGCTGCCCAAGATGCACGTTAACTGGAGATACCAAATCCTTCACCTGAGAAAAAGGAGACGTGCTATGACTATGACATGGTTAAATGCTGGCCAGCAATCTGTGGTCACATGACAAAAAAAAAAAGGATACAGAAAGGGTATGGTCAGAGGCAAATCAGCAGGTGCTAACCTGTAATTTGGACAAGGCCTCAAAGTTATCCTGATGCGCAACTTCTCCTTCAGGGTTTTCACTGGACCCACTTGCTTCAGTATCCTACAAGTGACACATTCTCTAATTAGTGGGTTTAATAAGCTCATAAAACTGAACAATCGGCACAGTCCTTTTGTATCATACAACCATCTTATATCCATGCTGAAGGTTCACAATTGGCTCCTTGAGGGAAAAATTAGAAAGCTTACGCATATAACACTTAAAATTATAGTGACAGAAATTCGTGCATTTGAGCAACGGTAAGAGAAGAGACATCCTGTGGAGAAAAGGAGATAGAAAACTCCAGCAGGGAATCAATGAAAAATATACATGGTTATGCACAACACAATACTGAATTACATGTTTGTCATGTGTATACTTCACAAATTCACACCATAAATTCACACTAGTTTTTGTCATGTGTATACACATGAAAAAAATTCAACATGATAATTTGACAAAAATTCGGACTAGTTTAAGTGTATAATTTGAAGTATACACATGATAATTTTACAACATGACAAACCAATGAGCAAGAACCAACTGAAAAAAACACTAGTTTTTAAAAACAATAACCAGTTGAGAGTTGAGACCGTTAAGCACACCCTGATCCGTATTTTATGCATACATGTATTATCCTTGTTGCATACAATACGACCGGTTAACCACTAGGTTTTGCAAACAGATTGTCCTTCTTCTAGACACTAGAGAAAAGCTTCTCAGAAAACCAGAAACGTCCATCTGTGAGATTTACACCCAACTTCTGGAAATCAAAACCCATATTCCACATGAAAGAGTATAATAAAAGAGGAAAAGATTCCATAATTATTTCAAAAAAGAATGGTTTCTACAATTGGGAGACATACAAGAGGAAAAATCAGAAGGGAAATGGCATGGGCAAATCATATACTAAATTTTAGCTTGGCCTTGTTCCTGATTTACATATGCATCTAACTGAGGATGTATTTTCATCTATCTTATATTTATAACCAAAATAAGAGAGGACACTCGCCCCAGTTGGGGCAAGGAAAAAGAGAGAAACTCATTAATTATTGCTTAATCTAACTCCCCTTTCAAAGAGGGGTAGAGCCGTAGAGGCCCTAACAAGTTCATGTAATAGAAAAAAACAGAATCTGGTCAAATTAATCCGCTTAAGGCCCCTGAAATTAATTAAAAGGAACCTAATCACATTTATATCTTGCAGCAGGCACTGGGCACCTCCTTTTCTGTTTGTGTGGACGAGCTCACGTCGTAACAGACATAAGCCAAATTAAGGCTACGCAGATGATAAAGGCCAAAGCAATTATATAATCATCCATTGAAGCATAAAATGATATCGTTAGTGAGATGATACAGCATACTTTCTACTCAAATCTACTTATGGACTGACCAATCAACATAAAGAAAAGTGAGGAAGGCTACATTAGGAAACAATCAACAAATTTTCTTAAAAAAAAGGCAAACATAACTGAGCTAACAGAGGATCAAGAAGCCTAGATGAATTAAATTAAGAGCCTACCTCATAGACGGCTTGGTATCCCTTGAAGTCAAGCCTTGATGCAGATGAATGAAATGTCATGTCTCCTTCAGGATTGCCAATATCAACTTGGATCTACAATGCAATTAGTAAGCAACTAAGCATGCAATGTTATTGAATATGCAAAATACTAAAAATAAAAAAAGGTTCATTGGTAAGGAAATTCACTTATATGGCTAGCATGGCCAGCGTTCTATACTTCTTCGGTTTTTTCATAAGAGGAGATGGTTTGGTGATAGTTGTGAAACAGAGTGCTCATGCTGGTAACAGAAGAAAAGACCGACAATTTTGGCAAAAAGTTCAGTCATAAACACAGATTTGGGGGAAAAAAATGCAATCCTATGTTCAGTTCTTTTCTGTAGATGAATGGGGAACTCTGTAGATGAACCAGAAAAAAATGAACATATGTTTGCTTGATTAGACACCCTCACGCCAACTTACAAATCCCTATTAATTATAATACCTATTACGATTTTCAAAGCAAGCGGAGAGTTATTTTAACCTAAGGTCAACTGGACCAGCAAAGATAATATGCACATGTGAGCAGCACGCTACCAATGTGCAGCAAACTTGTTGAATTCAGACTTCTTTCAAACAGAAAGCAAATTATTCACAGTTTTTAATGAAGAGAGGGGATTGATTTGCATAATATACTACTCGTATTTGCATTCCCGAACCTTAAAAAAC
Organism: Lolium multiflorum; assembly: GCA_030979885.1. Lineage (NCBI taxonomy): Eukaryota > Viridiplantae > Streptophyta > Magnoliopsida > Poales > Poaceae > Lolium > Lolium multiflorum. Next base: position 64,008,525 of record CM061753.1, read on the forward strand.
AAGTGCAGACTGCAGAGTAAGATTCTTTGACCTAGACAAAACCTAGGTTCTGCAATACATTAATGCAGACAATATAGGTAAAGACATTTATTTATAATAACATCCTAAAGAATGGAGTATAATAAACAACAACAGGTAAAAATAAAAAAATGAAGTAAAACAGTAACCAACCAGCTCAGTTCTGGAAGCTTCCATTTGGCAAGCCATTGTTCTCCTCCATATTAGAGTGTACAGTTTCAAACAATCCTCATTGAGTATTCCAACCAAAGATGCTGCAATTATACATCAAACAAGAAACGAAAACTATAATGCTAAAATATATTCAAGTAAGAACAAGAGATGCTACAGAAAAGGTTCAAAAAAGATGCTACAGAAGATTTGGTGAAAACAAAAGAAAACATCAGCAACCCTTAATTCTGAAAAATGAAACTCATGCTTCTGGTGCTCTTTCAGTCATACAGAACAGACTTCAAGCATACCCTTAGTTCATTATCAAGGGATCAATCATAAAGCATGTTCACGACAGCTAAAAACAGCAGATGGCAAAACACTATTTGTTATGAATCAAGAGGTGATATAAACAAGGTTTTTAATCAGATGACAAAACACTATTTGTTATGTTTTTTAGAACCATCAATAGTAGTCCAAAACTTGAGAGATAGCACACGCATCTGTAATAGAGTAAACACAAAACTAATGGTGGGTTCATTACATGGCAACCTCCTTATGCTGGTGGGCCTTATAGCTTCATGGGCCTCTTGAGCATTTTTCACCTTCTTCAAATACTTCCTAATATCCTCTGATGCATACTGCTCACCATACCTAGAACAAACACTTGTTAACAGGAATGGACATCCGCAGGTGTAATATTGATAGACAGAAGGAAAAATTCTGAACTCCCAACACACTGATTGTCCAAAACTAGCTTCTAAAATAACAATAGCAGAAAAAAAATCTCAAAAATATTTGGTAATCTGAATTGTTGTGTCTCACACAATACCCGTCCCATAAATCGTGGACAATGAGAAAAAAAATATGAAAACTGCAAACTTCCACTCTGTGAAATTGATGATTCAAACACTAAATCTGAATTATTGGGAACTACATAACTAACAAATGATACAAGAAACAAGATAGACTAGCAACCCTGAAAAAACTCAGTAAAACAGGCCTTTTTTTCGAGAAAACGCAATGACATTGCTTTTCTTTTCATTGCAAAGACGGAGAGTTTGTTACAGGATCATGCCTCCAGGGAGGGTGGATAACAGGTTGGTGCTAGAAGAAATTAGTGTACATTCTAATCTACAGGCAAGATGGCACATGTTCCAATAGAGTATACCTTTCTTTCACTAATGAACGAATATCTTGGGCAGCTTCATTGGAAATCTTCAAGGGGAAAAGGCAGAATAAACAAGTGAGGCCACAATGTCAGGTTATTAGAATGGATACAACATCACACTGCTATCACTGATAACTGACAAGAAAAATTCTCAAATCGAGGAATAGAGAGTCATATCGGTCATGCACACAAAACACAGATTGTCGCCAAGATTGAGTTCATGTTCATATACACCCATGATGTGTTTCATGCGATTGAACTCAAGCTAAGATTACAGCTAGCTCATTTGAGTGGGCGACTGGAGGCACAATCCACCACCTAAGTTCAAGTCATCGCCACTTGAATTCCGGTACATATTTAATACTTTTATTAAAACAAATATGAGTTCCCCCTAATATATGTTCATTTTTAAATTGTACTACCGTCGCTACCTAGGGTCCTAGAAATACATTAACTGAACAAAATAATGAGAACAGCAAGACAAATAAAAGGGCAGACAGTTTGTATGGAATAACATTTACTACAACCTATCAAACTCAATTTTCCCTATCAGATGTCAAAGCTGATAAACTAAGTTCTTTCTATGAAGCAAAAGTGCCCATTCCTTGGTCATAGCATCAAGCTGGCCTCTCTACTTAAAAAACCTATTTGAATATCATTTAGCTTGCAAATTAAGCTTTTCTTCCTATCTAAAGATGAGTATTGTCACTTTCTCAGTAAGAAACGGGATCATCTCACTCTGTAATCTATCTCCTTTATCAAAGTGGCACGCTCCACTTAAAGCCATCGCCATGTGGAATATTTCTCTACAATTTCACTTGCATGTAGAGGGACCAATTTGGTCATTTTTTATCTGAATACACCCATTTTAACCCACAAACACGAATCACATAAAAGAGACCAGGAGTGTGTTTTTATCCTACCTGCATGGTACATTTATAAACAGCAAGACTACTTTGGTAATCAACTTAAAGTAGGATGGTACCTACATGATACCCATCTGTTCTGAGGTATGTTATTAGGCCTGTTGCTTGTTCTGAAGAAAGATTGATCCCTTCATAAAGCTTTTGGGCTACCTACAGTCACATAATGAGCCATGTGAGTAAATAGACTGTTACATGTAAATGGTAGTAATAATATAATAGTAAAGCACGCTATATATGCATTTGAGTTTTTTATTAAGTAGAAACAACCTTCATGGTATGCCCTGCACCAAAATGTAGTTTGTTTGCTGCATCCTGCTGAAGGCTGGATGTTATATATGGCATCGGAGGATTCTTGTGAGAGTTGCTTCTCTTAACACCTCTTACTTCAAAATGGCAAGAATAAATCCTCTTTTCTATAGCTTGTGCTTCTTCTCGAGAGCTTATAGAAAGTTGATCCAGCTTTTTTGAATTGAGATGCTTTATCCTGGATGTGAGGCATAGGCCTTTTGAAGAGTCTGAACACTGGGTTTTGAAGTCCGTATCGACAGTCCAGTATTCCTGAGGGTTAAACTGTTCTACTTCAGCCTCCCGGTCACATACAAGGGCCAAAGCTGCAGATTGGACTCGTCCAGCTGACTGACAACCAGGCAACTTCCTCCATAGAAGTGGCGATATGCCAAACCCAATCAAATAATCAAGGGACCGGCGTGCGAGATAAGCATTAACTAAGTCCATATCGATATGTCTTGGAGACATTAAAGCGTTTTTAATAGCATTCTCTGTGATTTCATGGAAGACAACTCGTGCAACAGTAACACGGCCATCCAACACATCCTGCTGTGCAAGCATTTCCTTTATGTGCCAAGAAATTGCTTCACCTTCACGGTCAGGGTCAGATGCAAGAATCAAATTTTCTGCTCTGGAGACAAGAATTAAGAAAATTTTAGCATATTACAATCAGTAGTATATCAACAACTTCACAAAGCAAAGAAACTTGGCATGGCAACTTGCACTGCGGTTAAAAAATTTATGTAGTATATAGAGTTAGCTATAGTTTCAATGACACTTAGTATCAATGGAAGGCAGATGTACAGTAAAAAGGTTTAGCTAATAAGTGTATACTCAGGTGTAGCAATAAAGAAAATATCCATAGTTCAGGATGAAATCAAAGCTCCGGTTGAAGCCAATTTAATCAGCTACGGCAAAAGATTAAAACAAATACAAGTAAACGAACCACCATGACTAACTTTGTAAGTATGGAGCAAATGTTACTCAAGTATACACTTAAATAGTTCAGTTGATCTATTTCATAGTTGACAGATTCGTGATTAGGTTCGCAATTCGCCACTTTCCACAAATCAGATTTGATGGAGCATATTAGCGTACAAGTAATCAATTACATGACAAGTGTCCTACAAACAAACGTACATGTGAAGAACGAAATGTAAACAATGTTACTGATACCAACAGCTTAGAGAACATACCCTTTCAATGCTACTTTGATGCTCTTAAGGTGTGTCCAGGCAGCAGTAGGCACCTCCCATACCATGCTGAAGTCATCATCAGGGCGGACAGATCTTGACCTCCCGGCTAGATCTCTCACATGACCATAGCTAGGTAATACTTCGTACATGTCCCCGAGGTATTTTTGGATAACTTTCGCTTTTGTAGCTGATTCAACCACAACAACTGATTTAGCTGTGGGGGGATAAAGAGGTACAAGTGGCTTTGTCTCACTGCCAGAACCATCAGCGGAGGTCTTCGTACGATTCATGGCATCAGCAGCTGCAATAGCAGCAGCAGCGGATTCCTTCGCTTTCGGAGATCTCTTTGGCTTTGCTGCTGTCTTTTTCTCTTTAGATGTACCAGCCCCTTTCTTTGGTTTAGAAGAGGCGGCCTTCTTCTCTTCTTGGTTCACACTAGCTTCCTCGGTTGCCTTTGCTGCTGTTTTAGCAGCTCTGGTCTTTTTCTTGGTGGGTACTTTCTTTTCTTCCATTTCCGCACTAACTTCCTTTTTGGTACCTGCCGATTTCTTCCTCCGAATAGTGCCCTTCTTAGTACCTGCACCACTCTCACTGCTCTTGCTCGTAGATGTGGAAGCCTCATCAGCAACGGTGCTACACGCAGCTAGTGTGCTATGCCGTCTCTCGGATCCATCTCTCCTAATCACATTCGGACTGCTAAATGAGCTCTTGTTTCTAACGAGAAACCTTAGCCTTTTACCGCACGCTGTCGAGAAGAGCCGCGATGAAGTACAGATACCGGTAGCATTCAATGCAACTCCGCGGATATCCGCGGCTCTGGAGGTTACGAAGCCGTGGTAACCTGGGAGCCCGGTAGTAAAAAAGGTACCACTTTTGAGCTGCAGGGCGAGCCTTGAGCCGGCTCCTGAAGACATCTGCCTTGCTGAGCTACTCCTCACTGTGACCCCGCACGTTTGGCAGGGGCGGAGGGGTGAATAAGGCGTGAAGGCGCACGCGTATCTCTGAGAAGTCCCAAAGTGTAGCTGCAAGCAGAGAAATCCTTGTGTGATCATGTGCAATCATGCCAACAGAAACGAAAGTAAAGCAAAAGCGTGGTACAGGGGAAAAGGCATTCTCGTCATCTTAATCGCAGTTGTATTAACAGCAGCAAGAATGATGCTATAGAAGAAGCAGTGGTCTACCTAGAGCAGCAGTACAGAGGTAATTTTTCTACCTTGCCCACAAAAATTAGAATTTGATGTCTCATTACGGTAATTAGAGCTAGTGACGAGGAGGAGGAGGAGGAGGATGCGAATGAAGGGGGGTTATTACCATGGCAGGCGCCGGCGGCAGCGACGGCTTGGTGGCGAGGGTGACGGCGCGGTGCGCGTAGCCGTGCGGGAGGAGGCGGCGGAGCTGCAGCGCCATTGCGAGGGGCGGCGGGCGGGAGCGGTGCTCAGGCGAGGAGGGGCATGGAGGGGGCTAGCTAGGGTTTAAGGTGGGAGTGGATAGGGGAGAAGTGAGGCGGAGGTGGAGGTGGAGGTGGGAGGCGGCTTCCAATGGCGGAAGGAAGGAAATATCCGAATCGCCGCTGCTGCTGCCTCCCCCGCTAGGTTTGGATGGGCAGTTGTGTTCTTGAGGTACAAGGTAATACGTATGGGTGGGCTGCGATTGGGAATTGGCATTCGACGGAACGGGCTCTTCTTATGTGGGCTCCGGGCCCATCATCTCACCCACCTTGTGCTTGGTTGTGGCCTGTGAGTTAGGGCATCTCCAACCGGGCTACCCAAACGGACAAACGGATATCAGATTGGTCCGTTTGGGTAAAACCAGCTCCCAACGCGTGGACCTAAACTAATAACGGACAGCTGCCGCGTCCGGAACGACCCAAAGCTGAACCAAATTTGCGTGGCTTTTGGGGCGAGCCGGACGAGCGCGGACGTGCTTTTCCATCCGCACATATCCGTTCGTGGCCCATTTGGCAGTGACACGAAAAAGCAGACACATCTTCTCTCTCCCCTGCTCCCTCTCTTACTGCTTTTTCCCATGGATACCTTCATCCTCCCCGCCGGATTGGAGCTCGCGTAGCTCAGTTCCGCCGTCCACCTCCGCTGGAGACTCCCGGCGCCATCGCCTCCTTTTTTTTCATCCCAGCTAGAAGTCGCCGGAGCCGAAATGAGCGCCTCGGGCCTCGACGCCGCCGAGCAAGACGAAGATGGGGCGGAGCTCGCCGGAGCGGGACGGGGGCGGAGCTCGCCGTGCGTGCCTCGCCATAGCCGAGCCCAGGACGCCCGCGCTAGAGCAGACACAGAAGGACGATCGATCTTGATCGATGGCGAAGAAGATCAAAGTAGCCGAGTTGTTGAGCGAGGAGGAGGAGATCAGGTCCATGGCGGCCGACGACAAAGTCGATCCATACGTGGAGGAGTGCCTGCGGGCCGTGCAGTCGGAGATGCAGCGCATGCTCGCGGACGCGGACGAGTTCCCCACCGTCGCGATGCTCGACTGGGTGGACGCGCGGGAGGGCTACGCTGTCGCGCTCCGCGACGCGGCCGACGAGGATCTCGCGGACCTCGAGCACGGCCTTGCCGTCTTCGCGGGGAGGGCCGGCGAGGGGGCGCTGGTGTCCGAGCTGCGGAGGCAGGCCGCGTGGTGCGGCCATGCGCGCCGACGCGGACGCTCGCGGCCGACGCGCGTGCACGGGGGACGCGCCGCGGCGGCGCAAGGGGCAACGGGCGGGGCGGGTTTCTGCGGCGCGGAGGCGGCGGCATGGCGAGGCGACGGCGGAGGCGGGAGAGCCCCAGCGCACGACGGCGGCGGACGAGCCCCGGCGCACGGCGGCGACGGCCATGGGCGAGCCCCTGCGCATGGTGAACGGCCCAAGAAGGGAATCGGCCGGGGCGAACAGCACAGAGAAGCGCCGTTGATGGCCGGCAACTAGTACTACTAGGAAGAAGGAGGAGAAATAATTATTTGGGTCAGAGCGTTGGGTATACTGTGCGATCCAAACGGATTTACGGACCGAAACGTTGTCCGCGTGTCCGCGCGACGACCCAAACGACCCAAAACGGACGTCCGTTTGGGTCGCCTGCGTTGGAGATGCCCTTAGGGCCTCTTCTTTTGGTGCTATAAAGGGGCTTTACTACCGGTTCGTGCCTCCCCCTTTAAATACGCGCGGCCTCTCCTTCTTCTCCATTCTCTCACGAAAACTGCTAACGACTAAATTATCGCGCTAGGAGCACTCGGCCGTCGTCAGGCTGCCGGATTTTTTCGCACCCGCCGTCCGCGAGCGCCGCCCGCCGCGCCTCCAACGTACGCAACTCCCGCTGCCGCCATCGACGATCGTCCGCACGCCGCGCCACCGTCCGCCGCGCCTCCTCCTCCTCTTGCCCGGCCGACAAAGGTGAGAGACCACTTCTCTTTTTTGTTTCTTTAATTTTTTAGTTGTTTTTATTTCAATTTGTTTTTGTTAATTAAATTATTTGTTAGGTAATTTTAGTTATATAGTTAATTAGTTTAATTATATAGTTGTTATTTTGTTAATGATATTATTGGTTGGTTATAGTTATTAGTTTATTCGTTAGTTAGTTATAGTTGTTAAAATAAAATTTAACAATATAGTTACAGTTATAGTTATATAAATTTTATATAGTTTAACTACATAGTTAACAATATAGTTATTATTAGTTATAGTTATAGTTATATAAATTTTATATAGTTTAATCAATGAGTTAGAAATATTAGTTGTAATTTTAGTTAATTAGTTTATTTGTTAGTTATAGTTATAGTTGTTATTTTGTTTTAATGTTTTAGTATATAGTATAATTTTATTAGTTAAGCTTATGTCATAGTTTTCATAGTTACGATGTTGACGCCCCACCCGCGTCGTCGACTTGGACTTGGCGTGGCCACGTTTTGGACGGGATGACCGAGGTTCGGGACTGGGCTCCGTCGGGCTGGCACTGGGAGGTGCTACCTTACAAGGCGCGCAACTTAGTGAGGAATTCGGGTCCCGTCGTCGACCCGGGTCTTCTTTGGTGGAGGTCGTGTGGGCCACGAGCGGTGCGGAGGGAGCTGACCCCCGAGGAGGTGGTACATCGCCGTATCAGAGAGGAGGAAGAGCACGTTCGCCATTACATGCATGTGTTGGACAACATGTATTCCAACACATGGGCGATTATGCAGGGATCTCACGTGAGCTATGATCATGTGGTTGTTCCGTATCTTTGGCTGTCCACAGCATGCGGCTCAGCACCCGGTCGACATTGAGAGCTTCATGCATGGGAGTCTTGTAGTGATTTATTAGAGTTAAATAAAAAATAGACCCGAGCTATATATGTAACTCCAATATCTGTTTTTAGCATTATCCTTAATTAATAGCTATATATGTGTAACTTCAATCTTGATCATGTCTTGAGCATTATCCTTAATTACTGCTTCGCTATGTTTATAGCATTACAATAACTTGTAAGTCTTTGCATAAACTATGGAACACGGCAGATACATAGAAAAGGAATACATCCTCGAGGACATTATCCGCGATGATGAAGATGTCACCTCGCTTTATCCGAACCCATCCGGTGAGGGAGATGAGCAAAACCGAGGAGATGCCTCTGGTGAGAGAGATGAGCAAAGCGAAAGAGATGGCTCCAGTGAGGGAGAAGGCGCCGACTCATATGAGGGATAATCCAACGGCGAGGTGTATATATATTAATAAAATAAGCCTTCCGATTTGTGCATATACATATATTAACGTTGTTTCTTCTTTTAGACCTCCCGATCGAGAAAATCTACTACAAATAAACGAGGTGCAGCCAAAAGGTTGGAAGATCATGAAAGGTTCATCATCGAAGAAATCGGTGAAGATGGCGAACCGATTGCTCCCGCGGCTCATGCAAGAAAGTTTGTAAGTCAATGCGGAGTTGTTGTTATGGACAACATCCCGATCACCACTCAAGAATGGAAGAAAATAAAGACGGAATGAGTTAGATATGTCGACAAGAGATCCAAAGATACGTTGTTTAGGAAGCTCCTAGTAAATTTCACCCTACCGGAGCCAGATGAGGATGATCGTAAAAATGAAAGGCCAGACTCTGCGGATCCCGAGCTGAATATCGTACATCGAAGAGTCAAGAAGTGGGCTCTTTCGAAGATGGCAACACATTTCAACAACTATAAGAAAAAAATGGACAAGGATTTTGTCTAGAAAGAAAAGACTCCAGTGTTCAGTAGACCCTTTGAGAAGATAAAAGACCAGTGGGACGAATCTGTGGCATACAAGACATCGGAGAGAGAATGACGAGCTCACACGCGCCCTTGGGAATCCTGAACACCCAGGATGAACACGAACCACACCAGGCTCCAAATCGTGGTTTATTTTGTTTCCTGCAGAAACAAAGAAATATCTTGATACAAGCCGTCAGAGGAAAAAAGGAAGTGGTTGGGTGATAACGCGTGAAGCACACGTCCGTTGGGAACCCCAAGTGGAAGGTGTGATGCGTATAGCAGCAAGTTTCCCTCAGTATGAAACCAAGGTTTATCGAACCAGTAGGAGATGAAGGCCACGTGAAGGTTGTTGGTGGAGGAGTGTAGTGCGGCGCAACACCGGATTCCGGCGCCAACGTGGAACCTGCACAACACAATCAAAATACTTTGCCCCAACGTAACGGTGAGGTTGTCAATCTCGGCTTGCTGAAAACAAAGGATTAAACATATGGTGTGGAGAATGATGTTTGTTTGCGAAGAACAACAGAGAACAGAGATTGCAGTAGATTGTATTTCAGATGTAAAAGAATGGATCGGGGTCCACAGTTCACTAGTGGTGTCTCTCCAATAAGATAAATAGCATGTTGGGTGAACAAATTACAGGTGGGCAATTGACAAATAAAGATTCATATACATATCATGATGATCCCTATGAGATTTAATCAGGGCATTACGACAAAGAACATAGACCGCCATCCAGCACGCATCTATGCCTAAAAAGTCCACCTTCGGGTTAGCATCGCACCCCTCCAGTATTAAGTCGCAAACACAGACAATTGCATTAAGTATGGTGCGTAATGTAATCAACACAAATATCCTTAGACAAAGCATTGATGTTTTATCCCTAGTGGCAACAACACATCCACAACCTTAGAACTTTCTGTCACTGTCCCAGATTCAATGGAGGCATGAACCCACTATCGAGCATAAATACTCCCTCTTGAAGTTACAAGTATCAACTTGGCCAGAGCCTCTACTAGCAACGGAGAGCATGCAAGAACATAAACAACACATATATGATAGATCAATAATCAACTTGACATAGTATTTGATGACCCACAAGTATAGGGGGTGTATCGTAGTACTTTCGATAAATAAGAGTGTCGAACCCAACGAGAGGTAGGCAGGTTTCGATGAAGGATTCACTGTAAATGCTCACAGACAAGTATTCGGGGGTTTTGATATTGCAGATAAATAAAGTACAAGTAAATAAAATGCGAGAGAAATAATTGCAGCGAGTGGCCCAATCCTTTTTAGCACAAAGGACAAGCCGGTTTGTTTACTTATAATGACCAAACGTTCTTGAGGACACACGGGGATTTTAGTCTAGTGCTTTCGCTTCATACGGCTGATTAATCTTCATTGTTTTGATAAGTGTTGTGTGGGTGAACCTATGCTAATGCACCGCTCTTCCTAGGACTAATACATACTTGTGATTATACCCCTTGCAAGCATCCGCAAATACAAGAAAGTAATTAAGATAAATCTAACCACAGCCTTAAACTCGAGATCCTGCTATCCCTCCCGCGATATACTAACGGGGGTTTAGGTTCTGTCACTCCGGCAACCCCACAATTAGCAAACGAATACAAGATGCACTCCCTAGGCCCATAAAGGTGAAGTATCATGTAGTCGACGTTCACATGACACCACTAGAAGAGTAACACCACAACTTAAATATCATAACATTGAATACTACTCAACAATAATTCACTACTAACATTTAGACTTCACCCATGTCCTCAAGAACTAAACGAACTACTCACGAGACATCATATGGAACATGATCAGAGGTGATATGATGATGAATAACAATCTGAACATAAACCTTGGTTCAATGGTTTCACTCAATAGCATCAATAACAAGTAGTAATCAACACCGGGAGAGTTTGCCCTATCAAACAATCAAGATCCAACCCAAATCGTTACAGCGGTGACGAGATGCAGCGGTGGAGATGGCGGTGTAGATGGTGGAGATGATGATGATGATGATGGAGATGATGTCCAGCTCGATGATGATGGCGATGGCGTCGATTTCCCCCTGGAATTTCCCCGGCGATTCTGCCCGCCGAAGAGCTCTTTCTCTATGGTGTTTTCCGCCCGCGAGGCGGCTCTGTCAATTCTCGTAACTCCCGGTCTTAGGTTTCGGGCGAAGAAGTACGCGAAGGAGAGGCGGCCAGAGTGGGCCCTCCCCACAGGCGCGGCCGCGGCCCGCGCCGGCCTATGGGGGCCCATGGCGGCCCTCTCGGCTCTCCTTTGGCTCCCTTCGTCCCCTGGAAAATAGGATTTTTCTGTTTCGTCAATTGTTGATCTTCAGAAATATGGTGTCTGACGGTGCTTTTCCAGCAGAATCCCGACTCCGGTGAATATTTCTCCAATGATCATGAAACATGCAAAATAGATGAAATAACATAAGTATCATCTCTAAATATGAAATATATCAATGAATAATAGCAAATTATGATATAAAATAGTGATGCAAAATGGACGTATCAACTCCCCCAAGCTTAGACCTCGCTTGTCCCCAAGCGAAACTGAGCTCAATAAACAAGACCACATGTTTATGGAGTGAGGAGTCGATAAATAAAATACGGACAAGAAGCATCATATTGATTCACACAAGACATTCTAGTAAACATTCTCTTCATATAACTCAACTCGAAATAAGTAAAGAGAAATCACAAATAGAGGTGCATAGGAAATCATAAACGGTTATGGCAAACTTTGTTCTTGGTCAGAGAACTACTAACGGATTGTACTTATCTTCTAAGCAAAGCTTTCATATTAGAATTTATATAGCAAGGCTTTCATTCTTAATCATAACAATCTCCTCATAATTATTGATATCTTTCAAGGTCATATTCATTCAGATAAAATTTGTACTAAACAAGAAAGCATAAAAGACATTATTAACTGAATCATAGCATAAATGGTTGGTTCACAACAACTCAATTGCTTGCTTAGGATAGAGGGAAATAGGTTTACTGACTCAACATAAAAGTAAAAGATAAGCCCTTCGCGAAGCAGGGATTAAATCATGTGCTAGAGCTTTTCAAGTTTTGAAATCATATAAAGAGCATAAGAGTAAGATTTTGAGTGGTGTTTGTTGTTGTCAACGAATGGTAGCGGCACTCTAACCCCTTGCCAAACAGACCTTCCAAGAGCGGCTCCCATGGAGGACGGCATCTCTACCAGCAAGGTAGATCATCCCCTTCTCTCTTGTTTACACATGTATTTTAGTTTTATTATGGATGACACTCCCCCCAACCTTTGCTTTCACTAGCCACGGCTAACCGAATCCTCGGGTGCCTTCCAACATTCACATACCATGGAGGAGTGTCTATTGCAAAATTAAGTTGCTTACTGATAAATCAGGGCAAAACATGTGAAGAGAATTATTAATGAAGGTTATTAATTGGGGCTGGGAACCCCGTTGCCAGCTCTTATTGCAAAGTTATTGGATAAGCGGATGTGCCACTAGTCCATTGGTGAAAGTCCGCCCAACAAGATTGAAAGATAAAACACCACATACTTCCTCATGAGCTATAAAACATTGACACAAATAAGGAGTAATATAGTTTGAATTATTTAAAGGTAGCACATGAAGTATTTACTTGGAGTGGCGCAAAATACCACATAGTAGGTAGTTATGGTGGACACAAATGGCATGGGTTTGGTCTAAGGTTATGGATGCATGAGAAGCATTCCCTCTCAATACAGGTTTTGGCTAGCAAGGTTTGATAACAAGCATAAAGGTTGAGGAAAACAAACAAATATACATGTGATAGAAACAATCATGCATCTTTCTTGTAAGCACAAGCAATTTTAACTTCAGAATACTAAACTTATTAGCATAAAGATAATGAAGCAATATATCCACATGTATTTACTTTTCCTACTTAAACATCATGGTGTTGTTGCTATTGACCAATGCTAAGTTTGCCAAAACCAAATAGATTTACTTGATGCTCCCAAAGTGATATCAATACCAATGTCAAGAGTGATCATATAATAGAGATTGCAAACTAAAATAAGGTGTGCAAAAGGTAAATGATAAGACTTCTCATTAATATTTCATAACGATAACTCACACCAACGGATACATAGATAACCAACTAAGAGAGATACTTCCACACTGCAAACTATTCCATATGATAACTTCCCTACTCATGATATGACACTACTTGATAGTAAAAGATAAAGATAGTGATGATGTGATACCGCGGCACTCCCCAAGCTTGGAACAAACCAAGGGGATGCCAATACCGATGATGAATTACTCCTTCGGCGGTGATGATAGTGGATTCTTCTCGCGCTTCCTAAGGATCTCCTTCAGCTTAAGCTTCTCAGTTTGGCAATTCTTCACTAAGACTCGAAGAGATTCATTGTTATCTGAATGTGGCGGTGGCGGCCTTGTGATGGGAATCGAGTAATATTCCAGCATTGCGAAATCGATTCTCCTCCTGAAGTATCTACACTTCCCTTCTTAGAGCACGATATTGATCACAAAAACTCATAACCCGTATTGCTTCCTCCACACAAGGGAAAGAGTCGAGGCTAAGAGCGGCGGAAGAAGTCGCAAGTTATGAGAAAAAGAACGCCCGGTGTTAACCGATCCCACCAAGATTGGCTTACTCTCCATAGCTTCTGCTCTCTTTTGATGATGCTATCTTCTTCACTCCCTTATCGACCCCTTCATCCATCTCCTCTTCCCAAGGTTCCTTGTCTTTGTTGTTGGAGACCATGGTGCTTCTAGATCAAAAACAGATCGCAGAAAACAGCTCGAAACAAAACACGACGAGAAAACGATATACGGACCTCCAGGGGTCCGGGGGATTATATAGCAAATATTTTTACAACAAAAGGAAGGTTCCAGGCCGAAAGAGTGGAAACGGGACGCGAGGGGCTGTCCCCATAGGGCGGCCAGGGTGGGGCCGCGCCGGCCTATGGTGACGGCCTCGCGCGTCTCCTCCACTCCGTTTCGATCCCGTAATTTTTCATATTTTCCAAAAACAAGAAATATTGTTCGGAAAGCTAAACGCGGACTTTTTATTACTAAAATTGTTACCTATTCAAAGTCGGACTGCAGACTGTCAATTTGATCTTTGATGAAAGCTTCCGGAGTTATCACTTGAATAATATCAATATCTTCATTATAAGAATCTCCAGAAATATAATGCTTGAGTCTTTGTCCATTCACTACTTGTGTAGCGTTACCTTCCAAAGAGCTAATTTTTATTGCTCCTGAACGATAGACTTCCTCAATAACATATGGTCCTTCCCATTTTGAGAGTAATTTCCCTGCAAAAAATCGAGACGAGACCGATACAATAGAACTTTATCTCCAACATTAAATTCTCTTTTAATAATTCTTCTATCATGCCACTTCTTAACTTTCTCTTTAAAAAGTTTAGCATTTTCGTAAGCTTCACTTCTCCATTCATCTAAAGAACTCAATTGTAGCAACCTTTTCTTACCGGCAAGTTTAAAATCTTTATTAAGTTCTCTTACAGCCCAATAGGCTTTGTGCTCTAGTTCTAAAGGTAAATGACAAGCTTTTCCATAAACCATTTTATAAGGAGACATTCCCATAGGATTTTTATAAGCAGTTCTATAAGCCCACAATGCTTCCTTTAACTTACTAGCCCAATTCTTTCTAGATTTATTAACAGTCTTTCCCAAAATAGCTTTAATTTCTCTATTCGACAACTGATGGGGATACACCCAAGGGGGTGGGTCGCCAGTCCCACTCGCTGTGAAGATGAAGGCCCAGGTGGACTGCCAGTCGCCCAAGCGACTGGGCCCAAAGGCGACTGGGCTGTGATCCCAAGGAGAAGATCTGTGCGACTGGATTAGAAGATTACTTGTTAGGGGGGTTAACGAATCCCGGGTTAATAGCAACGAATATGATTTGGAGTTATCGCCATGTAACCCTAAGTCGGGGGTGTCTATATAAACCCCCGAGCTTAAACCCTAGAGGACACCTGATCTGAGATCTAATCTCTCTTTGTAAGCTCACGGCGTAGCCGCCGACTGAGCCCCCCATTGTAATTCTCCACTGAGCAATAAGATCTAGCAGGACGTAGGCCTTTTACTCTCCGGAGGGACCGTAAAACCCTTGCGTCTCTTGCACCTCGACCCGTAGATGGCGATGTTCCCTTCCCCTCGCATCAACGAAGTGCTACCCCTGTAGCATCTGCCGTGGCCACATCCACGACAGTGGCGCCACCGTGGGGCATGGGACATCAAGCCTCGAGCTACGGCGAGGCCTTACTCGCAGTGCGGGCCGGTTGCTTCCGGCAGGATGATTGCCACCGGCAATTTCTTCCACATCCAGCGAGCACCTACCGGCCCGCCTCGTCGCCTCTCAAGCACGCCTGGATGGTGCCGATCGGCTCCATCAACCTCTTCGTTGGGCTCGCCGCGTTAGCGACCCCTCGAGACTCGCGATCGCTCGCACGACCCCGCGCCAGGGCAGCTCCTCACTGCTACTCGCCCGGTCACCGGCGAGGTATACGCGGAGGAGGCGGCCCTGGAAGACGATGCCGAGTCGGCGGTCGTGGCACCGATTACCAACTCCAACACTGCCTCGGCAGCCGCCGACTCCACGACACTGCTCCAACCGCCGACTCCATCGACACCATCCCAGTCATCGACTCCGTCATCGCTGCGATCGACGCCGACTTCACCGACATCATCGCTATAACGTCGGTTGCGGATCCACCGCTGCGTCCCCGACCCGCTCCATCGCCACAGCGTCAACCAAGGACTCTATCTCCATGGTCTCCCACCCGAGTGACTTCGAAGGTGGCTTCGAGGACGACTCCATCCTCCCTCTTCGGCGCGACTCCTCGACTCCGCCGAGGCCCCGCGCTACCGCTACCCAACCAGTCTTCATGGCAGGGGGTGAAGAGCATCCGTCGACGCCTTCACCACTCCTCTGCAACCGCCACCGCAACCGAGATCGAGGCGCCGGGCGGCCCTCGAGGAGCAAGGAAAGGAGCTCGCCGCAGAAATTCCGCCTCGAGCAAGACGAAGTGAGAGCGTATCCACTATCGCCAGCAGCGAAACCGCCGGCGCATGGAGCGCCCGTGCGAACGACTTTCCCAGCGCACGCCTTAACTTCGACGAGACGGAGAAATCCGGGTCGCCCGAGTCCAAAACCCTGACATCCCGGAAGGAAGTCGGGCTGCTGCAGATAGAGCGGCGCGCGGAGCACCTCCGCCACCCCCACCACCACCACCACTCGGGCAGAAGTCGACGCCAATGGCCTACCACTGCACTCGTCTCCAGCCGACAACGTTGCAGCTGCGCAGGCTGTCCTCGCTAGAATCCCCGAAACGGGAGACGGAGCAATCCTCGTCCAGCACGCCAAGGCTTTGGTAGCCAAGGCATTGGAGCAGCAACACGCCGCAGCCGACTCGCAAGGGCGACTCTATTCGCGCACATCCGCCAGTCGCGCGGCGTCATCGACGCGGCAAACCGCGCAATCGTCAACGCCAACAATGGCCCGCCGCCCGCGCGGCCCACTCGTCCAACAACCGAGTCGAGCCGCGCCCGCGCGGGTGATGGTCGCCGCAACGGACAGCCGATCGACGCCCGAACTCACATCGTCAACGATCAAGAATGGCGGGCGCGCAACCGATTGAACGACCGCCACGCGATGAAGCCCCGCGCCAGAGCGCGTTCACCCGAATCGGCCCCCTTCGGACCGATGATCGAGCGGCGTACCGGGGTTCAAAGGACCCCGCGACATCGAGAAGTACGACACACATCGACCCTACCGTCGGATCGACTCGTACGCCATGGCAATGGGGATCAGGGAGCTACTCGCAGCACGCTACACCGCCTCTCATGATGGACGGCGTCAATCGCCACTGGTTCAACACCCTCACCGTCAACAGCATCGACTCCTGGGAAGAAGCTCGCGCCGCATTCATCCAACACTTCGCCAGCGCATACACCCGTGCCACAACCATAGAAGACTTGGATCGCTGCGTCCAAGGCCCACGCGAGTCGACCCGCCGGTGGGTGCAACGCTGGCAGGATATGTGGACGACCTCCAGCGGCATCAGCACGGACACGGCAATCTATTGCTTTCGACGCTGTTGCCGGTACGAACCATTAAGCGCCAAGCTCCGTCGCGTCAGCAGGGATAATATCTCAATCTCCGAACTCTTCGACATCGCCACCCGCTACGCCGACGAAGATCCTACAGTCGACTCGGACGACGAGTACGGTCAACGACGCAATCGCCGCCGCACACACGGAGCCCCGGCGTGGCGTTACCGATTCGCCGGCCGGTCCAATAACGGCAAGCGTCGCGGAGAGGGAGGACACAACGAGCTGGTCGCCACCACCGACTACGAGCAGCGCGAGCCAAAATCATTCGGCGCGACACGCGCACCTCGGGAGGACCGGCCCCAACCAAGCGCTTCGACGCCCGCAGCCTCCTAGATGCACCATGCATCTATCACAGCAAGGAGGGCAAGCCCGCCAATCACACGACGGGAAATTGCTACTCTGAAGCAGATAGAAAGAGCTCGCCGCGCCAAGGAAAACGACGGCGGCAGTCAGCACAAAGACCGCGCCAAAGACCAAGATCAGCACAAGGGAGAAGGCTTCGGTCGCAGCGCCGGCTCGCTCCACACCTTCACCGGGGTCGGTGACCGCGGGACAGGAAGGTCTCGCAAGGGTGTGGCGGTACACAGTACTTTCGACGTGCCCCGGTGGCTCAACTGGTCCGAGCAAAGCATCACCGGAGCAAGACCCCGCATCGAGTACCCGGGCGAGTAGCGCTAGTCGTCAGGCCTAAGGTCGCCGACTACTGGCTACCAAAAACCCTGATGGACGGGGGAAGCTCCATCAACATTATGTACTACGAAACCTTCCAGCGACTTGGCCTACCAGACTCACGACTCGAGAACACCAAGGTTACGTTCCACGGCATCGTCCCTGGGCGGAAGGCCTTCCCGATCGGCAAAGTGACGCTGCCACCTTCGGCACGCCGTGAACTACCGCACCGAGCGGATAACGTTCGAAGTGGTGAACTTCCGCAGCTCCTACCACTGCGTACTCGGCAGGCGTTCGCCCGCTTCATGGCGACCCCACACTACGCATACAACATGATGAAGATGCCAGGGCCTCGAGGCGTCATCACCGTCCACGGCGATCCGGAGATGGCGCTGGAGTGCGAAGATGACAGCGCCAAGCTCGCCGACGCCGTCATCGCCGACGAACAAGACAACTCCGCCGAGCTCGCCAAGTACCCAGTCGCAACGACCCCGCCATCCTGGAGAAGCCAACCGAGCTCGACTCGTCCGCAACAACCTTCAAGGCCGCAGCAGGCACTCGCCAAGTAGATCTTGTAGAAAATGATCCAAGTAGGCAAGTTACCATTGGGACGGGCCTGTCCGCCCAATAGGAAAGCGCGCTCATCAAGTTCCTCCGTGAGAATCGAGATATCTTTGCATGGAAACCGTCGACATGCCAGGTGTCCCGAGAGAACTTGCTGAGCACAAATTACACGTCGATCCCACCGCG
Source organism: Lolium multiflorum (assembly GCA_030979885.1). Lineage (NCBI taxonomy): Eukaryota > Viridiplantae > Streptophyta > Magnoliopsida > Poales > Poaceae > Lolium > Lolium multiflorum. Next base: position 64,027,061 of record CM061753.1, read on the forward strand.
CGACCCGTTAGGCAGGCAATGCGCCCTGTGGGAGAAGAACGGCGACGCGCAATTGCCGAAGAAGTAAACCGGCTACTCGCTGCCGGCTTCATCATAGAAATCAAGCACCCAAAATGGCTGGCAAACCCAGTCCTAGTGCTAAAGAAAAACAAGACGTGGCGAATGTGTATCGACTACACAAGCCTCAACAGTGCGTGTCCCAAGGACCCATTCGTCCTACCGCGAATCGACCAGATTATCGACGCGGTCGCCGGGTCCGAGTCGCTATGCTTCGCATACTCGGGTACAATCAAATAAAGATGGCCAAGGAAGACCAAGAGAAGACAGCATTCATCACGCCCCTAGGGGCCTACTGCTACACGTCCATGACCTTCGGCCTCAAGAACGCCGGAGCAACATACCAGCGGTGCATGAACAGCTGCTTGGAAAGCCAAATCGGCCGCAATGTGCATGTGTACATCGACGACGTGGTGGTCAAATCGACTCGCCAGGCCGACCTCGTCAGCGACCTCACCGAAACATTCGCCAACTTACGGCGGTATAAGATCAAGCTCAACCCTTTGAAATGCACCTTCGGGGTTCCATCAGGACAGCTGCTAGGCTACGTCGTCTCCAAGCGAGGCATCGAGCCCAACCCGGAGAAGACGTTGGCGGTCATGCGCACCAAGCAGCCGACTTGCCTAGTCGACGCGCAGAAACTCGCCGGTCGAGTCGCCGCCTCAGTCGCTTCATACCCCGGCTCGGAGACAAGGCCATGCCCTCTACCGCTTGCTCAAGAAGTCAGAATCATTCAGGTGGACAGACGAGGCGCAGCGGGCCCTGGAAGAACTCCAGCACGCTCTCTCGAACGCCCCTATCCTCGCAGCCGCTGCAAAAGAAACCATGCTCCTATACGTCGCCGCGTCGAATCGCTATAAGCGCGGTCATGGTCGTCGAACGGAAGGAAGAAGGAAGGGAGCAACTGGTACAACGCCCGGTCTACTACATCAGCGAAGCGATCGAGTCAAGCAGCGGTATCCGCACTACCAAAAGTTGGTGTACGCAGTCCTCAGGGCCCGGCGGCCCCTTACTTCCACGAGCACCCCATCAAGGTAGTCGCCTCAACACCACTCGCCGACATCATCCGAAATCGCGACGCAACCGGCCGGATCGCCAAGTGGGCAGTCGAGCTCGGCGTCCATAACATCACCTACGAGTCGCGCCACGCCATCAAATCTCAGGCACTCGCCGACTTCCTCGCCGATTGGGAAGAGGCCCAGCAGCCAAGCTCCCCCGCGGACCTTAAACACTGGACATTGCACTTCGACGGTTCTAAAAACCTCGAAGGGGCGGGCGCGGGAGTCGTCCTCACATCACCAAAGGGCGACACAGTGAAGTACGTCCTGCAACTTAGATTCGAGCCCTGCACCAACAACATGGCCGAGTACGAGGCGCTCCTACACGGCATGCGAGTCGCAAAAGAGATGGGCGCAACACGGTTGCGCTGCCTCGGCGATTCCGACCTAGTCGCCAGCCAGACCTCCGGCACCTGCGACGCCACCGACGCCAACATGATCGCTTACAAGCGCGCCGTCGACCAAGCCGGCGCTAGCTTCGCCGGCCACATCGTCGAATGGGTCGACAGGCGCAAGAACGAAGAAGCCGACGCGCTAGCCAGAATCGGGTCCAAGCGACTCCAACCCCCTCCGGGCGTCGTCCTGGACATCCTCAGCCACCCCTCGGTGCGCGCACCACGCGAGCTGGACATTGCCGAGCCACCTGCTCCCGACTCCACCTTAGTCGCACTCACCGCCGACAGCGTCGATTGGACCGAGCCATACATAAGTTACCTTGAGCGCCAGGCACTGCCAATGGATGAGGCCAAAGCACGGGCCATCGTGCGCAGATGCAAGTCCTTCACCATTATCAACAATGAGCTATACAAGCGCAGTGTCTCGGGAGTGTTCCAACGATGCGTCGCTACTACGGAAGGGCGCAACATCCTGCGCGACATCCACGCAGGGGACTGCGGCCACCATGCAGGCGCGCGTTCAATCGTCGCCAAGGCCTTTCGTCACGGCTTCTACTGGCCAACAGCCCAGAAGATGCAGTCGCCCTCGTCCGTTCGTGCGCCGGATGCCAAAAGTATGCAAGCCAATCGCACATGCCAGGGTCGGCATTGAAGACCATCCCCCTCACCTGGCCCTTCGCCGTCTGGGGCATGGACATGGTGGGCAAGTTCAAAACGGCCCCCGGCGGATACACTCACCTCCTGGTGGCGGTGGACAAGTTCACCAAGTGGGTGGAAGCAAAGCCCATAAAGAAGTGCGACGGGAAGACAGCCACAAAGTTCCTACGCGAGCTTATCTATCGGTATGGCTACCCTCACAGTATCATAACCGACAACGGCACCAACTTCGCGAAGGGGGAAATGGCTGATTTCTGCGAAGAAAAGGGCATCCGACTCGACCTCGCCTCAGTCGCCCACCCCGAGTCGAACGGCCAAGCAGAAAGGGCCAACCAGAGCATCCTTCATGGACTCAAACCGCGCCTCGTCGTGCCCCTAGAGCGCGCAGCCGGTTGCTGGGCAGAGGAGCTCTCTTCAGTACTATGGGGCATCCGCACAACGCCTAACAGGTCAACCGGCTTCACGCCTTTCTTCCTGGTGTATGGCGCCGAAGCCGTCATGCCTACGGACATCGCCTACGACTCGCCTCGGGTCGCCAACTACGCCGAACAAGACAACGAGCGAGCTCGCCAAGATGACGTCGACCTCCTCGACGAGGCCAGAGACCTCGCACTCTCCAGAACCGCCATTTACCAGCAAGACCTCCGTCGCTACCACAGTCGCCGTGTTCGGAGTCGCTCCTTCCAAGTCGGCGACCTGGTACTTCGGTTAATCCAGGACAAGAAAGGGATGCACAAGCTGTCCCCGCCCTGGAAGGACCGTTCGCCGTCAGCCGCGTACTCGGCAACGACTCCTACTACCTCATCGACGTCCGCAAGGACGACAAAGGCGAGCCACTCACCAAAGAGGTGGAGCGTCCCTGGAACATCAACCTCCTCCGACGGTTTTATACCTAAGGACAAAAATGTAGCCCGACAATTCAGAGGTTAATAAAAGTCGCCGACCATTTCTGATCTCCAGCTTCGACTACCTCACCCTCACCCGCCAGATATTTTCATCTCTCATCCCGGTATATACCGGCCCAGTCGCCGCGATTAGGTACTGAGAGACCTCCGGTCGCCGCTGCTGGAAGAGCGAAGTCCATGATCGGCCAAGTAACCGAGCTAACAAGGGCATGACGGAGTGACCGGTCGCAACATCAGGTCCGGCCACCCACCACCCCTTACGCCGTCGGGTGAAAACGGCGACTGGAACCCACAGCAGGGCCGCATGCTCGGCCAGCCCCACGGGCCACGGCGACCGCCTCGTGCTACGATATACAGCACAACAATGCCCTCCTCTACCTTAGGCAGGCGACTTGCGTGGCTAAGTACTTCGACTAGGGACCCCGCAAAACGGACCCGCGGCTCGCCAAGGAAAATACGCCCGCAATGACCCCCTTTGGAGTCGCCTAGCGACTGGCTCACCGAGCCACGACGAGTGGCGCGCTACATCCGAACAGCGCAAACTACAACTCACCGCTACTCCACCCATGAGGCTGCTATTTGTACTATAATGACTACGTACTGCGACTGGGGACGCCCAGCTCGAAAAGGAAAACAGTCAAGTCAATAGCCCTCATCGGGGTCGCAAGGCGACTGGCCCGAAGGCCATGGATAGTCGGAACCAACTCCAACACATCGCCACAACAAAAAACGCGAAATTCAAAAGCAACCACCAAGTTATATTTAAGCAAAAGTTATCACTGTATTTACAACTGACACCCGCTCGCGGGAATCCAAGCTCCTTCTTACACAGGGACTCAGGAAGCTACGAGGACGACCCCGGAGCCCCCTCTACGACAGGCTCGGCGCCACCATCGCCGTGACGAAACTTCGGCGTGTACAGCACGACCGGGTACGTCGACAACGAGCCGGCGGCCGCGGCATGGAAGAGGCGCTCCGCAGGGAAGTCCACCGGGCCTTGCTCCTTCTCCGCGTCTCCAGGCGCCGCTTGGCTGGGGATGTGAGTCTCCAAGTCCGCGGTCGCCAGCACTCGGTCGGCAAAGGGGCGCACCGCGTCCATCAGCCGCAGCACTTCGGCAACATCAAACTCGCCATTCTCCGAGGGGAAGCCCGCAGTAACCTCCTCCACGTCGAACCCCTCGAGTAGTGCGCCAGCACCATGCTCAGAGCCATGGTAATGCCAACGCGGCAGGAGGAACGGCGAAGCCAGTCCACAACAGCCGGAATGTTGGACACGGCCTTGAAGACGGACGACGTGTCCCGCGGCATCACCTCCCGCGGACTCAGGTACTGGAGCGCGGCCGGTATCTCCCCCGCACAGGCGATGATACGCGCGGTCGCGGTCGACAGGCATTCTCGCGGGGTCGCCGTCTCCACGAAGTCGCATGTTCCTGCCATCAAAAACACAAAGGGAAAATGAGAACTCCACCCAAAAGCCAACTCGACATGCTTAGGGACTGGCCCTCGAAGCTGACTCGCCACGCTCGGGGACTGGCCCCCGAGGCCGACTCGCCACGCTCAGGGACTGGCCCCGAGGCCGACTCGCCACGCTCGGGGGGCCCCCGAGGCCAACTCGCCATGCTCGGGGACTGGCCCCGAGGCCGACTCGCCACGCTCGGGGACTGGCCCCGAGGCCGACTCGCCACGCTCGGGACTGGCCCCCGAGGCCGACTCGCCACGCGGGGACTGGCCCCCGAGGCCAACTCGCCATGCTCGGGGACTGGCCCCGAGGCCGACTCGCCACGCTCGGGGACTGGCCCCGAGGCCGACTCGCCATGCTCGGGGACTGGCGGTAATAGAGACTCGACAAGGAAAAACAGCAAACCTGAGCACAGGAGCTTACCGAGAATCTGCCGCGACATCTCCCGGACGAAGGCCTCGAAGTTGGTCTTCTCGGCTTGTACCGCCAGGACGGTGCCTTCGGACGCTTCCTTTTCTGCAGCCAACTCCTTGGCGTGCTGCTGCTTCAAGGCCGCAATCTCCTCCCGCAGAGACGCGGCAGCCCCACGCGCGGAGTCCCGCGCTTCAGTCGCGGCCGTCAGCTTCCCCTTGTACTCGGTGATGACGTCTTCCAGTTCCCGGCCCTTCTGCTCCAGGACCTTGGTCAGATCAGCCACCTCCGCTGTCGCCTTTTTCCGGGCCTCTTCGGCCTGCGTCGCCCGGAAGTCGGCTTCGCGGTAGAAAGACTCCTTGACGAATCCTTCCCGAGCCTCGGCAAGAGCCTTCTCCTGCGCCTCTGCTGCCAAAAATAGAAAATGGTGAGAACTGAAAGCTCATCCAAGAACAGCGATACCGAAAGAGGAAGGCGAGTGGGCGCGACTTACTGCCCAGGGCAATCAACTTGCGGTTCTTTTGAGCCGCCTCTTCCACGAGCGTGGTTAATCTCTTAACCTCCGCCTGCAAAAATTCAAGAACAATGCAAAAGGTCAACAAAAGGAAACAAACAAAAGGAGACTCGACTCGCCCCTTCAGACCAAGTCGACCCTCGGGGACTGGGGGCGACTAGACTAAGAGTTCAGAAACACTCACCGCGTATGCTTCACCAAGTGCCGTATGGAGCTCGGCGAAGGTCAAGGTAGAAGGCGGCGGGTGGCGCGACCCGGTCACCTCTCCAGCCTGCGTCACCGCCTCAGTCGACGGCGCCTCGACCACCCGAGTGTCGGCGTCATCAGGTGGGACTCGGTCCCTGGCAGCCTTGGACCGGCGCTCCTTCGATGGCTCCGAGAGACCGCCCTTCTCAACGACGATATCCTCGACCTCGGGCGCTTCCTGCTCCTTGGTCGACTCGACGGCTGCCGACCCCTTCTCCACCATGGGCGAAACGGAGTCCGACCCGGTCGCTGCACTCGCCATCCCCCCATGAGCCATGCTGGGTAGAGGGAAGACCTTGGCGGTGGACTCGGCGTGGCGGGCTCCCACTTTCTCAGCTTGGCTCGCGGCGGCAGGCTCTTCCGGAGCCGACCCCGCGCCCCCAAGATCGGACGGCGATGCTTTCTTCTCTGCGGCTTTCTTCTTCGCCTCAGCCGCCTTTGTGGCCGCTGCCCCAGCCACGGCCGGTTTCACCAAGGTCTTCTTCTTGGACCTACAGGGAGGCAAGGTGAGTCGACACCCAATCCCGCCACAAGGAGAGTAAGTCTGGCGAGGAACACTTACTTCACGGTGGGGATTGCTCTAACGCCGGGGCCGGCCCGAGCTCCCGCATCAATCGCATCCTTCAGAGGACGCTGAAGCCTCATAGATCCCTCCAGGAGAGTGGGGCGCAGGCGCTTCGACAGCGGCTCGGCCCCTTCCTTGGAAGGTTCCGCCTCGCTCTCCGGACGCGAGGTCGCCTCCTCCTCAACCGCGCCCTGGGACGAGAACCCGACATTCCTCTTCGTCCCGCGCGGGAGTCTGATGAAGTCTCGCGCCTCGGAGTCCGACTCGGTGCGCTCCTCCTCATCATCGACCTCCTCCTCTTCACCTTCGGTCATTTCTGGTGGTTCCTTCCCGGCGAGGGGGGGAAGGTGGTCGGCGATTTTCTGCCAGCGCTGCATTTGAATCAAGAAACAAGTCAGAAATGAGAAAATGAGGCCGATCCACGCGGAGCCCCTATTCTAAAATGATACCTGGGGCGCCGGGGTTTCTTCAGAATAAGGCTGCAGGCCGCCTTCGAAGGAGGTGAAAGTGGCCGTAGTGACCTTGGCGAGCGCCTTCCGGTACTCGCCCTCGTCCCACTCGATCGCAGTCGACCGGGTGCAGTCGTTTTGCCCCCGGTACTCCCACATGGGGTGAGCCGGCACCGCAGGGGGATTAGCCGCCGACCAAGCCAGCAGTTGTACATATCAACCGCCGTCAGGCCACTATCTTCGCGCCTGGATCGCTTGGCGCATCTCCTTCACCACCTCCTCCTGCTCGCGCGGCGGCGACCGGACATTAAGGCGCCGCGGGCGCTTGGCTCGGGGCATGCGAGGAATGCAGACCTCGCCGGAGGAGTGTACTCCTTGGCATAAAACCAGAGCGCACGGTGACTGCGCCTTCTTGGGAAGCGCCATGTCGATGAAGCTCTCTCGGACTTCACCTGGAAGGTGATCCCGCCGTTCGGGATGAGAGCTTCGCTGTTCTTGCTGGCCCGAGTCGCCCGCCCGTGGAAGATGGACACCCACAGCGGGAAGTATGGCGGACAGCCCAAGTAGCATTCGCACAACGCCACGAACAGAGAAATCTGTTGGACGCTGTGCGGCCCGAGGTCGGGACCTTGATGTTGTAAAAGGCCAGCAGCTGCCGGAGGAAATCGGAAGTGGGGAGAGCGAACCCGCGATCAAGGAAGCTCAGGAAGAGCACGAACTCCCCAGGCCGCGGGAGGGGCTCCACCTCGTTCGCCGGCGGAACCCGCCACCGCTCCTTGTTGAACTCGGGGATGACCCCGGACGCAACGTACGGGAGGAGAGACTCCCGCGTGACCTTCGACTTACCCCAGCCCTTCGCCGCCATGGATACGTATGAAGTTTGGAATGGAGGTGAGATGGGAACAAGATGGGAGAAGAGTGTGGAGGAGTGACGAACCCTAATCCCAGGGGTGATCCTTTATACCACCCGCACTCGCCCAGATTAAGGATGAAATCGTTCGTTAAATCGTCCCGGAATCGCCGCCCCGCAATCAACGGTCGAGATCCGCGCCGGTTCCGGCTGAGTAGCCGTTAAACTAGCCGTTAGCGGTCACGTCAGACCCAACGGTCAAACAGCATGCAAGTGGTTCACGCCTCGGTCAACGTGAAATCCGGCCGTTGGCTCCTCCACGTGTCTTCATGGTAAATGCGCGCCGACTGGTCCACGACGACTGGCAGGCGCCGACTGTCATACGCCGACTGGCCCTCGCCGACTGGCTCACACCGATTGGCATACGCCGCTGGCTCTCACCGACTGGTTCACGCCAACTGGCTCATGCTGATTGGCCTACGCCGACTGGCTCGTTTCGACTGCCTCTTGTTTCACGATTGCTTCCTCTATTTCAGGAGCCCGTCGCCGATTCCACTCGACCCATCGTCAAGCCTCTTCGCTCCTTGCCTCAAGCCCGCGCTAAATCCACGACGCGCTCGGGGACTACTGATGGGGATACACCCAAGGGGGTGGGTCGCCAGTCCCACTCGCTGTGAAGATGAAGGCCCAGGTGGACTGCCCGTCGCCCAAGCGACTGGGCCCAAAGGCGACTGGGCTGTGATCCTAAGGAGAAGATCTGTGCGACTGGATTAGAAGATTACTTGTTAGGGGGGTTAACGAATCCCGGGTTAATAGCAACGAATATGATTTGGAGTTATCGCCATGTAACCCTAAGTCGGGGGTGTCTATATAAACCCCCGAGCTTAAACCCTAGAGGACACCTGATCTGAGATCTAATCTCTCTTTGTAAGCTCACGGCGTAGCCGCCGACTGAGCCCCCCCATTGTAATTCTCCACTGAGCAATAAGATCTAGCAGGACGTAGGCCTTTTACTCTCCGGAGGGGCTGAACCTGGGTAAAACCCTTGCGTCTCTTGCACCTCGACCCGTAGATGGCGATGTTCCCTTCCCCTCGCATCAACGAAGTGCTACCCCCTGTAGCATCTGCCGTGGCCACATCCACGACAACAATTCTACCTGCGCACTAGTTTGAGGATGATAAGCTGAAGCAATTCTATGATTAATACCATATTTGGCAAGAGTTTTTCTAAAACCACCATGAATAAAATGAGAACCTCCATCAGTCATAATATATCTAGGTACTCCAAATCTAGGAAATATAACATCTACAAGCATTTTTATGGAGGTCTCACCATCAACACTTTTTGTAGGTATAGCTTCTACCCATTTAGTAACATAATCAACAGACAAGTATATGAGTGTTACCTTCTGAAGAAGGGAAAGGACCCATGAAGTCAAATCCCCAACAATCAAATGGTTCAATAACAAGAGTATAATTCATAGGCATTTCATTGCGTCTAGAGATATTACCAACTCTTTGACATTCATCACAAGATAAGATAAACTTCCTTGCATCCTTGAAAAGTGTTGGCCAATAAAAACCTGATTGTAGAACCTTTTGTGCGGTTCTATCTCCGCGTGATGTCCTCCATAAACACTACCATGGCATTTACTCAATATCTCTCGTTGTTCGTATTGAACACATCTTCGCATAATACCATCCACTCCTTCTTTATATAAGTGTGGGTCATCCCAAAAATAATGCCTCAAATCATAAAAGAATTTCCTCCTTTGCTGAGCTGAAAAGGTTGGAGGCAAATACTTGAAACAATAAAGTTAGCATAATCAGCATACCAAGGGCTCTCTCGTGAGCTCACCTTTATTACAGCCAATTGTTCATTTGGAAAACTATCATTAACAGGAACAGGATCATAAGTAATATTTTCCAATCTAGACAAATTATCAGCAACAGGATTATTAGCACCTTTCCTATCAACAATATGTAAATCAAATTCTTGCAAAAGAAGCACCCATCTAATAAGCCTTGGCTTAGCATCTTTCTTTTCCATAAGGTACCTAATTGCTGCATGATCAGTATGAATTGTGACTTTTGAATCAACAATATAGGGTCTAAACTTGTCACATGCAAAAACTACGGCTAATAACTCTTTTTCAGTTGTAGCATAATTTCTTTGAGCAACATCTAGAGTTTTACTAGCATAATGAATAACATTTAATTTTTTATCTACTCGCTGTCCAAGGACAGCACCTACAACAAAATCACTAGCATCACACATAATTTCAAAAGGTAAATTCCAATCGGGAGGTTCAACTATAGGAGCAGTTGTTAAGGCTTTCTTTAGAGTTTCAAAATCTTCCTTACAATCATCATCAAAAACAAAAGGTACATCTTTTTGAAGAAGATTAGTAAGAGGCTTTGAAATTTTAGAGAAATCTTTAACAAACCTCCTATAAAAACCATGACCAAGAATACTACGAATACCTTTAACATCCCTAGGATAGGGCATCTTCTCAATTGCTTCAACTTTAGCTCTATCAACTTCGATACCTCTCTCAGAAATTTTATGTCCCAATACAATTCCTTCATTAACCATAAAGTGGCATTTCTCCCAATTAAGAACAAGGTTAGTTTCTTCACATCTCTGCAAAACTTTATCAAGATTTCGCAAGCAATTATCAAAAGAGTTCCCATAGACAGAAAAATCATCCATGAATACCTCAACAATCTTTTCACAAAAGCCATGAAAAATAGCAGACATGCATCTTTGAAAAGTAGCAGGAGCATTACATAAACCAAAAGGCATACGCCTATAAGCATAAGTTCCATAGGGACAAGTGAAAGTGATTTTCTCTTGATCTTTAGCTCTAACAGCAATTTGTGAAAACCCAGAATATCCATCAAGAAAACAGAAATGAGTATTTTTAGACAGCATTTATAACATTTGATCAATAAAAGGTAAAGGGTAATGATCTTTCTTAGTAACTTTATTCACTTTCCTAAAATCAATGCACATTCTATACCCTACAACTACTCTTTGAGGAATAAGCTCATCATTATCATTAGGCACAACAGTTATACCTCCTTTCTTAGGAACACAATGCACAGGACTAACCCATCTACTATCAGCAATAGGATATATAATACCTGCTTCAAGAAGTTTTAATACCTCATTTCTTACCACATCCTTCATCTTGGGAATTAGACGACGCTGATGTTCAACAACAGGTTTTGCACCATCTTCTATATTAATAGCATGTTGGCAAATAGCGGGAGAAATCCCCTTCAAATCATCAAGAGTATAGCCAATAGCTCCTCGGTGTTTTTTCAATATTTCCAATAACCTCTCTTCCTCGATATCTGAAAGCTTAGCACTAATAATAACAAGATATGTTTTCTTCTCATTAATATAAGCATACTTAAGATTATCAGGTAATGGTTTCAAATCAAATACAAGATCTTCCTTTGGTGGTGGTGTTACACCTAAATCTTCAACGGTAAGTCATGTTTAAGAATAGGTTGTGAAGGAAAATTTCATCAAGCTCATCCCTTTCTTCCCTAAAAACTTCACTCTCACTATTCTCCAAATGTTGCTGCAAAGGATTACTAGGAGCAAGAGCAATAGATGCACACTATTCAACTCTAAAATCTTCATTAGGCAAATCAGCTTTATAAGGAGTTTTGGCAAATTTAGAGAAGTTAAACTCATAAGATTCACCAGCAAATTTAGTAACAATTTTCTCTTTCTTGCAATCTATAATAGCTCCACATGTATTTAGAAAAGGTCTACCAAAAATAATAGGACAAAACTTACTAGCAGCAGAACCAAGTACCAAAAAGTCAGCAGGATATTTAATCTTACCACATAGAACTTCAACATCTCGAACAATACCAATGGGAGAGATAGTTTCTCTATTAGCTAGCCGAATAACCACATCAATATCTTCAAGTTCACAAGAACCAATTTCATGCATAATTTCCGTGTAGAGCTCATAAGGAATGGCACTAATACTTGCACCAATGTCACATAAACCATAATAGCAATGATCACCAATTCGAACACAGGAACACTGGCTTTCATAGACTTATTAGGATGCGAAACAATATTAGAAGCATCTTCACAAAAAATAATATGACCATCTTCCACATTTTCAGTAACAAGATCTTTAACAATTGCAACAGCAGGTTCAACTTTTATTTGTTCTTCAGGTTCTATGGGTTTCTTTGCACTTTTATTAACTACACTAGTTATAACAGAATACTCCTTCATTTTAGCAGGGAAAGGAGTTTTTTCAATATAAGCTTCAGGAAGAACATGATCAACAGTTTTAATTTCAATACATTTACCTTTAGGTGAATCAACTTTATCTTTATATGGTTCATGATACTTATCAAAATTCTTCCTAGGCAATTCAAAATGAGAGGCAAAGGCTTTATAAATATTTGCAACAACTTGAGAGTCAAGACCATATGTAGCACTCATATTACGATATTCATCAGTATCCATAAAAGTTTCAATGCATTCATAATTATAATTTATACCTGACACTCTACCTTTGTCGTTCTCCCATCCTTCAGTATTTTCTTGGATTCGATCAAGAAGGTCCCATTTAAACTCTTCTTTATTGCGCGTGAATGATCCAGAACAAGAAGTATCCAGCAAGGTTTTATCTTGAAAAGACAGTCTTGCATAGAAATTATCAATAATAATATTACCAGGAAGCTCATGAATGGGGCATTTGAGCATTAAAGACTTCAATCTCCCCCACGCTTGGGCAATACTCTCTCCATCATGAGGCCAGAAGTTATATATACGATTGCGGTCTTTGTGAATTTCACTTGGAGGATAGAATTTAGAGTAAAATATAGGCACAATATCCTTCCAATCAAGAGAACGCCCATCCTTCAGCAGTTTGTACCAATGCGCCGCTTTACCAGATAGCGACATAACAAATAATTTCTTCCTAACTTCATCCATTGAAATACCTGCACATTTGAATAACCCGCATAATTCATGTAAAAACAGTAAATGATCTCCAGGATGAACAGTTCCATCCCCTTCATAGCGATTATCCACAACACGTTCAATAATTTTCATAGGTATTTTATATGGTATTACTTCCTCACCTGGCGCCTCATCCACTACCGTTGCAGTAGTAGTAGATTTCCCAAATAGAAATTCAAGGGAGGATCTCTCCATAATGACTTATAGTAGCAAACAGAAACAAAATCAGCACGTACAGTAAAAGTTTCCTTACCAATTCCACTTACCAATAGCGCTTCACTCCCCGGCAACGGCGCCAGAAAATAGTCTTGATGACCCACAAGTATAGGGTGTATCGTAGTACTTTCGATAAATAAGAGTGTCGAACCCAACGAGGAGCAGAAGGTGTTGACAAGCAGTTTCGATGAAGGATTCACTGTAAATGCTCACAGACAAGTATTCGGGGGTTTTGATATTGCAGATAAATAAAGTACAAGTAAATAAATGCGAGAGAAATAATTGCAGCGAGTGGCCCAATCCTTTTTAGCACAAAGGACAAGCCGGTTTGTTTACTTATAATGACCAAACGTTCTTGAGGACACACGGGGATTTTAGTCTAGTGCTTTCGCTTCATACGGCTGATTAATCTTCATTATTTTGATAAGTGTTGTGTGGGTGAACCTATGCTAATGCACCGCCCTTCCTAGGACTAATACATACTTGTGATTATACCCCTTGCAAGCATCCGCAAATACAAGAAAGTAATTAAGATAAATCTAACCACGGCCTTAAACTCTGAGATCCTGCTATCCCTCCTGCACCGATATACTAACGGGGGTTGTCACTCCGGCAACCCCACAATTAGCAAACGAATACAAGATGCACTCCCCTAGGCCCATAAGGTGAAGTATCATGTAGTCGACGTTCACATGACACCACTAGAAGAGTAACACCACAACTTAAATATCATAACATTGAATACTACTCAACAATAATTCACTACCAACATTTAGACTTCACCCATGTCCTCAAGAACTAAACGAACTACTCACGAGACATCATATGGAACATGATCAGAGGTTATATGATGATGAATAACAATCTAAACATAAACCTTGGTTCAATGGTTTCACTCAATAGCATCAATAACAAGTAGTAATCAACACCGGGAGAGTTTGCCCTATCAAACAATCAAGATCCAACCCAAATCGTTACAGCGGTGACGAGATGCAGCGGTGGAGATGGCGGTGTAGATGGTGGAGATGATGATGATGATGATGGAGATGATGTCCAGCTCGATGATGATGGCGATGGCGTCGATTTCCCCCTCCAGGAGGGAATTTCCCGGATTCCTGCCCGCCGGAGAGCTCTTTCTCTCTCTGGTGTTTTCCGCCCCGCAGAGGCGGCTCGTCAATTCTCCGTAACTCCCGGGTCTTAGGTTTCGGGGCGAAGAAGTACGCGAGGAGGAGGCGGCCGAGAGGGGCTGTGGGCCCCTCCCCACAAGGCGGCGCGGCCAGGCCAGGGCCCGCGCCGGCCTATGGGGGGCCCATGGCGGCCCCTCTCGGCTCCTCCTTTTGGCTCCCTTCGTCCCCTGGAAAAATAGGATTTTTCTGGTAACTTTCGTCAATTGTTGATCTTCAGAAATATGGTGTCCTGACGGTGCTTTTTCCAGCAGAATCCTGACTCCGGTGAATATTTCTCCAATGATCATGAAACATGCAAAATAGATGAAATAACATAAGTATCATCTCTAAATATGAAATATATCAATGAATAATAGCAAATTATGATATAAAATAGTGATGCAAAATGGACGTATCAGTATTCCATATTCATCGGATCCCACCAAACACAACATGTAGCATTACAAATAGATGATCTTGATCATGTTAGGCAGCTCACAAGATCTAAACATGATAGCACAAGAGAGAAGACAACCATCTAGCTACTGCTATGGACCCATAGTCCAAGGATGAACTACTCACGCATCAGTCCGGAGGCGGGCATGGTGATGTAGAGCCCTCCGGTGATGATTCCCCTCTCCGGCAGGGTGCCGGAGCTCCTGAATCCCCGAGATGGGATTGGCGGTGGCGGCGTCTCGGAACTTTTCCGTATCGTGGCTCTCGGTACTAGGGTTTTCGCGACGGAGAGTTTAAGTAGGCGGAAGGAGCAGCGCGGGGGGGCTCGGGGGCCCACCATGGGGTGGCGCGGACCCCATGCTTGGCCACGCCGCCCTATGGTTAGGGCGCCTCGTGGCCCCTCTCCGTCTCCTCTTCGGTCTTCGGAAGCTCCGTGGAAAAATAAGACCGTGGGCTTTGTTTCGTCAATTCCGAGAATATTTCTGTGTAGGATTTCTGAAACCAAAAATGGCAAAACGAAGGCGCTTCAACATCTTGTTAATAGGTTAGTCCGGAAAATGCATCAAAACATCATAAAGTGTGAACAAAACATGTAGGTATTGTCATAAAACTAGCATGGAACATAAGAAATTATAGATACGTTGGAGACGTATCAAGCATCCTCAAGCTTTGTTCCTACTCGCCCTCGAGTAGGTAAACGATAAAAACAATAATTTCTGAAGTGACATGCTACCATCATAATCTTGATCAACATTATTGTAAAGCATATGAGATGAATGGAGTGATTCGAAGCAATAGATTGCTAACAAAAGATAATGACTAAACAACTGAATCATATAGCAAAAAGTTTTCATGAATAGTACTTTCAAGACAAGTATCAACAAGACTTGCATAAGAGCTAACTCATAAAGCAATAGATTCAAAGTAAGAGGTTTTGAAACAACACATAGGATGATTAAGTTTCAGCAATTGCTTTCAACTTGTAACATGTATATCTCATGGATAATTGTCAACATAAAGTAATATAACAAGTGCAATAAGTAAACATGTAAGAATCAATGCACATAGTTGACACAAGTGTTTGCTTCTAAGATAGAAAGAAGTAGGTAAACTGACTCAACATAAAGTAAAAGAAAGGCCCTTCGCAGAGGGAAGCATGGATTACTATTTTTGTGCTAGAGCTTTTATTTTGAAAACATAGAAACAATTTTGTCAACGGTAGTAATAATTCATATGTGTTATGCATAAAACTTCCTACAAGTTGCAAGCCTCATGCATCGAATACCAATAGTGTTCGCACCTTGTCCTAATTAGCTTGGATTTACATGGATTATCATTGCATAACATATGTTTCAACCAAGTGTCACAAAGGGGTACCTCTATGCCGCCTGTACAAAGGTCCAAGGAGATAAATCGCATTTGATTTCTCGTTTTTGATAGATCTCAACTTGTGGACATCCATACCGGGACAACATAGAAAACAGATAATGGACTCCTCTTTAATCCTTAAGCATTCAACAACAGACAATATTCTCATAAGAGATTGAGGATTAATGTCCAAATTGAAAACTTCCACCATGATACATGGCTTTGGTTGGCGGCTCAATGTTCTTCTCTAACAATATGCATACTCAAACCATTTAATCATGATAAATCACCCTTACTTCAGACAAGACGAACATGCATAGCAACTCACATGATATTCAACAAAGGTGTAAAAAGTTGATGGCGTCCCCAGAAACATGGTTACCGCTCAACAAGCAACTTATAAGAACTAAGATACATAGCTACATATTCATCACCACAATAGTTTTTAAGCTATTTTCCCATGAGCTATATATTGCAAAGACAAAGGAATAAAATTTTAAAGGTAGCACTCAAGTAATTTACTTTGGAATGGGAGAAAAATACCACATATAGGTAGTTATGGTGGACACAAATGGCATGGGTTTTGGCTCAAGGTGTTTGGATGCACGAGAAGAATTTCCTCTCAGTACAAGGCTTTGGCTAGCATGGTTCTTTGAAGCAAACACAAGTATGAACAGGTACAACAAAACTTACACAAGAACATATTGCAAGCATTATAAGACTCTACACTGTCTTCCTTGTTGTTCAAATACTTTTACCAGAAAATATCTAGACCTTAGAGAGATCAATCATGCAAACCAAATTTCAACAAGCTCTATGGTAGTTCTTCATTAATAGGTTTAAACTACATGATGCAAGAGCTTAAACATGATCTATGAGAGCTCAAAAAAGTTGCCAAGTATCAAATTATTCAAGACCATATGAAGCATTTTCTGATTCCAACCAAATAGCAATCAACGAAGCAGTTTTTAGCCTTCGCCATGAACATTAAAGCAAAACTAAGAACACAAGTGTTCAGATGAAAAAGCGGAGCGTGTCTATCTCCAATACAAGGATTGTGGGGATCCAAATTTATTCAAACCAAAACAAAAACAAAAACAAACAGACGCTCCAAGTAAAGAACATAAGATGTGGCGGAATAAAAATATAGTTTCACTAGAAGTGACCTGATAAGTTGTCGATGAAGAAGGGGATGCCTTGGGCATCCCCAAGCTTAGATGCTTGAGTCTTCTTGAAATATGCAGGGATGAACACCGGGGCATCCCCAAGCTTAGAATTTTCACTCTTCTTGATCATATTGTATCATCCTCTTCTCTTGACCCTTAAACTTCCTCCACACCAAACTTTAAGCAAACTCATTAGAGGGTTAGTGCATAATCAAAAATTCACATGTTCAGAGGTGACATAATCATTCTTAACACTTCTGGACATTACCCAAGGCTACTGAAAGTTAATGGAACAAAGAAATCCATTCAACATAGCAAAAGAGGCAATGCGAAATAAAAAGGCAGAATCTGTCAAAACAGAACAGTCCGTAAAGACGAATTTTTAAGAGGCACTTAACTTGCTCAGATGGAAAAACTCAAAACTAATGAAAGTTGCGTACATATCTGAGGATCACGCACGTAAATTGGCAGATTTTTTTTGATTCTTCTACAAAGAGAAGGACGCGAATTCATGACAGACAGCAAATCTGTTTTGCGCAGAAATCCAAATCTAGTATCATCTTTACTATCAGAGACTTTACTTGGCACAATAACATGATAAGGAGAGGTTGCTACAGTAGTAACAACTTCCAAGACTCAACAAAACAGTAGTAAAAATAAAACCAACATGGGTTGTCTCCCATAAGCGCTTTTCTTTAACGCCTTTCAGCTAGGCGCAGAAAGTGCAAATCAAGTAACATCGAGAGTAGAAGCATCAACATCATAACTTGTTCTAATAATAGAATCAAAAGGCAACTTCATTCTCTTTCTAGGGAAGTGTTCCATACCTTTCTTGAGAGGAAATTGATATTTAATATTACCTTCCCTCATATCAATAACAGCACCAACGGTTCGAAGAAAAGGTCTTCCCAACACAATAGGACAAGATGCATTGCATTCGATATCCAAGACAACAAAATCAACGGGGACAAGGTTATTGTTAACCGTAATGCGCACATTATCAATCCTCCCCAAAGGTTTCTTTTTAACATTATCGGCAAGATTAACATCCAAATAACAATTTTTCAATGGTGGTAAGTCAAGCATATCATAAATCTTTTTAGGCATAACAGAAATACTTGCACCAAGATCACATAAAGCATTACATTCAAAGTCATTGAATTTCATCTTAATGATGGGCTCCCAACCATCTTCCAACTTCCTAGAAATAGAAGCTTCAAGTTTTAGTTTCTCTTCTCTAGCTTTTATGAGAGCATTTGTAATATGTTTTGTAAAGGCTAAATTTATAGCACTAGCATTAGGACTTTTAGCAAGTTTTTGTAAGAACTTTATAACTTCAGTAATATGACAATCATCAAAATCTAAACCATTATGAGCTACAGCAATGGGATCATTGTTCCCAAGGTTGGAAAAAATTTCAGCAGTTTTATCACAAGATTTTGATTTAGCGATTCAGGCAGTTTTGTTCGCTTTGCACTAGAAGTAGAAACATTGCCAACACCAATTATTTTACCATTGATAGTAGGAGGTGCAGCAACATGTAAAGAATTAGCATTACTAGTAGTGGTAATAGTCCAAACTTTAGCTACATTATTCTCTTTAGCTAGTTTTTCATTTTCTTCTCTATCCCACCTAGCACGCAATTCAGCCATTAATCTTATATTCTCATTAATTCTAACTTGGATGGCATTTGCTGTAGTAGTAATCTTATTATCAATATCATTATTAGGCATAACTTTCAATTTTAAAAGATTAACATCGGAGGCAAGTCTATCAACTCTAGAAGCAATAGTATCAATTTTATCAAGCTTTTCCTCAACAGATTTGTTAAAAGCAGTTTGTGTACTAATAAATTCTTTAAGCATAGCTTCAAGACCAGAGGGTACACTCCTATTATTGTTGTAAGAATTCCCATAAGAATTACCATAACCATTACCATTATCAGAGAGGGATATGGCCTATAGTTATTACCAGAGTTGTTCCTATAAGCATTGTTGTTGAAATTATTGTTTTTAATGAAATTCACATCAACATTTTCTTCTTGAGCAACCAATGAAGCTAAAGGAACATTATTTGGATCCACATTAGATCTACCATTCACAAGCATAGACATAATCACATCAATCTTATCACTCAAGGAAGAGGTTTCTTCAAAGAATTTACCTTCTTACCTTGTGGAGCTCTTTCCGTGTGCCATTCAGAGTAATTTATCATCATATCATCAAGGTTTTGTAGCCGCCCCCAATGTGATGGACATAAAGGTACCTCCAGCAGCTGAATCCAATAAATTCGAAGAAAAATTTAGTCCTGCATAGAAGGTTTGGATGATCATCCAAGTAGTCAGTCCATGGGTTGGGCAATTCTTTACCAAAGTTTTCATTCTCTCCCATGCTTGAGCAACATGTTCAGTATCTAATTGCTTAAAATTCATTATGCTACTTCTCAAAGATATAATTTTAGCGGGAGGATAATATCTACCAATAAAAGCATCCTTACATTTAGTCCATGAATCAATACTATTCTTAGGCAAAGATAGCAACCAATCTTTAGCTCTTCCTCTTAATGAGAAAGGAAATACTTTCAATTTAATAATATCACCATCTACATCCTTATACTTTTGCATTTCACAAAGTTCAACAAAATTATTGAGATGGGCAGCATCATCGAACTAACACCAGAAAATTGATCTCTCATAACCAAGTTTAAAGCAGGTTTAATTTCAAGAGATCTGCTGTAGTAGCAGGTGGAGCAATAGGTGTGCATAGGAAATCATTATTATTTGCATTTGTGAAGTCACACAACTTAGTATTTTCAGGAGTATTCATTTTAGCAATAAATAAAACAAACTAGATAAAGTAAATGCAAGTAACTAATTTTTGTGTTTTTGATATAGAGAGCAAGACAATAAATAAAGTAAAACTAGCAACTAATTTTTTTGTGTTTTGTTTAGGTGCAGCAAACAAAGTAGTAAATAAAATAAAGCAAGACAAAAACAAAGTAAAGAGATTGAGAAGTGGAGACTCCCCTTACGGGCGTGTCTTGATCTCCCCGGCAACGGCGCGAGAAAAAGAGCTTGATGGCGTGTAACTCACACGTTCGTTGGGAACCCCAAGAGGAAGGTATGATGCGCACGGTAGCAAGTTTTCCCTGAGAAAGAAACCAAGGTTTAATCGAACCGGTAGGAGCAGAAGCACGTTGAAGGTTGATGGTGGCGAAATGTGATGCGGCGCAACACCAGGGATTTCGGCGCCAACGTGGAACCTGCACAACACAACCAAAGTACTTTGCCCCACAGCTGATGAGGTTGTCAATCTCCAGCTTCTTTGTAACAAAGGATTAACCGTATTGTGTGGAAGATGATTGTTTGCAAGAAAATAGTAAAAACAAGTATTGCGTAGATTGTATGCTATGTAAAGAATAGGACCGGGGTCCACGGTTCACTAGAGGTGTCTCTCCCATAAGATAAAGCATGTTGGGTGAACAAATTACGGTCGGGCAATTGACAAATAGAGAAGGGCATAACAATGCATATACATGATATGATAAATATAGTGAGATTTAATCAGGCATTACGACAAAGTACATAGACCGCCATCCAAGCTAGCATCTATGCCTAAAAAGTCCACCTTCGGGTTATCATCCGAACCCCATTCAGTATTAAGTTGCAAAGCAACAGACAATTGCATTAAGTATGGTGCGTAATGTAATCACAACTACATCCTTAGACATAGCATCAATGTTTTATCCCTAGTGGCAACGACACATCACAACCTTAGAACCTACTGTCACGTCCCAGGTGTCAATGAAGGCATGAACCCACTATCGAGCATAAATACTCCCTCTTGGAGTTAAGAGTAAAAACTTGGCCAGAGCCTCTACTAATAACGGAGAGCATGCAAGATCATAAACAACACATAAACAATAGATTGATAATCACCATAACATAGTATTCTCTATCCATCGGATCTGACAAACACAACATATAGTATTACATATAGATGATCTTGATCATGTTAGGCAGCTCACAAGATCCAACAATGAAGCACAACAAGGAGAAGACGACCATCTAGCTACTGCTATGGACCCATGGTCAGGGGTGAACTACTCACTCATCACTCCGGAGCGATCATGGCGATGAAGAGTCCTCGGGAGATGAATCCCCTCTCCGACAGGGTGCGGAGGCGATCTCTGAATCCCCGAGATGGGATTCGCGGCGGCGGCGTCTCTGGAAGGTTTCGTATCGTGGCTCTCGATTTGGGGTTTTCGCGACGGGGGCTTTAAGTAGGCGAAAGGGCAGGTCAAGAGGCGGCGCGAGGGCCCACACCACAGGCGGGCGCGGCCAGGGCCTGGGCCGCGCCGCCCTATGGTGTGGCCACCTCGTGGCCCCACTTCCTTCCCTCTTCGGTCTTGGAAGCTCCGTGCAAAATAGGACCCAGGCGAAGATTTCGTCCAATTCGAGAATATTTCCTTACTAGGATTTCTGAAACCAAAAAAGCAGAAAACGGCAACTGGCTCTTCGGCATCTTGTTAATAGGTTAGTTCGGAGAAAATGCATAAATATGACATATAATGTGCATAAAACATGTAGGTATCATCAATAAAGTAGCATGGAACATAAGAAATTATCGATACGTTGGAGACGTATCAATGATCATCCAAGTAGTTAGTCCATGGGTAGGGCAATTCTTTACCAAAGATTTCATTCTCTCCCATGCTTGAGCAACATGTTCATTATCAAATTGCTACTTCTCAAAGATATAATCTTAGCAGGAGGATAATATTTACCAATAAAAGCATCTTTATATTTAGTCCATGAATCAATACTATTCTTAGGCAAAGATAGCAACCAATCTTTAGCTCTTCCTCTTAAGGAGAAAGGAAACAATTTCAGTTTTATAATATCACCATCTATATCCTTATACTTTTGCATTTCACAAAGTTCAACAAAATTATTAAGATGGGCAGCAGCATCATCATTACTAACACCAGAAAATTGCTCTCTCATAACAAGATTCAGTAAAGCAGGTTTAATTTCATAAAATTCTGTTGTGGTAGCAGGTGGAGCAATAGGAGTACTTATAAAATCATTATTATTTGTGCTAGTGAAATCACACAACTTAGTATTTTCATGAGTATTCATTTTAACAGTAGTAAAAGTAAACTAAGCAAACAAAATAAAGTAAAAACAAGTAACTAATTTTTTGTGTGTTTTTGATATAAAGCAAACAAGACAAAAAATAAAATAAAGTAAAGCAAGACAATAAACAAAGTAAAGAGATTGGATGTGAGAGACTCCCCTTGCAGCGTGTCTTGATCTCCGCGGCAACGGCGGCAGGAAATTAGCTTGATAACGTGAACACACGTCCGTTGGGAACCCCAAGTGGAAGGTGTGATGCGTATAGCAGCAAGTTTCCTCAGTATGAAACCAAGGTTTATCGAACCAGTAGGAGATGAAGGCTACGTGAAGGTTGTTGGTGGAGGAGTGTAATGCGGCGCAACACCAGTGATTTCAGCGCCAACGTGGAACCTACACAACACAATCAAAATACTTTGCCCCAACGTAACAGTGAGGTTGTCAATCTCACCGGCTTACTTAAAACAAAGGATTAAACGTATGGTGTGGAGAATGATGTTTGTTTGCGAAGAACAACGAAGAACAGATTGCGGTAGATTGTATTTCAGATGTAAAAGAAATGGACCGGGGTCCACAGTTCACTAGTGGTGTCTCTCCAATAAGATAAATAGCATCTTGGGTGAACAAATTACGGGTGGGCAATTGACAAATAAAGATTCATATACATATCATGATGATCACTATAAGATTTAATCGGGCATTACGACAAAGAACATAGACCGCCATCAACATGCATCTATGCCTAAAAGTCCACCTTGAGTTAGCACACACCTCAGTATTAAGATTTGCAAACAGACAATTGCATTAAGTATGGTGCATAATGTAATCAACACAAATATCCTTAGACAAAACATTGATGTTTTATCCCTGGTGGCAACAACACATCCACAACCTTTGAACTTTCTGTCTCTGTCCCATATTCAATGGAGGCATGAACCCACTATCGAGCATAAATACTCCCTCTTGGAGTTACAAGTATCAACTTGCACTAAAAGAAAAGTTCTGATAGACAACGTCCCAAAATCGTCCACTAAGGGGTATTTTTCGTCGCCTATGGGCCTAACCTGACGATATGGGTTCCGTTGTCGGCTGCGTCGAGCAAAGTCCAACGACGATTTTTCGGTCCGTCGCGCTTCCGGCACGGAAAATCGGACCGTTGCCCAAGTGTTCCAGGAGCCCGTTGACTCGCGTCATACAAGCGAAAGCATTAATGAGCATTAGCGCGATTAACGGCGTGCGTTTGAGGCTCCAAGTGGTAGATGGTAGGCCCACACGAGGGCTGCCACGTCTAAAGCGGGCGGGCCAAGATGACATAGTTTGACAGTCAACTATATAGCCCGGGCTGGTCCATTAGTTACGTGGCGGGCCTAACCTCTAATGTTGGTGGTCCAAAACTTAAATGGGCGGCCCATTTAACATGTGGGGTCCACCTTACGGTGGTAGACCCAAGAAGCAAGTGGGCCGGGCCAAAAACACAGGTGGGTCCCACTTTCTGTTAAAAAACCGGCCATTTAGTGTGTGGGGTCCACCATATAGCAAGTGGCGGCCCAACAAGCTGATAGGCGGGCCTTTAAAGAAGGTGGGTCCCACTTTCCCGATTCAAGTCGGCCCATTTAGTATGTGGGTCCACCATATAGCAAGTGGGCGGCCCAACAAGATAGTGGGCAGGGCCAAAAACACGGTGGGTCCCACCTTCTGTTAAAGGCCGGCCCATTTAGTATGTGGGTCCACCATAGCAAGTGGGTGGCCCACCAAGATAGTGGCCGGGCCAAAAACACATTGGTCCCACATTCTGTTAATGGCGGCCCATTTGGTATGTGGGGTCCACCATATAGAAAGTGGGCCGGCCCAACAAGATAGTGGGCGGGCCAAAACGAGTGGTCCACCTTCCTATTAAAGGCCCATTTACCATGGGACCACCATATAGCAAGTGGCCGGCCCAACAAGATATGGGACCCCGATAAGCATGTGGAGCCCATTATCGTGTAACCGAACCGGCCTACTAAAGAAGTGGGCCGGCCCAAAATGAAAGTGGGTCCACACTACTATAAGTGGGCCGGCCCAATCGTTGTAGGGCCCTACTTGTTTGACTAGTCAACTTGCATTAAATTTCATGAGCCTAAAATCGATTTCAATGATACACACAATTACATACACAAATAAAACAAATAGGAAAATTACAAGGCAATTAATGTGCCCAAATAAAAAAATTACATAGAATCATTGAGGACTTCTATTAGCATCATCAATAACACGTTGACATTTGTCAATCGCCTTGATTGAATCTTGTGTACTCTTTGTCAACATATCAGCTACAGATCTTAAAGCAAGCAATACCATGTCTTTTATAAAGTACAGCCTTGAGATATTTCTTGTTTGATGAAAAAATGGTCTAGGTTAACGGCTATGAGAAGATGCATCGGAAGAAGATCAGAACTTTTTGTGGGCCTCACTTCTAATGAAGATTGCTTCATCACAACTGATCTGATAATAATGCAAAAAGAGTTAAACGATGAACTATGCAAACATTTTTTATGCAATGTAGATATAAGATAATAACAAGTTGCATAAATAAGACATGTATGGAACTTGTACTAAGCACAAACTTACATCATAATGTTGCACAGGGTCGCTACAGATCCTTTTTTGGCGACTATCTTCTAATGATGACTGCTTCATTAAAACTGCATTCTGGTAACATTGTAAACATAGTTACAACAATTAACTATTCAAACATGTATTACGCAATGTAGAGATCGGATACAACATGTAGCAGAAATAAGCACAAGATAAGTTAAGATGCATGTACTAAGCCACATATTGGCTCACTGCAGTCCTTCTCTTGCGTGCACTAGTCGTGGTCAACATGCCTATCATTTTAGGTTCAGCCATCAAGTGAAATGCTAATCCTCCTGCTCCATTGTCCTTAATCCGTGTTTAGATATCACATTTAAGACCAAGTCAGCTGGTTTCAAATAACAAAAAACTTGGCTGCAAATGAATAAGCCAATATTTACCAGATATCAGATTAAAACCAACTAGATGTTGCTTTGCATGAGATACGAATTTCAGACATTCAGATTTAGAGTAGGGTAATGCCAAGGTTTTACACATAAAGTAAACTGGCATTAAGAATGACCAAATGTCAGGTTCAAATCACCTTCGCAGTTTCTCCGAGACAAGCATATCAAATAGGCCGAAACATAGTAAAGCATGAATGGCATTGCTATGGCAGGGTTCCAAGTGTTAATCTCTTGCATAAGGAACAATGCATATAGGTTATAGATAATAACGGAAGTAAACTGCCAAAATTACCAACCAAGAACTCAGATTCCAACCTTCCCTAGCGTCCCCGCTGTTAATGTTGGATGTTCTAATAAGTGGTTTGCATGATCAATCCCTAGGAAAAATAACATTGACAAGTCAGTCTACGATAATACAAAGACCAGACATGCACGCAGCAATAACTATATAAGCTAAAGACGAGGTATAAGAGCAGATTGGAAATGCACATAGCATGATTATAAAAGCGGTGTGAGAATACAGGCACGAGAAAACAACTAGCGGTGAGCTAATGGCGTGGTATAAGAACAAGCGATTGGAAATGCCCATAGCATGACTATAAAACGAGTGCGACAATAGCATGCAGTACAAAAACGGTTGGCAGCAAATGAATGGGTACAAGGCTATAAATATGTGGATGCACACAGGTGTCAGTAGAATGAACAGGATGGTAGCGACCGGATAATGCTTTTGTATTGTACAATATTTAAACAAACTTCATGCGAAGCAACACATCAAGAAAGTTAACGGCATATGAGATCTGCAAATAACTACACAAAACATGGCACAAAGAAACACCGCGATCTAACGGGCCAGCGTACTAACCAGGCTGCGGCGGGGTGGACGGGGGCGGCAACTTGCATTCCCGGCGGCGAACGCGGGAGACGATGAATCGACCTGTTTCAGTAGAAGCGCGGGCGTTAGTGAAGCAGATCTGGTTGGCTGGCAAGGTATTCGGTGAGTTGATACAGCAGCTGCGGCGAGTAGTCGGTGGCGAGGTCGGCGGTGACGAATCCGTCGGTGGCGAGGTCGGCGGTGAGCAGATCCGTCGGTGATGAGGCGGCGGGGAGCGGATCGGGTGGGTGGACAGCCAACACGATCAAGGCTACGCTGTGGAGAGGTGCCGGCGGCGAAGCAGATCTAGTACTGTAGAGAGTCCGAGCTTTGGCGTGTGAGAGTATTTTTGAGCTAATGGGGCGAATGGTTGGTGGGTGGGTGTGGGCCTATGGGGAGGGTTCGGGATCTAGGCAAGATATTTCATTGTTACCGAATGAGCCCTCCATGGTCGGTGGGTTGTAGCTTCCGGACCAGGGTTAAAAGGGTAAAACTGGTCACGGGATTTTCGAATGGATGCGGCGGGATGATTTGGCGCGTGGCCGAAATTTTCAGTTTCAAGCTACGAGCGAACGACAAAAATAATGTTCTTCCCGGGGACTCTCATTTCTTCCTCTTCTCTTTCTCTCTCGAGTCTCTCCCGCTCCCCCAGCTCCTCTCCCCCTTCTCTCCGGCGGCCTCGCAGCCGGAGAAGAGGCCGACTTCTCTCTGTATATTGTACACCCTCGGAACTAAATTAATTGATTCAACTTTCCTTAGACGTGTATGTATCTAGAGTAAAAACATGTGTGGATACATACATATTTAGATAAGCAAAGTTGAGTCAGCTAATTTGGATCCGAGGGAGTTAGTGTTGTTGTAAGCTTAGATCCAGTGTTTCCCATGAGCAGAATGGCGCAATGGAGTCGGGGATCTCGTCATCGGCTTCAGATCTGGCCTATGGTGAATCTGGCGGATCTTGCCGGCCAAACCCCGATCTGGTGCCATCAATGTGATGGCGCTAACGGTGAGGCTTGCTTTGGTCAGTGCTTCAGATCTGGCCAATGGGGAAGTCAAGCTGCTAAAGTTCACAAGCTCGGGGCATACGACGGCGTCATCCGTCTTGCCCGTGCACATCTTGGCCTTTCGGCCCTTCTCGAGCCAATATGCCGTTGCGAGGCCCTTCTTCTCCTTCGTCCTGGCGACTACGGCACCGTCCCAAGTGGTGCGTCCCGCGACGGAGTTGCTGGAAAGGATGCGGACAGAGATCGATGTGCGGTCAAGAAGGACTCGATTGATTTTCTTCTATATGTTTTGGGGTCCTTTTTGTAAAGTTGCAGGTTCTATTAGTTATTGTCTAGTACTTTTGGTCCTCTATGTAATTTTTTGGACTAGTTTCCATTGCACTGATAAACTTGAATTTTGACAAGTTCACGGGGAAAAAAATTCCTTTGCACATATAGCCTATCATGTATAAACATTCTTGAGATTTAAACTATATGTAATGTGCCATGCATTAACCCTAAACCATATATGTAACTAACCCTAGCTGATCAAACCCTACTTAATTAAAACAAATAACCCTAAACTATACGCATGTTTTGGAAAGGCGCGGGTGCCTCTAATAATGTGTGTGCGCACTCGATCGATGATCTAAACCTTATACAACACGAACCCTAATCCCTAATCCCTAAACCCTAAACACCCTAAACACTAAACCCTAGACCTAAACCTAACCCTAACCCTAAACCCTAATTAAACCCTATATATAGGCCAACGACACTTAATTGTGCATCAAGCAGGCCAGGGGTGCCTCGCGGTCCTCTAATTAAATTAAATGTGCCATGCATTAACCCTAAACCATATATATGTAACTAACCATAGCTAATCAACCCTACTTAATGAAAACACATAACCCTAAACTATACTAGCTATAACCCGATCTAATAAAAACATGCTCTATATATAGCAGCTAGCTAGCAAACCGTAGATTAACACCAATTAATATATACATGGCCTATATCGATCATGTTGTATAACATATCCCTGAGATTAATTAATTAATTATATAATTATCGTGATAAATTAATTAACTTTAATTTTGACAAGTTCTCTCGAATGAAAACACATTTGATTAAGTTGCCTCATAATATATATATAATTAGTGTGCATGCATGGCCTACCATGCATTCGTGCATATATTTTAATGTATATTTGAACATATTCTTGGGGATTTCAATCTCTCTCTCTCGATCATCTATATATCGTTGGTGGCCAAAAAACACACATATATATGCATGCAATTTATGCGTAAAGGCGCGGGTGCCTCTAATAATGTGTGTGCGCACTCGATCGATGATCCCTAAACCTTAAACAACCCTAAAACCTTAAATCCCTAATCCCTAAATCCTAAACACCCTAAACACTAAACCCTAAACCCTAGACCCTAAACGTACCCTAACCCTAACCCTAACCCTAACCCAAAACCCTAGCTAACCCTAAACCCCAATTAAACCCTATGTATAGGCCAACGACACTTAATTGTGCATCGATCGAGCGGGTCAGGTGCCTCGCGATCCTCTAATAAAATTAAATGTGCCATGCATTAACCCTAAACCATATATATGTAACTAACCCTAGCTAATCAACCCTACTTAATTAAAACACATAACCCTAAACTATACTAGCTAGCTATAACCCGATCTAATAAAAACATGCTCTATATATAGCGGCTAGCTAGCAAACAGTAGATTAACACCAATTAAAATATACATGGCCTATATCGATCATGTTGTATAACATATCCCTGAGATTCATTAATTAATTATATAATTATCGTGATAAATTAATTAACTTGAACTTTGACAAGTTCTCTCGAATGAAAAGCATTTGATTAAGTTGCCTCATAATATATATATAATTAGTGTGCATGCATGGCCTACAATGCATTCGTGCATATATTTTAATGTATATTTGAACATATTCTTGGGGATTTCAATCTCTCTCTCTCTCGATCATCTATATATCGTTGGTGGCCCAAAACACATATATACGCATGCACTTTATGCGTAAAGGCGCGGGTGCCTCTAATAATGTGTGTGCGCACTCGATCGATGATCCCTAAACCTTAAACAACCCTAAAACCTAAATCCCTAATCCCTAAACCTAAACACCCTAAACACCCTAAACACTAAACCCTAAACCCTAAACCTAACCCTAACCCTACCCTAGCTAACCCTAAACCCTAATTAAATCCTATGTATAGGCCAACGTCACTTAATTGTGCATCGAAGCAGCCCAGGGGTGCCTCGCGGTCCTCTAATTAAAATAATTGTGCCATGCATTAACCCTAAACCATATATATGTAACTAACCCTAGTTAATTAACCCTACTTAATTAAAACACATAACCCTAAACTATACTAGATATAACCCGATCTAATAAAAACATGCTCTATATATAGCAGCTAGCTAGCAAACCGTAGATTAACACCAATTAAAATATACATGGCCTATATATCGATCATGTTGTATAACATATCCCTGAGATTCATTAATTAATTATATAATTATCGTGATAAATTAATTAACTTGAATTTTGACAAGTTCTCTCGAATGAAAACACATTTGATTAAGTTGCCTCATAATATATATAAAATTAATTAGTGTGCATGCATGGCCTACCATGCATTCGTGCATATATTTTAATGTATATTTGAACATATTCTTAGGGATTTCAATCTCTCTCTCTCTAGATCATCAATATATCGTTGGTGGCCAAAAAACACACACATATATATATACGCATGCAATTTATGCGTAAAGGCGCGGGTGCCTCTAATAATGTGTGTGCGCACTCGATCGATGATCCCTAAACCTTAAACAACCCCTAAAACCTTAAATCCCTAATCCTAATCCCTAAACCCTAAACACCCTAAACACTAAACCCTAGACCCTAGACCCTAAACCCTAACCCTAACCCTAACCCTGACCCTAACCCTAACCCTAAACCTAGCTAACCCTAAACCCTAATTAAACCCTATGTATAGGCCAACGACACTTAATTGTGCATCGAGCGGGCCAGGGGTGCCTCGCGGTCCTCTAATTAAATTAAATGTGACATGCATTAACCCTAAACCATATATATGTAACTAACCTAGCTAATCAACCCTACTTAATTAAAACACATAACCCTAAACTATACTAGATATAACCCGATCTAATAAAAACATGCTCTATATATAACAGCTAGCTAGCAAACAGTAGATTAACACCAATTAAAATATACATGGCCTATATCGATCATGTTGTATAACATATCCCTGAGATTCATTAATTAATTATATAATTATCGTGATAAATTAATTAACTTGAATTTTGACAAGTTCTCTCGAATGAAAACACATTTGATTAAGTTGCCTCATAATATATATATAATTAATTAGTGTGCATGCATGGCCTACCATGCATTCGTGCATATATTTTAATGTATATTTGAACATATTCTTAGGGATTTCAATCTCTCTCTCTCGATCATCAATATATCGTTGGTGGCCAAAAAACACACACATATATATATACGCATGCAATTTATGCGTAAAGGCGCGGGTGCCTCTAATAATGTGTGTGCGCACTCGATCGATGATCCCTAAACCTTAAACAACCCTAAAACCTTAAATCCCTAATCCCTAATCCCTAAACCCTAAACACCCTAAACACTAAACCCTAAACCCTAGACCCTAAACCCTAACCCTAACCCTAACCCTAACCCTAACCCTAAACCCTAAACCCTAATTAAACCCTATGTATAGGCCAACGACACTTAATTGTGCATCGAGCAGGGCAGGGGTGCCTCGCGGTCCTCTAATTAAATTAAATGTGACATGCATTAACCCTAAACCATATATATGTAACTAACCCTAGCTAATCAACCCTACTTAATTAAAACACATAACCCTAAACTATACTAGATATAACCCGATCTAATATAACAGCTAGCTAGCAAACCGTAGATTAACACCAATTAAAATATACATGGCCTATATCGATCATGTTGTATAACATATCCCTCAGATTCATTAATTAATTATATAATTATCGTGATAAATTAATTAACTTGAATTTTGACAAGTTCTCTCGAATGAAAACACATTTGATTAAGTTGCCTCATAATATATATATAATTAATTAGTGTGCATGCATGGCCTACCATGCATTCGTGCATATATTTTAATGTATATTTGAACATATTCTTGGGGATTTCAATCTATCTCTCTCTCGATCATCTATATATCGTTGGTGGCCCAAAAAACACACATATATACGCATGCACTTTATGCGTAAAGGCGCGGGTGCCTCTAATAATGTGTGTGCGCACTCGATCCCTAAACCTTAAACAACCCTAAAACCCCTAAATCCCTAATCCCTAATCCCTAAACCCTAAAACCCTAAACCCTAAACCCTAACCCTAACCCTCTACCCTAGCTAACCCTAAACCCTAATTAAACCCTATGTATAGGCCAACGTCACTTAATTGTGCATCGAGCAGCCCAGGGGTGCCTCGCGGTCCTCTAATTAAATTAATTGTGCCATGCATTAACCCTAAACCATATATATGTAACTAACCCTAGCTAATTAACCCTACTTAATTAAAACACATAACCCTAAACTATACTAGATATAACCCGATCTAATAAAAACATGCTCTATATATAGCAGCTAGCTAGCAAACCGTAGATTAACACCAATTAAAATATACATGGCCTATATATCGATCATGTTGTATAACATATCCCTCAGATTCATTAATTAATTATATAATTATCGTGATAAATTAATTAACTTGAATTTTGACAAGTTCTCTCGAATGAAAACACATTTGATTAAGTTGCCTCATAATATATATATAATTAATTAGTGTGCATGCATGGCCTACCATGCATTCGTGCATATATTTTAATGTATATTTGAACATATTCTTAGGGATTTCAATCTCTCTCTCTCGATCATCAATATATCGTTGGTGGCCAAAAAACACACACATATATATATACGCATGCAATTTATGCGTAAAGGCGCGGGTGCCTCTAATAATGTGTGTGCGCACTCGATCGATGATCCCTAAACCTTAAACAACCCCTAAACCTTAAATCCCTAATCCCTAATCCCTAAACCCTAAACACCCTAAACACTAAACCCTAAACCCTAGACCCTAACCCTAACCCTAACCCTAAACCCTAATTAAACCCTATGTATAGGCCAACGACACTTAATTGTGCATCGAGCAGGCCAGGGGTGCCTCGCGGTCCTCTAATTAAATTAAATGTGACATGCATTAACCCTAAACCATATATATGTAACTAACCCTAGCTAATCAACCCTACTTAATTAAAACACATAACCCTAAACTATACTAGATATAACCCGATCTAATAAAAGCATGCTCTATATATAACAGCTAGCTAACCGTAGATTAACACCAATTAAAATATACATGGCCTATATCGATCATGTTGTATAACATATCCCTCAGATTCATTAATTAATTATATAATTATCATGATAAATTAATTAACTTGAATTTTGACAAGTTCTCTCGAATGAAAACACATTTGATTAACTTGCCTCATAATATATATATATATATAATTAATGAGTGTGCATGCATGGCCTACCATGCATTCGTGCATATATTTTAATGTATATTTGAACATATTCTTGGGGATTTCAATCTCTCTCTCGATCATCTATATATCGTTGGTGGCCAAAAAACACACATATATATATATATATATACGCATGCAATTTATGCGTAAAGGCGCGGGTGCCTCTAATAATGTGTGTGCGCACTCGATCGATGATCCCTAAACCTTAAACAACCTAAAACCTTAAATCCCTAAACCCTAATCCCTAATCCCTAAACCCTAAACACCCTAAACACTAAACCCTAAACCCTAGACCCTAAACCCTAACCCTAACCCTAACCCTAACCCTAAACCCTAGCTAACCCTAAACCCTAATTAAACCCTATGTATAGGCCAACGACACTTAATTGTGCATCGAGCAGGCCAGGGGTGCCTCGCGGTCCTCTAATTAAATTAAATGTGCCATGCATTAACCCTAAACCATATATATGTAACTAACCCTAGCTAATCAACCCTACTTAATTAAAACACATAACCCTAAACTATACTAGATATAACCCGATCTAATAAAAGCATGCTCTATATATATAACAGCTAGCTAGCAAACCATAGATTAACACCAATTAAAATATACATGGCCTATATCGATCATGTTGTATAACATATCCCTCAGATTCATTAATTAATTATATAATTATCTTGATAAATTAATTAACTTTAATTTTGACAAGTTCTCTCGAATGAAAACACATTTGATTAAGTTGCCTCATAATATATATATAATTTTAGTGTGCATGCATGGCCTACCATGCATTCGTGCATATATTTTAATGTATATTTGAACATATTCTTGGGGATTTCAATCTCTCTCTCTCGATCATCTATATATAACGTTGGTGGCAAAAAAAACACACATATATACGCATGCACTTTATGCGTAAAGACGCGGGTGCCTCTAATAATGTGTGTGCGCACTCGATCGATGATCCCTAAACCTTAAACAACCCTAAAACCCTAAATTAATTATCGATCTCCCTGTGATTCATTAATTAATTATATATATAATTATCGATGATAAATTAATTAACTTGAATTTTGACAAGTTCTCTCGTATGAAAACACATTTGATCAAGTTGCCTAGCTCATAATATATATATAATTAGTGTGCATGCATGGCCTACCATGCATTCGTGCATATATTTTGATATATATTTGAACATATTCTTGGGGATTTCAATCTCTCTCTCTCGATCATCTATATATCGTTGTTGGTGGCAAAAAACACACATATATATACGCATGCACTTTATGCGCAAAGGCGCGGGGTGCCTCTAATAATGTGTGTGCGCACTCGATCGATGATCCCTAAACCTTAAACAACCCTAAAACCCTAATCCCTAATCCCTAAACACCCTAAACACACTAAACCCTAGACCCTAAACACCCTAAACACTAAACCCTAAACCCTAGACCCTAAACACCGTAAACACTAAACCCTAAACCCTAAACACCTAAACACTAATTAAACCCTAAACCCTAGACCCTAAACACTAGACCCTAAACCCTAGACCCTAAACACTAAACCCTAGACCTAAACACCGTAAACACTAAACCCTAAACCCTAGACCCTAGCTAAACACCCTAAACACTAAACCCTAAACCTAGCTAACCCTAAACCCTAATTAAACCCTATATATAGGCCAACGACACTTAATTGTGCATCAAGCAGGCCAGGGGTGCCTCGCGGTCCTCTAGTTAAATTAAATGTGCCATGCATTAACCCTAAACCATATATATATAACTAACCCCTAGCTAATCAAACCCTAGTTAATTAAAACACATAACCCTAAACTATACTAGCTATAACCCGATCTAATAAAAACATGCTCTATATATAGCAGCTAGCTAGCAAATTAAACGGTAGATTAACACCAATTAATATATACATGGCCTATATCGATCATATGTTGTATAACATCTCCCTGAGATTCATTAATTAATTATATAATTATCGATGATAAATTAATTAACTTGAATTTTGACAAGTTCTCTCGAATGAAAACACATTTGATTAAGTTTCCTCATAATATATATATAATTAGTGTGCATGCATGGCCTACCATGCATGCATTCGTGCATATATTTTAATATATATTTGAACATATTCTTGGGGGATTTCAATCTCTCTCTCTCGATCATATATCGTTGGTGGCCAAAAAACACACACATATACGCATGCACTTTATGCGCAAAGGCGCGTGTGCCTCTAATAATGTGTGTGTGCGCACTCGATCGATGATCCCTAAACCTTAAACCCTAAATAAACCCTAATCCCTAATCCCTAAACCCTAAACACCATAAACATTAAACCCTAAACCCTAGACCCTAAACCCTAACCTCCTAACCCTAAACCCTAAACCCTAATTAAACCCTATATATAGGCCAATGACACTTAATTGTGCATCAAGCAGGCCAGGGGTGCCTCGCGGTCCTCTAATTAAATTAAATGTGCCATGCATATATATGTGTTTAATTTGGGGATTTCAATCGCTCTCTCGTATGTAGCTCTCTCTACCTCTCTCTCTTTCTCGTCTCTCTCTCTCTCTCTCTCTCTCTCTTGTTGGTGGCCAACAACACACACATGCACTTTGTGCGCAAAGGCATGCGCCTCTAATAATGTGTGCGCAGTCGATCGATCTAGTTTTGATTAATCATAGCACACAAATAAAGAAGTTGTATTTGAATCCACACAACCTAATCTAAAACACATAACCCCTAACATGGCCTAATTAATTAACCCTTCTCGATCTCTACCTAATTAGTGGAAATTGCACAAAATCAAAAGGGGTCCCTCACTAATTATGCATATCTGCTAGATTGTGATAAACTTTTGCCCCATATATATTTGGTGGATGGGTGCATCTTGGCATGTAAAACAATTAGTGTTTGCAAATGGCGTTGTCAAAATTTATGTACAAATGATTTCTTTCCATCCAAAGTGCATAAAATGGGAGTTTTAATGAAGAAAGTACAAATAAAACAGCTCAACATGCTTCCACACCCCGATTTTCACACGAAGTAGAGCATATTTAAAGGATAATTCCAGAGTTTTACTATTTTTCAAGCAACTTTGCTAATTTTCCCCCACTCACATGACTTTATGTCGATTTAACGAAAATATGGCGAATTTAAACTACATGGGCGGGATAGTTTGAATTGTGCGCGCGGCAAAGGGAACCGCCTATTCCTCAACCTTGTGCACGGCAAATTACACACGCAACTCCATTAAACGCCACCTACCGACCTTAATTATCACCCCGGCGGCCCGGCCGCATGACCCCCCACCCACCCGTACACAACTTATCCCCGTCCGTGCGAAGAGCTTCCCCTCCCCGTCCCGTCCGTGCGAAGAAGAAGCTTCCCCTCCCCGTCGTTCTTCTCGAGACGCACCGGCGGTCAAGTTGATCCACGGTAGGGCTGCTATCTCTAGCTCAATCATGTATCGGGCAAGACAGCCTAACGATTTATATTTTCTTGATGCTGCTAAAAAAATTCGTCAGTATGCTCGAACTAATTGGCACTTTATAGTTTTCCGCTCGATTTGTCATCGATCAATTTGTTCATTTGCGTGGGCATATAGAGTCAGTTCTGCACTCGATCCGTTAATTTGCTGAAATGCCATGGCAGAGTTTTGTACACGATCTGTTTGCTAAAATGTCGATGGGCATTTTTTGTTTTGTACTCGACATGATTGCTGAAATGCATAATCATGTAGTATAGTTTTGTACTCGATGGATATACATTTCCTACTTCGCCTTAAATTAATCACCAACCATTGTATCTCATAATTAAACAGATGGACAGAACTTGGATACTGCATGGACACTTATGTTCCCCTTCATATATAAATGGTGTTCAACCCTTTATGGGGTTTATTAGAGCTCATGATGGTCACAACCTGGACGTGTATTGCCCGCGCTGCACATGTATGAATGGTGAGAAGAGGCCTCACCCTGTAGTGGCAGATCATTTACACATTTTTGGGATGGACCGCACATATGTTAGGCGGGTTTAGCATGGTGAACCATATAATGATCCTTTAGCAGGAGAAGCAGATCTTGCTCACACTGTATGTGTGCTGGCATATGTAGTTAATTATTTATATTGATGCTGCCGCTGTTTCAATCAATAGTTTGCATTGCTGTGCAAGGTTCTGTACTCAAATTTAACTTGTTGCAGATGGATGGACGGGAAGGAGAGAAAAAGCGCTTGCTTCAGGAAACGGGTTTCAGCTCTGGGACATGTGCTGTGCCAGATGAGAAGGTAAATATGTAAAACGGCATTTGTTCAGGTTGCATCCCTTAGATGTTTGTCTAATCGGTTGATGTACTAATTGCAGAAGCATAGAGTTGAAGAGGTCTCTCAGTTTGATGGGAGATTTGAAGATGAATCTCAGTTTGATGCACCTGTGGATGGTACTGATGACGAGCCTTTCATAGACGAAGGTCCTGCACCTGAGATTATCCAGCCTACAGAAGGAGGCCGTGGACCGAGTACACAGCTTTGCGTTGAAGTGGATGCACGCCCGGAGATCATCACGGGCGTCCGGGTAGTCTCAAGACCACCCAGCCCTGATGCACCTGTGGATGGTACTGATGACGAGCCTCTCATAGACGAAGGTCCTGCACCTGAGATTATCCAGCCTACAGAAGGAGGCCGTGGACCGAGTACACAGCTTTGCGTTGAAGAGGATGCACACCCGGAGATCATCAGGGGCGTCCCGGTAGTCTCAGGACCACCCAGCCCTGATGCAAAATGTTGAGCTACTTTATGATTCGTACTCTTATGTTCTGGTGCTGTAGTATGTTATGATTTGTACGCCTTTGGCGCTAGATTAAGCATTCAGTGGATGATCGCGTTGCAAAATTCGACACCCACACAATCAGTTCATCGTATGAGTAGTAGCACAATTACTTCTACAGCGATTCCTGCCAGCGCATTAGTTGGTAGCATGAAACACTTTCAGGTACTCCCCTCTGATTCATATTAATTGACTCAATTCTGTCTAGATATGGATGTATCTAGATGCATTTGTTAACTAGACTAACAAACTTGAGTCAGTTAATATGAATCCGTGTAAACCGCCCAAGTCCTCGAGCAGCTAGTTTATTGACTCTGGACTCCAAGCCTCTCGCGGCAAGCCATCGACGAAGCTTTGACCAGATCTTGGCCCGCAATTTTTTTTGTGTGGCGAATAGCAAAGCTTTGACCAGTTCCTCTCGGGATACAGCACGCCGGTGAGCTTGCACGGTTGCCATGAGCACTTTCCGGCGGAACTTCCTCTTCAGCGCCCTCAAGCCGCTGCTGCGAGACAGCACGCAGTGCCTCGAGGTGGACGGAATTCTGGATCTCAGGGCGGGTGGTCCGCATCGTCCGGGAACGATCTCCAGCGGGTTAACGAGGACATGCATGGCGGCCAGGGGATTTGTTTGTTTGTTTTTTTTGGTTTGAGCTTGGGATTTGGGGTTTTTTCGGATAGGGGAGGAGGAACCGAGGAAGAGGAAGGAACAGCCGCGTGCTTGGCGCGTGGCGGTGTGCTTGAATTTCGAATTTTTGTGAAATGTTTCATTTCCCCGCTACAATT
The DNA here is from genome assembly GCA_030979885.1 of Lolium multiflorum. Classification (NCBI taxonomy): domain Eukaryota; kingdom Viridiplantae; phylum Streptophyta; class Magnoliopsida; order Poales; family Poaceae; genus Lolium; species Lolium multiflorum. The sequence goes on from CM061753.1 coordinate 64,065,301, forward strand.
CGGGGGTTTCTTGACGCGCCAATGCGTCCCGCCGGGCAGCTTCAAGTGAATTTGGGGTGCCACACTATGGGCCCTAGTTTCAGTGAGACATGTAATGACTAGTCACATCAGTAAGTTCACTGTGTAATAAAATATGTTACCCCTCCCCTTTATGTAGCACCCCTTCTCTCCCGATCGAGTGCCGATTGCCGACGGATGCAAGCCGCTAGCTCGATCCCCTCCTTTCGCCTCCACCGTCCAGGCATCCAGCTTGGAGGGGCAAGCTGCATCTAGCCCAAGCGGATTAGGTAGGACTAGTAATGTTCTCTCCTTTCTCGAGATCGGTTCTTTTTTCCTCTCCTCGATATCTTGCGCATCTCTTTCCTATTCTGGGCGAAGGGGTGTCTTTCTGGTCACCCTCGAGCTGGGAGTGATTGATGGGGGTGGGGCGGGGGCTACCTTTGCTTGGATTGGGGTGTTCTTCCTTTATTTGTCGACATTTGCAACCTTTGTAGTTTCTGCTGATCCTCACTGTATCTTTTGTCAGCTTGTACAGGAAAGGTAAGACCTCGGCGGTGGGGGCAATGGAGCGTAAGGCCACCACGCATGTGGGCAGTTGGCTGAGCCTGAGCTGCGTCCCCAGCCCCGCGAAGCAGGTACTCCGTTTGCTTATCCACTCTTTACCTTTTAAGTGTCTCTCTGCATCCTCAATCTGTTCCTGTTCTGGAATATGCTTAAAGTAGCACATGTCTTCAGCTGTTTGTGCGTAAAGCCTCTGTGACACCATGCTCTATATTCTCTGTATCAGGTTGGTACCTCCAGGTTCCGTGCTGAGGCTATGGGGAACGAGAATAGCGCCCCACCTGCTGCAGGAGCATGGCCCGATCTGCAGCACAAGAAGCGAAATGCCACTGCCGAGCTGGGCAGGGACCGCCCAGGGGTAATTTTTTTTAACCAACTTACCATGATGTAGTCTGAATCTGATACTCCCTCAGATCCAAATTAATTGACTCAACTATCTGTAGATACGGATGTATCTAGATGTGTTTTAGCTCTAGATACTACTGCCTCCATCCCAAAGCTTTGGGCTTATATTATTTTTAGAAAGTCAAACTATACCATGTTTGACTAAGCTTTTACCAAAAATCATTAACATGCAAAATACAAAATTAATATCATTAAATAGATAATAAAATATATTTTCCTACGGTATCTACACAGTATTATATTTGTTGATAGAATGTTCTAAAATTTTGGTCAAACTTTGCTTGTTTTGATTTCTCAAAAATAAATAAGGCTTAAGCTTTTGGATGGTGGTAGTACATTCATATCTAGACAAAGCTGAGTTAACTAGTTTTTTTGTCTGTCCATAGCTAGTGTTCACGCTGCAAAAGGCTAAGAGCATCCACTATATGCATCAGTCTATCTCATACAGTAATTCAATATCACTGCTGAGGTCTGCCTTTTGTTTTGCTATTCATATGCAGACTGAAACTTTAGGGCCTTTACTCAAAAGGAAGATCAAAACTGCGGCTGATCAGGCTGCCAGTATGTTGATGCCGCCCCCATCTTCTAAATGCCTCTACAAGCACAAGGCCACGCACCAGCTGGGTGGTGATCTTTTAATGAATATGGTATATTTTCTTAATCCACAAAACATGCCTTGATTTTTCTCTGTTTATTGTCGGTTTTTTCTATGCTTGCCAAAAGTTTACAACAACAACAACAACAACCAAGCCTTTCAGTCCCAAACAAGTTGGGGTAGGCTAGAGTTGAAACCCATAAGATCTCGAAGCCAAAAGTTTAGAAACACCAAATTCGTTTGCTTACAATCATCATACAGTAATGTTCATCTACTCCAGTTCCCCTAACCCAACAAAAAATGATGTTAATTACGATTTTTAGATTAAAAGAGCACCATTAGGCGCTGTTAATTACGACTTTGAGATTAAAATGTCATTTGCAATTGTTAATTACAATTTTGAGACAATTGGTTAGTTTAACCTCGATCTCTTCTGCTCTCCATTTTTCCCAACCGAACAAAAATGTAACCATTCCATTCCTCTGAAATGGAACCATTCCATTCCATTCCACCGCTGTTTCAGAACCGAACACACCCTTGCATTGTTGTGAACTGTTGTCCATACACGGCCATACCCTTCCACTTACATCCAGCACTATATGCATCAGTCTGTCTCAGAGTCATTCAATATCACTGCTGAGATCTGTTCCCATTCTTATGCAGGCTGAAACTGCTGCGCCTTTACTCAAGTGGATGCAAAATGAGGCTAATGAGGCTGCTGTGAGGACGATGGTGCCGGCACCATCTTCCGAAAACCTCTACAAGCACGAGGCCATGGGCCAGCTGGGTGGTGACCTTTTAATGAATCTGGTATATTTTCTTAATCCACATACATGATTTCATTATTATCTGTTTAATTACTGTTGGCTTTGTCTAATGCTTACCAAAAGTTCAGAAACACTGCGTTTGCTTACAATCATCATACACTAATTTTTCACTTTTCAGTCTGTCTCATCCAGTATATAAACTGTTGATTTCCATTGGCTTCTTTTGTAATCATTTGCATTGTTGTCAACTGTTCTCTATGCACAACCCTATTCTTCCACTTACACCCGCACTATTTGCATCAGTCTATCTCATAGATTTATTAAATATCAATGATGAGTTCTGTTGCTATTCATATGCAGGATGAAACTTCTGTGCCTCTACTCAAATGGATAAAAAATGATCCTGATGAGGCTGCTGTGAAGACGATGGTGCTGCCACCATCTTCTGAAAACCTCCTCAAGCACAAGGCCACGGGCCAGCTGGGTGGTACCCTTTTCAGTAAGCAGGTATATTTTCTTAATCCTCATACATGATTTGATTTTTGTCTGTTTATTGCCGGCTTTGTCTAATGCTTACCAATAGTTCAGAAACACACACACCTATTCTTCCACTTACATCCAGCACTATATGCATCAGTGTCTCATAGATTCATTTTATATATCCCTGCTGATGTCTGTTGCTCTTCAATTTTCATATGCAGACTGAAACTGCTAAGCCTTCATTGGTCAAAAGGATTGCAACTGCTGCTGATGAGGCATCTGCAGAGGCTGCCACCAAGTTACTGTCAGCCCCACCTTCTGGATGCTTATATAAGCTCAAGTCAAGGACCAGCCGGGCCGTAACCATCCAAGGGTTTGGGTATATTTTCTTAAGCCACATATACATGCCATGATTTATGTCTGATATTATCACCGGCTCTGTCTAATGCTTTTTGGAATTCGGAAACACCAAATTAGCATGCTTATATTCATCATACACTAATTTTTCACTGTTCAGTTTGTAACATAGTGTTATGCACTCGCTTGTCAACATTTGCATTGCTCTGAACTATGCACTTTACACAACCTAATTCTTCCACTTACGTTCAGCGCTACGCACCAGTAGTACCTCCCATGTTTCCTTCACCATCCCGATGCCGAGCTTGCGGGAATATGGCGGGCCCATGTACATACCCCGCATATAACACCTCCTATGGCTCTATCTACCTTTCTAGTAGCTCCTTCACAGAGTTACAGGTATGTATTCTCAGTGGTTTAGCATGAATTGGCATATAGTAAAGTCTTGTTTTTAGTCTTCCTGCTTCTTACATTTGTATCAATTTTCACATGCAGACTGTACCTTGTGAACTTCGTCCAATGATTAACCAGATGTGTCCGCATGAAGGATCTTTCACTATGCATGGCAATGACAAATTGATGAACACCTACACGGTCTATGAGGTGTATGTCTACAAGACGCAGGCCATCACATATTTGTATGGACATGATTGGAGAAAGTTTGCTTTTGACTACGGTCTGAAGAAGGGCGACGAGCTGAGGATCAGAAACTCAAACGGGCAGATATACGTAACTGCTTACAGAGTTGGAGACACTTCCAAATATATAATATGTAACTTTTTTCTACTCATATCTTTTGATAACTGCATTCTGAGCAGTTGTTCTAAACCATTCCCTCTGTTCTAGCTTGCTGGGTTTAACATGATCAAAGCTGCAGATCCCCTGATGGAACAGGAGCGGATGTCACAAAGGGCAACCACACCAGCACCGGCACCGGCTTCCCACTCTCCTGCATCAGCACCGGTTCCTGTACCAGCTCCGTTTACTGCATCTACCCAGCAGTCCCCTACATCAGCATTGGTTCCTGTAGAGGCCCCATATACTACACATGCCCAGCAGGCTCCTGCATCAGCACTGGTTCCTCTAGCTGCACCGTTTACTGCACCTGCCCACAGTCTCCTGCATCAGCACCGGTTCCTCTAGAGGCACCGTTTACTGCTGCCCAGCAGTCTCCTGCATCAGCACCAGCTCGTGTACCAGCCCAGGCTCATGCCTGCCCCAGCCAGATCACCGAGGTCTCAGCTCATTGCTGTGGCCACCCGTGTGGTGACCAGGACGCATCTGAAGGCTATGTTCGTGAGTATATGACAGCATAACTGCTCTTATCTTGATGTCTTCTCTGCTCAAAGTCTCACATGGTTCAGTGCATTGGTGCCATTGACTAATTTTTGGTGGTATCTCTTGCTTTGAATCAGAAATTGCCTAAAAGTATCTCCAAGGATCTCAATGCTGGCCGAAGGGGCAAGATATCCCTCGTCATGGAGAGTGAAGGTCTCACCGTGGAGGGACGGTACTCTGTCAGTCCCACAGATGGCCGCTTGGCTGTTACTTCCAGGTGGAAAAAGTTCATTGACGGTGCCAAACTTCGCATTGGATCAAAGTTGAAGGTCAAGATCTTTCGATGCCGCTGTGACATGCTGGTCATAAAGTTCGCGGTTGTCTAGTTTTGTTGTCCCATGAGCCCTTAGCAAATGCATTTGTAGTTATACTTATATAAGGTTATCTTATCTGAACTGCTAATTAATTGTATGGGTGGTAAAACTCTGGCAAGCTTTTGCTCTTAGCAAGTATGTATGTATGATCAGCTATTATGATAACTAATGTTTGTGTTCATCTTAATTTGCATTTCCGTTTTAGAAAAAAACTTAATTTCTATTTTGGCTGACCTGTTAGAGAACTATCAGATTGAACCCACAACATGATTCATATAGATTCATTACACCGAGCCACATGTCTTGACCTTGCGATACACTACTTCCATTAATCAGTGCAAGAAGGCTTACCTGAGCTGCCTGAACCATGGCAGATTCGAATCCACCTTATCTATCTAGAAATACAACCTTTGCAGAAAGAGGATTTGCAGTATGGGGAGGCTGACATTGGGGACCCATGAGCCAGCAGCGTCGTCAACGTTTTAAAGGTGGCAGGAGATCGAAAGAAAAAATAAGCCAAAAATCAGTTGGTAAACAAATTCAAGAAAAGAAACATTTACCTTCTGAGAGGATGACATGCGGGACCCATGAGGCAGCAGCATCCTCAACTATTTCAAGGCGGCAGGGGATCAAAATAAAAAAGGAAATAGCCAGAAATTAATTAGGGTCAAAAATAAATCCATCAAAGGAAACTTTTATTGTTCATAGAGGATGACATGTGGGACCGACTTGCCAGCTGCGTCGTCATCGTTTCAAAGGGGGCAGGGGATCAAAAGAAAAAGGCAAATAGCCAGAAATTAGGGGGAAAAAATAAATCCAACAAAGAAAACTTTTATTGTTCATAGATGATGACATGCGGGACCCATGAGCCAGCAACTTCCTCAACGTTTCAAAGTCGGCATGAGATTGAAAGAAAAAGTCAAGTGACATAATATCAGGAGCCAAAAATAATCCAAGAAAAGAAACTTTATTGTACATAGAGGATGACATGCGGGTCCCATTTTGCAGCGGTCTCAACGCTTCCAAGGCGGCACGGGACCGAAAGAAAAATGAAGTAGCAGAAATCAGGGTGTGAAAAAATCCAAGAAAGAAAGATTTCAATTGGGCTGCATCTGGACATCTGGGCCTTCGAACTATCCTGCTGGGCCTTTTGACTCGTACAATTTCAGCCCACTCCAAAACAGGAAAGGTCGGATTTTTCTCAAAAAAAACAGGAAAGTCCTATGCTTCGCAAAAACAAAAAACAAGGAGATTCAACATATAAGTTTGTTTATGTAGATATAAAGATTTAATTTATCCGTTTGCAATAGCTCAGAGCGAAATACAACGTTTATTGTCTGCAAAATAAAATATCACATGTTTCTTGTACGGGGAGGCTGACATCGGGGACCCATGAGCCAGCAGCGTCGTCAACGTTTCAAAGGCGGCAGGGGATCGAAAATAAAAAAAGAAAAATCAGTTGGTAAAAAAATACAAGAAAAGAAAACATTTATCGTTCTGAGAGGATGACATGCGGGACCCATGAGGCAGCAGCATCCTCAACGTTTCAAAGTCGGCATGAGATCGAAAGAAAAAGGCAAGTGACATAATATCGGGAGCCAAAAATAATCCAAGAAAAGAAACTTTATTGTACATAGAGGATGACATGCGGGTCCCATTTGTAGCGGCGGTCTCAACGTTTCCAAGGCGACACGGGACCAAAAGAAAAATGAGGCAGCGACATTCTCAACAATTCCAAGGCGGGGATCAAAAGAAAAATAAAGGAAATAGCCAGAAATTAATTAGGGGTCAAAAATAAATCCACCAAAGGAAACTTTTATTGTTCATAGAGGATGACATGTGGGACCGACCTGCAAGCAGCGTCCTCATCGTTTCAACGGGGCAGGGGATCAAAAGAAAAGGCAAATAGCCAGAAATTAGGGGTAAAAAATAACTCCAAGAAAGGAAACTTTTATTGTTCGTAGAGGATGACATGCGGGACCCATGAGCCAGCAGCTTACTCAACGTTTCAAAGGCGGCATGAGATCGAAAGAAAAGGCAAGTGACCAAATATCGAGCCAAAAATAATCCAAGATTTATTGTACATAGAGGATGACATGTGGGTCCCATTTTGCGGCAGCGGTCTCAATGTTTGTAATGCGGCTTGACATCAAAAGAAAAAGAAAGTAGCTAGTAATTAGGGGTGAAAAAAAAACAAGAAAAGAAAGTTGATGGACATAGAGGATGACATGCGGGTCCCTTGAACCAACAGCTTACTCAACGTTTCAAAGGGGCGGGGATCAAAAGAAAAAGGCAAGCCAAAAATCAGAGGGTGAAAAAATCCAACAAAGGAAACTTTTATAGCACACGGAGGATGACATGCGGGTCCCATGAGCCGGCAGGTACCTCAACGTTTCAAACGTGGCATGAGATCGAAAGAAAAAGGCAAGTGACCAAATATGAGGTGCCAAAAAAAACTCCAAGAAAAGAAAGTTGATTGCTCATAGAGGATGACATGCGGGTCCCATTTAGCTGCAGCGGTCTCACCCCGTTTGAGAGGCGGGAGGGGATCGAAAGAAAAAGGCAAGTGACCAAATATCGGGAGCCAAAAATAATTCAAGAAAGAAAGTTTTATAGTCCATAGAGGATGACATGCGGTCCCATTGCTGCGGGGTCTCACCGTTTGAGGAGGCGCGAGAGATCGAAAAGAAAAAGGCAAGTGACCAAATATGAGGTGCCAAAAAAAATCCAAGAAAAGAAAGTTTTATAGTACATAGAGGATGACATGCGGGTCCCATTTAGCAGCAGCGGTATCACCGTTTGAGAGGCGGCAGGGGATCGAAAGAAAAAGGCAAGTGACCAAATATGAGGTGCCAAAAATAATTCAAGAAAAGAAAAGTTTTATAGTACATAGAGGATGACATGCGGGTCCCATTTACTTGTGCGGTATCACATTTGAGGCAGCAGGGGATCGAAAGAAAAAGGCAAGTGACCAAATATCGGAGCCAAAATAATTCAAGAAAAGAAAGTTTTATAGTCCATAGAGGATGACATGCGGGTCCCATTTGCATTTTGCGGCGGTCTCACCGTTTGAGAGGCGGCGGGGGATCGAAAGAAAAAGGCAAGTGACCAAATATGAGGTGCCAAAAATCCAAGAAAGAAAGTTTTATAGTACATAGAGGATGACATGCGGGTCCCATTTAGCAGCAGCGGTATCACCGTTTGAGGAGGCGCGGGGATCGAAAGAAAAGGCAAGTGACCAAATATGAGGTGCCAAAAATAATCCAGGAAAAGAAAGTTTTATAGTACATAGAGGATGACATGCGGGTCCCATTTAGCATCGGCGGTATCACCGTTTGAGAGGCGGCAGGGGATCGAAGAAAAAGGCAAGTGACCAAATATGAGGTGCCAAAAAAACTCCAAGAAAAGAAAGTTGATAGCTCATAGAGGATGACATGCGGGTCCCATTTGGCAGCAGCGGTCTCAACGTTTCCAAGGCGGCACGGGATCAAAGAAAAAGGAAGTAGCCGAGAAATCGGGGGTCAAAAAAAATCCAAGAAAAGAAGGAATTTTGGTTCATAGAGGATGACAAGCGGGACCCATGATCCTGCATCGTAAACGGCTCGATCGGAGAGCGTTGAACGAGATGGCTCGATCGAGAAAAAAACAATGCTAGAGAGGCTGCCATGTGGGCCCTACATCCCTGGGCGGTGCGGATTTGCGTTGACTCAGCCGGCGAACCCGAGAATTCGCGATGCACCACGTCCCGGGCCACCATACGCGACGTTTTGGCCGCTTTCGTCGGGCTAGGTGGCCTCAAAAACGAGAAAAAAAATTTGACATGCACCACGGAGGACCAAATCGTCGGCCATGGTACACCAGCAACCACGACGCGACTTTAACTTCGTCGGCCATGGCAACTTTTCTTGTAGTGTTGGCCAGAGCCTCTACTAGCAACGGAGAGCATGCAAGAACATAAACAACACATATATGATAGATCAATAATCAACTTGACATAGTATTCCATATTCATTGGATCCCAAAACAACATGTAGCATTACAAATAGATGATCTTGATCATGTTAAGCAACTCACAAGATCTAAACATGATAGCACAAGAGGAGAAGACAACCATCTAGCTACTGCTATGGACCATAGTCAAGATGAACTACTCACGCATCGGTCCGGAGCGGGCATGGTGATGTAGAGCCCTCCGGTGATGATTCCCCTCTGGGTAGATCTGCGGAGAGCGTCTCTGAATCCCAAGAGATGGGATTGGCGGTGGCGGCGTCTGCGGAACTTTTTCCGTATCGTGGCTCTCGGTACTGGGGTTTCGCGACGGAGAGTTTAATTAGGCGGAAGGGCGTCGGGGGGCGCTCGAGGGGCCCACCCCATAGGGTGGCGCGGGCCCCATGGCGGCAGGGCCGCCCTGGTTAGGCGCCTCGTGGCCCCTCTCCGTCTCCTCTTTGGTCTTGGAAGCTCAGTGGAAAAATAAGACCGTGGGCTTTGTTTCGTCAATTAAGAATATTTCCTATGTAGGATTTCTGAAACCAAAAACAGCAGAAAACAGGAACAGGCGCTTCGGCATCTTGTTAATAGGTTATTGCCAGAAAATGCATCAAAACATCATAAAGTGTGAACAAAACATGTATGTATTGTCATAAAACTAGCATGGAACATAATAAATTATAGATACGTTGGAGACGTATCACAGACCACGTTTCTAGTTTAGAAGAGGAAATGAGGGAGCATCGAGAATTATTCTCCCAGTATAGCCATCACTTGACCAGCCCACCTCAAGCTCATCCGCAGATCGAAAGCTGCATTCGATGCTACCGGCCAAGGATCTCAACGGAAAAGCAGCATGGCTTCCACGGAGCTGCCGGGTGATGATGTGGAGGATCCGGCGATGGCTCCTCGCTACCCTGTGGATCATATCACGGAGTCGACACCTTGTGAGCTACATGTCAAAGTGATGAACATAACGATCAAGGCGGCGGTCGGCTATGCCTTACCCATTGTACATGATCAAAGATACCATTGCGGACCGGTTCCACATGGCTACGCTATTGTCGGGGTGGATCAAGTTATGGATGGGTATGCGCTGCTGAAGCTTGACTACCCTGGCGGTGAAGGGGATTTGCTAGAGCTGGGAGAAGCCAAGAACACCACAGTTCTATGGCGAAAATAATGCATTGTGATTACAAACTGGACACCAGCAAGGTCTTCGTCACCTCTCCCGTACTCTCCATCGCGTCAGCCTTCTCCACCGCTGCAGCCGTCTCTAGTGCGTCAGCCATCTCCATCGCCTCTCCCGTCTCCAGCGCGTTAGCCCTCTCCGCCGCCGTAGCCCACTAAGGTTGAGAGCCAAAAGCGGAAGTATACCATCACCGCTCCGGCGATGAGCCGTAACAACCGATCACCAAACATCGACGGGATCCCCTCCCAAGAGTACCTAAGGTTCCTCCCAATAGACCTTATGACTATACAGAAGAGGAAAATGCGGTGATCGCAAGGGTACACATGGAAAAGCAATTTGACAAGAAAAAGCCTGAGCCCGAGCCGCCTATAGCTAAGGAAAAATTGATGAAAATGATGAAGAACCTTCATCAACCCAAGCCAAGGCTTTCATCTAACTATGACCGCTCTATTTGCAAGTCAAATGAGGCAGCAAAGTTGCGGTCGAGAAGTAGTAAGGCAAATGGAAGTTAGTTCCCCAGAAAAACTCGTGCCCCCGCTCCAAGTGTATCCCGATGTCCTCGACTTCCTTGATCCGGAGATGGTAGCACTATACAAAGATGAGGCAGATGCTTGCGGTATGAGTATTCCTGAGTACTTAACCCTCGTCGACTTCCCCACGGGTGATGTCGAATTAGCATAGAAATACCGGTACGGGGAACCTCTCGTCAAATCTGAGGAGTTGCCTCATCTATCAACACAAATGCGAAGACTGCATAAGTGGTACTTGGATGCATGTGAGGACGGCCAGAACTAGATCATGTTGGCAATTAAACATGAGCACTACGGGCGAAATGACGTGATAAACATCGAATTTTCTAAATTATTTCAGTTATTCAATCAAGACGCTCTCGACAAATCTGTGATCAGTGCCTATTGTATGTAAGTATTATTTATGTAATTAAGTCTCTACCGGGGCTCGTCCATTGCATGTATAATTATACTCACTATATTATGCAGAATGAAGATCCGCGAATGCCGAAAAGGACAAATCTATGACATTGGGTTCATTGACCCATATATCGTGAATGAGTATAGTGTCCAACGCCATGCCAAGGACACGGAGGATAACTATATGCCTTAAGGAAAAACTCATACAAAAGGGAAATACTATTTCCTTACAACTTCGCGTGAGTGTTACTGTCTTCACACATTAAATCTATTTCGCTTACTCGATGTTAAGTGTAATTGATGAGTTATGCATGTGTCCGCAGGTTTCACTATATCCTGCTAGTCATTGAACCCGACACCGGAGTAGTAGAAGTCATGGACTCGAAAAGTAAAACCCGTGAGGCGTGGAGGGACATGGCTGATATCCTCCAGAGGTAATTTCAATCATTATGGCTATGGCAACTTTCGTTTTTTCCGGTTCATAACTCTTTCATTCATTTTCTTTGCCAGGCAGGGCTCGGAAACGGTTCACCAACAAGGCTCCAGGTGAGTAGAAAAGCGAGCTTCAATTCCGGTAAGTACTACTAGTCCGCCCATTGATACGTCTCAAACGTATCTATAATTTCATATGTTCCATGCTACTTTTATTACAATACTTGAGTGTTTTACACATACTTTACAGCATTATTTTACATTTTCCGGCACTAACCTATTAACAAGATGCGAAGTGCCAGTTCCTGTTTCTACGCTGTTTTTGGTTTCAGAAATCTAGTAAGGAAATATTCTCGGAAGTGGACGAAATCAACGCCCGGGGTCCTATTTTTGCACGAAGCTCCGAAGTCGAGGAGACGAAGTGGGGCCACGAGGTGCCGGAGCACGAGGCGCGGCCTGGGCTGGGCGCGCGACCTGTGGTGTCGCCTCGTGACGCCCTTTGACCTGCCTTCCCTTAAAGCCTCCGTCGCGAAACCCCACATGCAAGAGCCACGACACGGAAAACATTGCGAGAGGCCGCCGCCGCGAAATCCCATCTCGGGGATTCGGAGATCGCCTGGCACCTGCCGGAGAGGGAATCATCACGGAGGGGCTCTACATCATCATGCCGCCTCCGGATTGATGCGTGAGTAGTTCATCCTTGGACTATGGGTCCATAGCAGTAGCTAGATGGTTGTCTTCTCCGCTTGTGCTTTCATTGTTATAGATCTTGTGAGCTGCTAACATGATCAAGATCATCTATCTGTAATGCTACATGTTGTGTTTGGTGAGATCCGATGAATATAGAATATTATGTTAAGTTGATTATCAATCTATCATATATGTGTTGTTTATGTTCTTGCATGCTCTCCGTTGCTAGTAGAGGCTCGGCCAAGTTGATACTTGTAACTCCAAGAGGGAGTAATTATGCTCGATAGTGGGTTCATGCCTCCATTAAATCTGGGACAGTGACAGAAAATTCTAAGGTTGTGGATGTCTTGCTACTAGGGATAAAACATTGATGCTTTGTCTAAGGATATTTGTGTTGATTACATTACGCACCATACTTAATGCAATTATCTGTTGTTCGCAACTTAATGGAAGGGGTTCGGATGATAACCTGAAGGTGGATTATTTAGGCATAGATGCATGTTGGATAGCGGTCTATGTACTTTGTCGTAATGCTGATTAAATCACATAGTAATCATCGTTGATATGTATTGGATCTTTATTTGTCAATTGCTGCTGTAATTTGTTCACCAGCATGTTAGTTATCTTATTGGAGAGACACCACTAGTGAGTGTGGATAGGTCCATTCTTTTACATCTGAATACATTCTACTGCTCTACTGTTCTTTGCAAACAAACATCATCTTCCACTCGATACGTTTAATCCTTTGTTTCAGCAAGCCGGTGAGATTGACAACCTCCTTTGTTACGTTGGGGCAAAGTACTTTGATTTTGTTGTGCAGGTTCCACGTTGGCGCCGGTTTCACTGGTGTTGCGCCGCACTACATTCCTCCATCAACAAACTTCACGTGCTTCTTGGCTCCTACTAGTTCGATAACCTTGGTTTCTTCTGAGGAAAACTTGTTGTTGTCGCATCACACCTTCCTCTTGGGGTTCCCAACGGACGTGTTGACTACGCCCGCAAGACTTTTTAGGCGCCGTTGCCGGGGAGATCAAGACACGCTGCAAGGGCAGTCTCCACTTAATCTCTTTACTTTGTTTTTGTCTTGCTTTATTTTATTTACTACTTTGTTTGCTGCACTTAAACAAAACACACAAAAATTAGTTGCTAGTTTTACTTTATTTATTGTCTTGTTCTCCATATCAAAAACACAAAAAAATAGTTACTTGTCTTTACTTTATTTGCTTAGTTTATTTTACTACTGTTATAATGGGTACTCCTGAAAATACTAAGTTGTGTGATTTCACTAGCACAAATAATAATGATTTTATATGTACTCCTATTGCTCCACCTGCTACTACAGCAGAATTCTATGAAATTAAACCTGCTTTATTGAATCTTGTTATGAGAGAGCAATTTTCTGGTGTTAGTACTGATGATGCTGCTGCCCACCTTAATAATTTTGTTGAACTTTGTGAAATGCAAAAGTATAAGGATATACATGGTGATATTATAAAACTGAAATTGTTTCCTTTCTCATTAAGAGGAAGAGCTAAAGATTGGTTGCTTTCTTTGCCTAAGAATAGTATTGATTCATGGACTAAATGCAAAGATGCTTTTATTAGTAAATATTATCCTCCTGCTAAGATTATATCTTTGAGAAGTAGCATAATGAATTTTAAACAATTTGATAATGAACATGTTGCTCAAGCATGGGAGAGAATGAAATCTTTGGTAAAGAATTGCCCAACCCATGGACTGACTACTTGGATGATCATCCAAACCTTTTATGCAGGATTGAATTTTTCCTCAAGGAACCTATTGGATTCAGCTGCTGGAGGTACTTTTATGTCCATCACTCTGGGCGCCGCAACTAAATTACTTGATGATATGATGATCAATTACTCTGAATGGCACACTGAAAGAACTCCTCAAGGTAAGAAGGTAAATTCTATTGAAGAAACCTCTTCTTTGGGTGATAAGATTGATGCTATTATGTCTATGCTTGCAAATGGTAGATCTCATATTGATCCTAATAATATTCCTTTAGCTTCATTGGTTGCTCAAGAAGAAAATGTTGATGTGAATTTCATTAAGAACAATAATTTCAACAACAATGCTTATAGGAATAATTATGGTAACAACAACTTTAGGCCATATCCTTCTAATAGTAATGGTTATGGTAATTCTTATGGTAATTCTTACAATAATAATAAGAGTGTACCTTCTGGTCTTGAAGTGATGCTTAAAGAATTTATTAGTACACAAACTGCTTTCAATAAAACTGTTGAAGAAAAGCTTAGTAAAATTGATATTCTTGCTTCTAAGGTTGATAGTCTTGCTCTTGATGTTGATCTTTTAAAATTGAAAGTTATGCCTGAGAAAGTTGAAGATGCTAGGTTTGCTAAAACAAATGCCATCCAAGTTCGAATTAATGATAATATTAGAATGTTGGCTGAATTGCATGCTAGGTGGGATAGAGAAGAAAAAAAAAAACTTGCTAAAGAAAATAATGTAGCTAAAGTATGGACTATTACCACCACTAGTAATGTTGATTCTTCACATGTTGCTGCACCTCCTACTATTAGTGGTAAAATAATTGGTGTTGGCAATGTTTCTACTTCTAGTGCAAAGCGTACAAAACTGTCTGAAATTGCTTGTGATAAAACTGCTGAAATTTTTCAAAATATTGGTGACAATGATTCCATTGCTGTAGAACATAATGGTTTAGACTTTGATGATTGTCATATTACTGAAGTTATAAAGTTCTTACAAAAACTTGCTAGAAGTCCCAATGCTAGTGCTATAAATTTAGCCTTTAGAAAACACATTACAAATGCTCTCATTAAAGCTAGGGAAGAGAAATTAAGACTTGAAGCTTCTATTCCTAGGAAGTTAGAAGATGGTTGGGAGCCCATCATTAAAATGAAATTCAATGACTTTGAATGTAATGCTTTATGTGATCTTGGTGCAAGTATTTGTTATGCCTAAGAAGATTTATGATATGCTTGACTTGCCACCATTGAAGAATTGTTATTTGGATGTTAATCTTGCCGATAATGTTAAAAAGAAACCTGGGGAGGATTGATAATGTGCATTACGATTAACAATAACCTTGTCCCGTTGATTTTGTTGTCTTGGATATCGAATGCAATGCATCTTGTCCTATTGTGTTGGGAAGACCTTTTCTTCGAACCGTTGGTCCTGTTATTGATATGAGGGAAGGTAATATTAAATATCAATTTCCTCTCAAGAAAGTTGTACTCAGTTTTCCCCAGCCCCTTAGTTTTTCCTCAGTTTCCCCTCCCTCTAGTTTGAAACCCGTCGCAGACGCTCAGACGGGAGGGTTGCCGTCTGGTCAGAGGCCTTCACCGTTACCGGTGACGGCTAGGGAGCCGCGTTGGTGTTGAATTGACCGTTTCTTTCGAACTATGTTGACTGTTGACTCGAGGAGCTCACCCAAAGCTTTCCACTCCGCCCGATACTGGAGGAGCTCACACACCGCCCCTCCGCCGCCACGCCGTCCTGCCCTCCTACCTTATGGCGTCGTCCGCCGCCGAGCCGCCCCCGCCCCCACCACCACCCCCGGGAGGCGGAGAGGGATCCGCCTCCACCAGATCTAGATCTACCCCTGTCGCGGTAGAGTTTGTATATCCGTCTGGTGTACCGCCTCTTCCCGTCAGCCGCGGAGAAGATTGGGAATCGGAGGGATCTAACGCATGGATTCCATCTGGGTAAGCATCGTCTGCCTATGTGAATTAACAGTAGGCAGTTTTTGAGCGCCAATCGTTGTTGCTCAACTAACTGCGTTGCTTTTCGAATAGGATTGATCCAGCGCTGGCTTTTCGGCTGGTGGTTAGGCTGGATTCTAGCTTTACGCGTGATTCTAAACGCCAAATGAATGGGTTTTACTTCCCTGCGGTGGTTGCAACCACCATCTCGTTGAGGGATTTGAAAGCTAACATCTTCGATAAGTACTCCTGGAGCCCTCGCGATGCAGTTCATTTCGAATATTTCAACAGCACGGAGCGAAGATTGGTTCCACTAATTTCCGACGATGATCTGGGAATTCTTTTTGCTTTGAATGCTTCTTGCCATTTCGGTAAAATTCGTGTCCATGTGGACAGGGGCCAGGCATCATCTGGTGTTGGGGCATCATCAGGTGGTCGGGCATCATGTCTCTCTACTGCTGCTGCCTCTGCTAATAGTGTGCGCCGCGGCGATCCTTGTAGGTCCACAGCAGCACCATCTGTCCCCAGTGCGAGTGGTAGCCAGATCGTTCCTGTGGTCAATGTGGAGGACGATGCAGAGATTGGGGATCAGTCTCCTGAAGATGATGAGGATGAGTTAATGTTTCCTGAATTGGTAGATCGATGCAGTAAGCAGGCAATGGAGGATCAATACATGGAAGATATTGCTTTTGGTGCCAGATTTGATGAGACTGATGATGAAGAGAAGAATGAGAACGATGACAGCCTCGTTTTAGCCGATTACGAAGGTGAAGACTTGCCAACAATTGAGTGGAACAGGGAGGATCCTCAGCTTGCAAAAGGCACCGTGTTTCAAACGATGATGGACTGCCGTAATGCAATTACTACATATCACATTCTCACTAAGAATAATTATGAGGTTATTAAAAGTGAGCCAGGTAGGTTCACAATTAAATGCCCATACCCAAGGTGTAGGTTTAGGCTGCATGCATCCACAATGCGCAGAAGCAGCTTGGTTCAGGTACTACGCCAACCAGTTGTGTATTTAGATCACGGTGTAAAATTTGTTATCTATTACTGACATCCCTTATCATTATGTTTCAGATAAAGGTTAATAAGGAGATCCATAGGTGTCCACCTCTAGGGGGAGAGCCAGACCTGAAAACAAAGCTAGCGAAGACTAGGTGGTTGGCAGATATAATCCTAGATTGGCTGAGAGAAACTCCTTCACTTGGTCCAACGGCACTCCAGAAAAAGGTGGCTGAGAAGTATAAAGGGATGAAAGTACCTTACATGAGGATGTTCTATGCAAAGGAAATGGCTCTTGACAAGATCAATGGTCCATGGAATGAAAGCTTTCAGTTGCTTTACACTTTCAAAGCTGAAGTGGAGATGGCTAGTCCAGGCAGTGTTGTAGCAATAGACAAGCATACAGTTCCCTACAAATTGAAAAGCGGGAAGGTAATGCACAAGGAATGTTTTAGAAGGGCTTTTGTTTGTTTCAAAGCTTGCTGGAAAGGCTTTTTGGACGGTTGCAGGCCTTATTTGGCCGTGGATGCATCAGCTCTTCATGGTAGGTTTAAAGGACAGCTAGTTGCTGCTACTGCAGTTGATGGACATAATTGGATGTTCCCTGTTGCTTATGGAGTTTTGGAGGTTGAGTCAGAGGAAAGTTGGACTTGGTTTCTGCAGAATTTGCGCGACCTTATAGGTCATCCACCAGGACTTGTTATCCACACAGACGCTTGCAAAGGTTTGGAGAGTGCGGTAGAAGCAGTATTCCCTGGAGTGGAGCATAGGGAATGTATGCGACACTTGGTACAGAATTTTACAAAGAAATTCAAGGGTAAAGTTTTTACTGACAACCTATGGCCAGCTTCATACACATGCAGCTCTAGGAAGCATATGTTTCATTTGGATGTGTTGTATAAACAAAAACCTGGGGTGAAGGAGTACTTGGATGAACATCATGGTAGGGTGTGGTCAAGAAGCCAATTCAATGAAATTTGCAAGGTAGACTATGTAACAAGTAACCTTGCGGAGAGTTTCAACTCAAAGGTCAAGTCATTGAAAGGGCTTATGTTGTGGCAAATATTTGATAAGATTAGGCAGATGATCATGATAAAGATCGATCTGCGTCAAAGAATTGCATCCACAAATTATGTTGGCCATCTCATGCTCCCATCTTTGATTAAGTCTTTGCATGAGAGGGCAAAACAATTGAGGATGCAATGCGTCAGAAAAGGAATGGAGGCTGAGGTAACCTACACTGACAGTAAAAACAGGCAGTGGAGGTATCCAGTGAGTTTGGTTGATAGGACATGCCATTGTAGGGGATGGCAGATCCGTGGGATACCCTGCATACACGCATTGTTTTTCATGAGTGTTATAGGGGGTGAAGATGGTGAAGTTGATCAGTATGTGTCAGAGTATTTCTCTGTTGCAAAATTTAGGGCTGCATATGCTATGAATGTTCCTACCTTGTTGGGAAAAGACCAATGGATGAAAGTCGATCCAGGCTTCAAACTGTACTCTCCAGTATTGACTAGACCGGCAGGTAGGCCGAGGAAGAATAGGATCAGAGCTAGTGCAGAGGGTGGTGCACCGATTCGAAAACGTAAGTGCAAACGTTGTGGAATCCCTGGACACATTGCTAGGCTTTGTAAAAATGGAGTTGATCCGGCTTTTGGAATGGAAGATCAGGCGGGAGCAGAAAATGCAGAGGAGAATGAAGCAGCAATTCAACTTGAGATTGAAGCAGCAGTTCAACATGAGGAGATTGAAGCAGCAAATGCAGAGGAGATTGAAGCAGCAGTTCAACATGAGGAGATTGAACCGATGGATCGAGAGCAGAGGGAACAGATGGATGTAGAAAGGCTTCAACCGATGAGTCCAGAGGAGAGTGAACAGTATGATCGAGATTGCCTCGATAGTTGTAAGGCCATGTTAGATGCTAACTTCGAAGAGCTCATGGCAGAAGAAAAAGCACAAGCTTCGCAGAAGAAGAAGAACAAGAAAGAGGGCAAAAGGAAGGTAGACACCGGTAATATCCCTGGTAGGGTTACCCGGAGTAAGGTGGTGGCCCCAGCGAGTCACACCAGGAGCAAGAGAAAGATTTTATTCTGAACAACTAATTTGAATTTGTATGAACAATTTGTATTGGGGTTCCCTTTGTATTGGGGATCCCTTTGTGTTGAACAATTTGTATTGGGGTTCCCTTTGTATTGGGGATGCCTTTGTGTTGAACAATTTGAATTTGTATGAACAATTTGTATTGTGGTTCCCTTTGTATTGGGGATCCCTTTGTGTTGAACAATTTGAATTTGTATGAACAATTTGTATGCCACATTTAAGCCACATTTAAGCCACATTTATCATTTTAGGGTTTTAGGGTTTTAACATTTTAGGGTTCAATTCAAAATAATTCAAAACATGGTGGAACCTTCCCATGGAGCCTTGTTATGTTACCTACAACCTAGAGAAATAATAATGGAAAAGGAAATATAGAGATATGAAGTTTTTATGCCAAAAGCTTCAAAACCACTTCCTAGTCCATGAGCTACTAGATATGAAGATGCAGGGCTTTCTGCTCAATACACCTCCCAAATACCCACTATGCTTACAAACTTTGTCCAAATGAGTCCAAATTCGTCACACTTGTGTATCTTTGAGTTGCAAACAATATCTAGTCGGCCAAAATGTAATATATTGTTCAAATAACACAATTTTACAATTTTTATGCCAAAAGCTTCAATTTCCCTTAGTCCGTTTATTATTTGGGTGCCCCTGTTTTACTTAGTGTTACTCAGTTTTCCCCTCCGGGCCCACTTGTTTTACTCAGTCATACTCAGTTTTGCCCTTCCGATAAACATTTCCTCACTTTTCCCCCTCTCAGTTCTACTCAGTTTTCCTAACTTGTACTCACTGGCTGATCTCTGATTGGTCGAGATGTATGTCACACGGATCTTGGTTGGATGAAAGCTCAACGAACGCTTGCACCGTTCGATCATTTATGATCGGACGGCCTGTATATCTCTCTCTACCACGATGGACGCATACGGAGACAAGAGCAGAGCACATACCTACCTGGCGTCGCATATTCCAGTCGCATCCTCCTCTCTCTAACCGTGCGTGCGGCGGATCTAACCGTGCGTGCTGCGGCGTGCGGCGGCGCATCTCTTGCGGTGGCGTGCGCGGCGCGGATCTAACCGTGCGTGGCGGCGCGGATCTAACCGTGCGTGCGGCGGCGCGGATCTAACCGTGCGTGCGGCGGCATGCGGCGGCGCGGATCTAACTGTGCGTGCGGCGGCGTGCGGCGGCGCGGATCTAACCGTGCGTGCGGCGGCGTGCATCTAACCGTGCGTGCGCCGTGGATCTAAGAGTGCCGGTGAGGATCTAACCGTCAGAAATAGTTGAAATGTCTCTCTCTGTCTCACTTTCGATTCTATTCTCAGATCTGTTGAATGATGAAGAACACCAAGACGGCGGCCGTGCCGACAGTGGTCATCGATGCCACGAACATTGAAGCCATCGCCTACAACATCGCTTCGACGGCGCAGACCCAGCCTGTTGATGTCTCACTTCCGGTGCCGAGAGTGCGAATCGATGCCAAGACGATTGAAGCCATCGTCTACAACCGCGCTGCAAAGCCGCCGATCCAGCCCTCCGCAGATCCGTCGCTGATGAAGTACACCAAGACAGCGGCGGTTCCGACACTGGTCATCGATGCCACGAACATTGAAGCCATCGCCGATAACATCGCTTCAACGTTTGATGGCGCAGATGACCACCCCTCAGCCGCCCGTCGTCCCGGCCTTTCTTGCCCATCGCTGCGCGGCCGTGTTCGACGCCGCAAATTGGGATAAATTATTATAAATTTGTATTTTTCAATTTCCAAATGGGATAAAATTGTTCAAAAAAAGCTTCTTCATGTTCTTGATGTGTCCATGTACATCCGTATGTATGATTTGAATTCTATCCCAACTTGATAACAATTCTATACTAAATCGTCTACCAGAACCACATAACTGCTAGGACAGGGATGACACCTAATAAAACTGCACAGATGAATATACTTTTCTCCTCTCCCATCACTTTAAGTTCATGTTCTAGATTTTCTACCACTTGATCAAATACGGCAAGATCTGTCTCAACTCTCAACTTCTCCTTGCGAATAAGCTCTGAATTCTTCTTTTCTTCCTCCACAATACGCTTCAGCTCGAATATCATCAGGTTTTTACGGGCCAATTCATCACCTAAATTGGCCACCTTCTCCTCCAAATCCATCCTCTGGCTACACCACTGGGTTGATTCATCTTGGTATGCAATGTACCATGGATCATCGGCTTGCCTGGCTAACTGTAACAATAATGGAAAAAAGAACAACTGAAATCACCCCAACAGGCCATGGCGGAACTTCTTCAACGGTAGTACAGAGAGCTGAAGCTATATACCTGCACTTCCGACGAGGTAGGAGAAGTAGAACGTGGCCACGACATGATCGAATCCCCACCCTCGCCGGTGTACCCGCTACGACGAGACATTGAGGACTATTTCGTACCTGCAAACTCCAATAAATTACGGGAACCGAATCGATTAGGGGGCGGGGGAGGCAGAAGCGGAGGTCTACCAATTGGTGCGCGGAACAAATCCCGGTCGTCGTGGGCGGCGGATCTGCTTGCGGCGGACTTTCCTGCGGTGGGTACAATGCGTGCGGACGAAACAAGTGCTGGAGCCGTGGTTGACGTGCAGCGCCGCAGTTCGTCCGACGCCGCCGGGGGACAGAGCCGGCGGCGCGACGAGGCGCCGGCGATGGCTGCTCCGTCCGACGGTGGGGAACGAGCTGCCAGCGGTTCTCCGGTCTAGCTTAAGAATAATTAATTAGCGAACTTGTTGCTTCTCTCTATGATATTCTCTAAAGACATATATCAGAGCGGCAATATATGATTTTTTCTCTCTAAATAAATAGACGACCCCACTGGTCATTGGCTGCGGCAGCCCCACAGAGCGGCAATATATGTCTTTTCCTGAAAAATAGACGACCCCACTGGTCATTGGCTGCGGAGGCCCCACAGAGCGGCAATATATGAGTTTCTCTAAATAAATAGACGACCCCATGGTCATTGGCTGCGGCAGCCACAGACGGCAATATATGTTTTCCTGAAAAATAGACGACCCCATTGGTCATTGGCTGCGGAGGCCCCACGCGGCAATATATGAGTTTCTCTAAATAAATAGACGACCCCACTGGTCATTGGCTGCGGCCCCACAGAGCGGCAATATATGTCTTTTCCTGAAAAATAGACGACCCCACTGGTCATTGGCTGCGGAGGCCCCACAGAGCGGCAATATATGAGTTTCCCTAAATAAATAGACGACCCCACTGATTGGCTGCGGCAGCCCCACAGAGCGGCAATATATGTCTTTTCCTGAAAATATCGACCCCACTGGTCATTGGCTGCGGCAGCCCTATAGAGCGGCCCCATTTGTCATTGGCAGCACCGCGTATAAAATCATGAAATAAAATGGCCCACACGTCAGCGATAGATGGATGGCTGCTCCGACGTGTCTCCTGACCCTACCCGTCAGCACGAGACGGTCAGGGAGGAGCTGCCCCTGTGCGGCCCCACCCGGTCAGACTAACGGTCAAGGCCTCTGACCTGACGGCTACCGGCCGTTCCAGCACTTGTGCGTGTTTCAAACTAGAGGAGGGAAAACTGAGGAAAAACTAAGGGACTGGGGAAAACTGAGTACAACTAACGAACCAGGGGCACGAAAATAGAAATCCCTATTAAATATCAATTTCCTCTCAAGAAAGGTATGGAACACTTCCCTAGAAAGAGAATGAAGTTGCCTTTTGATTCTATTATTAGAACAAACTATGATGTTGATGCTTCTACTCTTGATGTTACTTGATTTGCACTTTCTGCTGAAAGGCGTTAAGAAAAGCACTTCTTGGGAGATAACCCATGTGTTTATTTTACTACAACAATTTTTTTTTGTTGAGTCTTGGAAGTTGTTTACTACTGTAGCAACCTCTCCTTATCATGTTTTCGTGCCAAGTAAAGTTTCTATGTTAAAGTTGATGTTATATTTGGGATCGCTGCGCAGAAACAGCATTGCTGTCTGTCACGAATTCTGGCATAAGTCTCTGTAAAAAATTCGATAAAATCTGAAAATTACGAGCGTGATCCTCAGATATGTACGCAACTTTCATTAGTTTTGAGTTTTTCCATTTGAGCAAGTTAAGTGCCAGTCCAGATGCATCTTTACGGACTGTTCTGTTTTTGACAGATTCTGTCTTTTATTTCGCATTGCCGCTTTTGTTATGTTGAATGAGTTTCTTTGTTCCATTAACTTTCAGAAGCTTTGTGCAATGTCCAGAAGTGTTAAGAATGATTGTGTCACCTCTGAATATATGAATTTGTGGTTATGCACTAACCCTCTCATGAGTTTGCTTGAAGTTTGTGTGAAGGAAGTTTTCAAGGGTCAAGAGAAGAGGATGATATACTATGATCAAGAAGAGTGAAAGGTCTAAGCTTGGGGATGCCCCGGTGGTTCATCCCTGCATATTTTAAGAAGACTCAAGCATCTAAGCTTGGGGATGCCCAAGGCATCCCCTTCTTCATCGACAACATTATCAGTCACTTCTAGTGAAACTATATTTTTATTCCGTCACATCCTTATGTTCTTTACTTGGAGCGTCGGTTTGTTTTTGTTTTTGTTTGAATAAAGTTGGATCTCGCCATTCTTATATTGGAGATATTACGCTCCTCTTTTTCATATGGAACACTTGTGTTCTTAATTGTGTTTTAATGCTTATTGCTTCGTTAAATTGCTATATGGTTGGAATTGGAAAATGATGCATATGGTTTGACAATTTGGCAATTGTTTGAGCTCTCATAGATCATGTTTAAGCTCTTGCATCATGTAGTTTAATCTATTAATGAAGAACTACTGTAGAGCTTGTTTAATTTGGTTTGCATGATTGATCTCTCTAAGTCTAGATATTTTCGGGTAAAGTGTTTGAACAACAAGGAAGACAGTGTAGAGCCTTATAATGCTTGCAATATGTTCTTGTGTGAGTTTTCTGTACCTGTTCATACTTGTGTTTGCTTCAAACAACCTTGCTAGCCCAAACCTTGTACTGAGAGGAAATGCTTCTCGTGCATCCAAACACCTTGAGCCAAACTCCATGCCATTTGTGTCCACCATATCTACCTACTATGTGGTATTTCCTGCCATTCCAAAGTAAATTACTTGAGTGCTACCTTTAAATTTCATTCCTCTACCTTTACAATATATAGCTCATGGGACAAATAGCTTAAAAACTATTGTGGTGATGAATATGTAGTTATGTGTCTTAATTCTTATAAGTTGCTTGTTGAGCGGTAACCATGTTTCTGGGGACGCCATCAACTTTACCTTTGTTGGATATCATGTGAGATGCTATGCATGTTCGTCTTGTCTGAAGTAGTGGATTTCATGATCAAATGGTTTGAGTATGCATATGTTAGAGAAGAACATTGGGCCGCTAACTAAAGCCATGTATCATGGTGGAAGTTTCAGTTTGGACATACAACCTCAATCTCTTATGAGAATATTAACTATTGTTGAATGCTTAAGCATGAAAAAGAGGAGTCCATTATCTGTTGTCTATGTTGTCCCGGTATGGATGTCTAAGTTGAGAATAATCAAAGCGAGAAATCCAATGCGTGCTTTCTCCTTAGACCTTTGTACAGGCGGCATAGAGGTACCCCTTTGTGACACTTGGTTGAAGCATATGTTATGCGATGAGAATCCGTGTTTTCCGAGATAGTAGGACAAGGTGCGAGCACTATTGGTACTCTATGCATGAGACATGCAACTTGTAGGAAGTATTATGCATAGCACATATGAATTATTACTACCGTTGACAAAATTGTTTCTATGTTTTCAAAACAAAGCTCTAGCACAGAAATAGTAATCAATGCTTCCCTCTGCGAAGGGCCAATCTTTTACTTTATTGTTGAGTCGGTTTACCCATTCCTTTCTATCTTAGAAGCAAACACTTGTGTTAGCTGTGTGCATTGATTCTTACATGTTTACTTATTTACTGTTATATTACTCTATGTTGACAAATATCCATGAGATATACATGTTACAAGTTGAAAGCAATCGCTGAAACTTAATCATCCTTTGTGTTGCTTCAATTCATTCTACTTTGAATTTATTGCTTATGAGTTATCTCTTATGCAAGTCTTATTGATACTTGTCTTGAAAGTACTATTCATGAAAAGTTTTGCTATATGATTCATTTGTTTAGTCATTATCTTTGTTAGCAATCTTTTGTTCAGATCACTCCATTCATCTCATGCTTTACAATAATGTTGATCAAGACTATGTTGGTAGCATGTCACTTAGAAATTATTTGTGTTATCGTTTACCTACTCGAGGGCGAGTAGGAACTAAGGGATGCTTGATACGTCTCAAACGTATCTATAATTTCTTATGTTTCATGCTACTTTTATTACAATACTTGAGTGTTTTACATACTTTCTGACATTATTTTACATTTTCCGGCACTAACCTATTACAAGATGCCGAAGTGCCGATTCTGTTTTGCTGTTTTGGTTTGAAATCCTAGTGGAAATATTCTGAATTGGACGAAATCAACGGTCCTATTTTGCACGAAGCTTCCAGAAGTCCAGGGAGACGAAGTGGGGCCACGAGGTGGCCAGACACCAGAGCGGCGCGGCCTGGGCCTGGGCCGCGCGGCCTGTGGTGTCGCCACCTCGTGGCATGCTGACCTACCCTTCCGCCTACTTAAAGCCTCAGTCGCGAAACCCTGTGCAGAGGCCACGACACGGAAAACATTGCGAGAGGCGCCGCGCGAATCCCATCTGGGGATTCAGGAGATCGCCTCAGGCACCCTGGCAGGAGGGGAATCATCACGAGGGGCTCTACATCATCATGCCCGCCTCCGGATTGATGCGTGAGTAGTTCATCCTTGGACTATGGGTCCATAGCAGTAGCTAGATGGTTGTCTTCTGCTTGTGCTTTCATTTTAGATCTTGTGAGCTGCTAACATGATCAAGATCATCTATCTGTAATGCTACATGTTGTGTTTGGTGAGATCCGATGAATATAGAATATTATGTTAAGTTGATTATCAATCTATCATATATGTGTTGTTTATGTTCTTGCATGCTCTCCGTTGCTAGTAGAGGCTCTGGCCAAGTTGATACTTGTAACTCCAAGAGGGAGTAATTATGCTCGATAGTGGGTTCATGCCTCCATTAAATCTGGGACAGTGACAGAAAGTTCTAAGGTTGTGGATGTCTTGTTGCTACTAGGGATAAAACATTGATGCTTTGTCTAAGGATATTTGTGTTGATTACATTACGCACCATACTTAATGCAATTATGTGTTGTTTGCAACTTAATTTGGAAGGGGTTCGGATGATAACCTGAAGGTGGATTATTTAGGCATAGATGCATGCTGGATAGCGATCTATGTACTTTGTCGTAATGCCCTGATTAAATCACATAGTAATCATCGTTGATATGTATTGGATCTTTATTTGTCAATTGCTCGCCTGTAATTTGTTCACCCAGCATGTTAGTTATCTTGGAGAGACACCACTAGTGAGCTGTGGACCCCGGTCCATTCTTTTACATCTGAATACATTCTACTGCTTTTACTGTTCTTTGCAAACAAACATCATCTTCCACTCGATACGTTTAATCCTTTGTTTTCAGCAAGCCGGTGAGATTGACAACCTCACAGTTACGTTGGGGCAAAGTACTTTGATTGTGTTCTGGGTTCCACGTTGGCGCCGGTTTTCACTGGTGTTGCGCCGCACTACATTCCTCCACCAACAAACTTCACGTGCTGGCTCCTACTGGTTCGATAACCTTGGTTTCTTCTTGAGGAAAATTCTTGCTGCGCATCACACCTTCCTCTTGGGGTTCCCAACGGACGTGTTGACTACACGCCATCACCCATCTCTTCGATCCTAGTTTCAATACCATTGCCATCCCTGATTATTATTTTGATTGAACTTTGTTCTCGTAAAGTGCTTGACGTAAAAAGACGGAAATACTTTATGTGGATTCTACGTTTGCGATTTCATTCGCTAGACGACCTGCCAGACGGGGAGAATTTTAGAACAACTTCAAGTACATAAACAATATTCATAATTTTATTTTATCATCATCAATTGTGTTATGTTTCATTCATATATATTGACCACCTCTTTTAAATTATTAAATGGAACGGTTGCGGGACAGTCTTCTAGCAACCGAGTGTGTACGAGCAATTCAAGAAGAATTGGCGGGATTCTTACTTGACCAGGTCATAGAACCAAACGGAGAATTCCATCAGCACCCAATCTATTATGGACAACGATGATCCATAGAAATTATATTGTACATATGCATGAACGTCTACCGTACCATTATGTAATATGTTTGGCCAAGCACGATGAAAGATGTCACTTCGATCTCTATATTCATAACGACGTTGTGTAATATAATTATTTCATGTATGTGTGCATTAACGTGTTTCAAATAGCGAGGCCTGGGCGTGGCGGCAGACTCTGCCGCGGCAGGAAAATAGAGCCAAAATGCTTCTGCGGCAGCGTTTTGGTGCACTTCCCTGCCGCGACAGGGAAACACACCAAAACTCTGTCGTGGCAGAAACCTTTAGCACCGGTTCCGCCCCGGCGCTTGGCAGCTGCCATGTGGTGCTCCTTTAACACCGGTTCGTAACATAACCGGTGCTAGGGGGCTTTAGCTCCGGATTCTTTGCACCGGTTGGGCAACCGGTGCTAAAACACCTTACCAACCGGTACAAAAGCCCCGTTTTCCACTAGTGCCACGATATAGGGTTAGGACCAGTCTGGGAGGGGGGCATCCATGAAGACGAGATCCAGGGGCTAGAGGGAGTGAGGAGGGAGGCCAGGGAGGAGAGGCTCCATGGAAGGGATGCCTTAGCCGCGCCGCCGGTGTTCTCTCTACACGCGTGGTCGCAGGCATCGAGAGGTCTGCCTCGCTCACGAGTTCTGTTAGACGAAGCATACCGCTTCGCTTCGCACAAATTTCAGGCAGTTTCCGAGCTTGCTCCCTCGGAATCTCACAAGGCATAGCGGACGCGCGCGGGATGTGGACGTGGAATTGACTAGTTTCCAAGCCTTAATTATGTGATCACCCAAACAGATGAATTGTGCTTATCCAATTCCGAATTCCGATTCCCAGCTCCAATTCATTGCATCCAAACATAGTGTAAAAGTCGTAGTTCGGACTAAATAGAAAATATGATTTTAGAATAGGTGGAGAAATGTCATGTTTGAGCTACTTCAGTGAAATTTGAAAAATATCGGCTTGTAGATTGGGAGTATATATCCATAATTTTATTATCTTGACTTTCAAAAAAAAACTTTGATTTCGTGTGATGTTAATTATTCTTCTCTAAACTTTGACTTAATTCAACTTCAACTTAATTACTATCCAATGCCTTTATATATTTTGGATCAGTTTGTTCATCCCTGTACCATTCTTCTGTTATTATGTTTTCAATAAGAAAATTAATAACCATAGAACAAAGGTAGAATTAATTTTTTTCCAAGCAATCCCCACCTGGGATCAAATTTTCATTATCAGCGATAACGAAAATACAACGTCAGCCATTTTTGTCGGTTTTATATTTACAACACAAACATCAACCTAACCAAACTAACATCACAGTTTTTATCTGGCGAACTAACTTGTGCACGTTCACAGCGGGAGCAAGTGCAAACATCACAGCAAAAAGCAAGTCCATTGGAACCAAGAGCACGGCAGTCGAGCCAGGGGCATGAATAGTTTTTTTGCACAACAACAGGGATTCTTCAGGTGTCCATGTTATCACCAGCAGCAGCATCTTCTTGTGTATCTGTCTCCATCGCAGCTTCACCTTGGTCCATCAGCAGCTGGGCGCCAGCCGCCGCAACATTCCCTCTATTAATATTCCCTCTAGCACCCAGGCCAGATCGAGCAAAGCATCCGCGCCTTGGCGGAGTTGTGCAACATTGGTTTCAGAGTGGGTACCTGCCCAATATTTCATAAAGGCAGTAGCAGTATAGATTAGATCAACATGACTTTTTTAAAAATTTCGCTCAAAGCATGAATTGTTACGCGTTTTCCAACCCAGCAAATGGCTGCCATGCCGGCGATCTGGACATTGCGACTTGCACGGAAAAATTGTGGCATCCACTAGAAGAATTGAGCAAAGGATCCAGGACGGGTGGAAGCACCCACATTCATCAACACCAGGCTCCAGACATACTTAGCTGCAGGGAAAGAGAAGAAAAGGTGCAAAATGGTTTCATTTGTAGAACAAAATTGACAGAGAGGATCTCCAGTCCGATTCCTTTTCAACAAGTTATCGCCAAAGCCAAATTTTGATTTTCAGAGGAATTTTACTTTTCCACATGTGCTTGAAGGATCTATCCAAACCATTTCTGCAAAGCTGTTTATACAGTAAATTGTCCAGTCTTAGTCCACTTCCATCTTGGTTTATCCATTTCATCAGAAAGTGTCCCTTGATTCAAAATATTCATCAGTCCACACCACTGTATCTGTAAGTCAGTAGATAGCCACCTCCTGAAAGAAAGTCTCCAACCTATCTGAGCAGCAGCAGCCACCGAAATATTCTGTAATGTACAGATATAAAAAAATTCAGGAAATTTGTCCTTGAGGGGTGAATTGAGGGGTGAATGCCCACACCAAGCATCATCCCAGAAACTAGTTCTACAACCATTTCCCATAGCCATCCTCCTGCCACATAGGTATATATCTCTAACATGGAGCATGTCAGACCATAGGGGAGAATCCCCACTCCTGTGTCTGGCCCACTCGATTCCTGCCTCTCCTAAATATTTTCTCCTCATAAACTGCTGCCAGGGTCCATCATCATTTTTCAGTTTCCACCACCACTTGCACATCAGGCTTATGTTGAATTTGTACAAGTCTTTGACCCCCAATCCTCCCTTGCACTTAGTGTCATCGTGGTGTAACAACAGATGCCATGGGTAGGCTTAAGATAGGGGCCGGATGTATGCTTGAGGATCCTGGAGAGTGGTTATGATACAGATGGGAAACACACAGCTTTGTATTGAACTCAAGAACTTGGCCAAAGGCTAGAGGTTAAAGACGTACGACTTACAGGCCAAGTCCTATTCGCTACTCAGAAACTAGTCAAGGATCGATCGTCCCGCACAGGGGTGCCCCTCCTCTCCTTATATAGGGGAGATGAGGCTTACAAGAGAAGGAACCCTAGAGGTATCTTTGCTGACCTAAGCTACTTTATAAAGTCTCTTTGGCTCCAGGAATGACGCTTCTGTCTTTAATCATAGGCTTGATGACCTCGCCCGATCTCTTTTACGTCCTCCTCCTCTTTGGCCTCAGGGCTTCAATTAAAGCTGAACTGTTTCGCTCATCTTGTCCTTTGGTCCTTGAGAGAATCTTTGACCGGGGTGCCGACATGCTACAATTGAGCGTATGCCGGATTCCCGGTATCTTCACTTGTGAGTACCGACTTCTTACCCTTTGTATCTCAATTTCTCATGTTGGGCATATCTCCGGCTTAGATATCACCGGTTACCCGTACTCTGGCATACCCCTCCTGCTATACCGGGTTGTACCAACTTAGCATTGCTAAACTGAGCTTTCAGCATCCGGGTTAATCTTTAAACCGGTATACAAATAGTTTATCATGTCATATTTACCATAGTTTTGACATACCGGGGGTCATCCCCTAACACTTAGATTTACAAATCCATCTTCATTTAACAAAGTGATATTTTCTTTTATTAGCATCACCCGCCCAAAAAGAAGCCCTAATGGGTTTTGATATCGCTTCAACAGTTGTCTTATGCAGCTGTCTCATGGACATTTGGTACACAACAATGTTGGACATGCAAGCATCAATTTTGATAAATCTTCCACCAATGGACATGGCACCACCCATCCATCCACCCATGTTTTTTTTTTTACTTTCTCCTCTATAAAATGCATTTCAGCCACTGACAATCTTCTAGCACAGACATAATAGGCCATGTCCCTTTTTGAAAATTAAACAACTCCACATAATCATTCAGTTTTTCTGGATCATCCAGCACCAACATTGTCTCACTCTTCTCAAAATTAATTTTCAACCCAGACATAATTTCAAATATGTACAGGAGTAATTTCAAATTCCTTACAAAGGTAGGATTAATGAGTATAGAAATAACATGATGTGATTATCTTTCAAAACCATAAGTATTAATGGTACATTATAAAGATAATATGAAACACCTCATGTACAATTTAGAGTGTTAAAATTGAAACATGCCGAATGATTCATTATTCAATACATTTTTTAAATATTTTGTTTCCCGAGGACACGTGACAATGGGACAGGGTAAAGGAGGAACACGTGGATCCACTTCTTACGATTGTGGGGTAGAAAAGAGACATAAGGAAAAGCCGAATACATCAGTATACATCCTAACGACGCCCACATGCATTGAGCTAGTCATTAGAGCGATTCCAATAGTATAGCCAGCTGCTAGCTATAAGCCAAGTGCCATGTCATCTATAGCCAACTTAGAGCCAACATATACAATAGTGAGCTATAAAAATGTAGTACTCTACTAATGTATGACCCACATTTCACTCTCACAAAATGCCTAGGAGCACGTGCTAGAGCTGAGTCTTGCATAAGAGCCTACTCTTCTTCTCTCTCCTCCTCTCTCTCATCCAACTAAGCAACAATATATTATTTTAATCCTTATAGTCAGCTGACTAGAACTTATTGTACTTGCTCTTAATTACTTTTCACCCTTGAGTTCTGCATCGGACAACATGCCTTGGATGGCGTCCTTCCAGACCTCGCAGTGCGTCTGATCCTCCAGCAGCAGCTGCACCGTCGTCCCTGCCGACGTGCTCAGCGCCAGCGCGAAGCACCTCCTGCCGTCGATCACCGCCTCGCCACCGGGAGACAGCGCGACGACCTCGTCTGTACGGCCGACAAAACCGCGATTCAGTACACAGCCAAATCAGATGCATACCGTGTGCACATGGTTAATCGCAATATCTTACGGTCTTCGTAGGTGGCGAAGGCGCCGCGCAGCCGCTTCTTCCCCAGCCTCAGCGCCACCGTGCCGCCACCGCTCCCGCGCCGGGGGAACACGGCCACCGTCCTCACCCGCACTCTACCTGCGGAGTAATCAATGGCGGATGATTCTTTGCGGTTCGCACTGGGACAAAACAATGGCGCACGCGGGGCCATGTCGTTGGTCTCTCACCGCAAGGCAGGCAGACCCTGAGGGACGTGCCTTTCTGGATGCTGGCGGCCATGGGAATGCCGTTGCCATGGCTAAGGCTGGACACGAGCCAGCTCGGGCTGGGCTCGGTGCGAGCCTGAGTTTAGCTCGCTCTAAATTGGCTCGGCTCGGGCTGGCTCGTTTGTCTCACGAGCCTGAAAAAAGGGCTCGGCTCGAGCTCGCCTCTGGCTCGGTCCAGCTCGAGCTGGCTCGCGAGCAATGCATCAGGAAAGAATAACTAGCAGTACAGAGAGCAATTTTGTAAGTTTTGAAGCTTTTAGACATAAAATTAAGAGCAATCTCACAAATCTTGTCCATTCTTTACATAGGGATGGATCATTTGCATCAATTTACTCATCACCGGTGGTATTGATGGCCTAGACGAGGACGATTTGTCACTTCCGGCCGCGCCGCCGGCATCGGCGATGTGGGGAGGGAGCTGGGAGGCGCTCGTCTTCTTCTTCACCGTCGCGGGCGCACGGCCACAACGTGCAGAGAGGGCGCGGCCACGACTTACGGGGCTAGCCGGCCGGCCGGCGGCGGCGACATCAGGGGCGGCGCTTGGAGGCTCTGTTCGGTGAGTGTGAGAAGGACATGATGGAATACGATCAACCTCCGGTGACCTACCCCTCGCTCCCTCCCCTCATGGGCCAGAAATCAGCCCACTCTTCACTCTGGCCTTCTCTAATTTCGTAAAAAAAAAAGAACAGCGAGCTTTCGGGCTGGCTCGGGCCGAGCCGGGCGAGCTTTCAGCCCGCTACGGGCCAGAAAATTAGGCTCGACTCGGGCTGTGTCTTACGCGGGCCGAGCCCAAACCGAGCCGAGCCAGCAAAAGCTCGGGCCGAGCCCAAAAGCTCGGCCCGAACGTCCAGCCTTAGCCATGGCCACTGGCGGCGGTGCCGATTCCTCTAACGTCCGCGGCCCTGAGCTTCAGCGCGGCGGCTCCCCTCAGGCACGTCGCTGCGGCCGCGGTCAGTGTGAGGAGCTCCGCGGGAGAGCGGCTCTCGAGGCCGGTGTTCACGGCAGAAGTCACGCGGGGCCGGTGTGCTCCGGCGGACTCCGCAGCCTCCGCGCAGACTGTTGCAACCAGCGCGGCGGCGGACGCCAGCTCCCCGCCCAGCTTGCCATTGTCTCCCAGGCTCGTCCGTGGCTCGAACGCCGACACAACGCCGGCGATGGCCGCGGCGAGCTGAGCCACCGATACGGCCGCTTGAGCCTGCGCCGAGTGCAGCCGGAGGTCGTCACGCCTCTGCCGTCTCCGCCTACCGGTGAAGGAGAAGGTGTCCAGGAAGTATTCTCTCAGGATCGTCCTCATCTGTCCAACGTTCAGCTGCGAAAACACCAGCGTTGCCAAACGTACCATTTTTAGATATAGTAGGAAGCATTTCATCGAAATTTCCCCCCTAAATTTTTCACTTGGCTAATATTTCCTCCCTAAATTTTACTCTTTTTTTTTGGCTCACTGAACCCCTAAACTATCATCAGGGGGCAAATATGAGCCAAGTGAAAAGTTTAGGAGGAGAAAACGGACTTTGTTCAAACGAAATTAATCAATTCCTTGTGTTGTTATCCTTACCAAGAAAGGCCGACGATGCTTGGAGCTGGAGCTCCCACAACTGGCCAGAACTCCCTGTCAGATCGACCAAGAAAATTTAGCTGCTCATCGTTCATAAGGAAGACCACAAGATGCTGTGCAACTGCTTTGAAAGCTCAAAAACCCTAACTTACACATGTCTGAATCTGATTGAACAATTGGCTTTTACCGCCACGGAATCGTACCGCGTCGATGTCTTCGTCTTCTTTTATCTCGCCACCTTCATGATGCTCTTCTGCTGATGCTCCTAGGCACTATTTTGTGGTAGGAAATCATCCGTCACAAGTTGGTCTATACTCTTGAGAAATGCACAAGAAAGAAAGTACATGCAGGCTAAAAATATATTACTACCGCTTGTGCTCTTAGACAAACTTATTATTAGTCTTAGAGCACACCGAGTAACACAGATGCAGTGTGTCGGAATGAGTTGCATATAATGAAGTAGCTCCAAAGATGATTAGTGTTCACATCCTCTGTTGTTTAATGAAATGGGAGGTTTTTTCCATCTATGCAGAATTGAACCGAACGTAAACGTACCCTAGGGGAGAGTATTTCTAAGATATCCGAGGAGGAGGGGTTCCATGTCCGAGAGAGGAACTCCATCGCCTGCTCAGGGATCGCCGGCATCTCTTCGTACTTCGAATGCCGCAACGGCAACTTCCCCTTGAGACGGCTTCCCGCTTTTTGCGCGTCGATCTGCATGCTCTCTGCCTGCTTGGACATTTAGGAAATGATCAACTGCTGCTATCTAGCTAGGAATTAAGAACATCATACTGGTAGAGATGCAGTAGCAGTGTTTCTGAAACATGTAGGGTACCATGCTGAGCTGCTGACTACGAAAGGGAAAAAACAGATGATCATTTTTCTGAATCATGTCATAAAATGTAGTTGTGCCGAATTAAAGATACAAACAAAAAATTATTAAAATTTATAAGAGTTTTATTTTGATACATAAATGGACATTATATTCTGTATAGCGTACTCTTCCGGCCCTAAATAATTGTCGCAGATTTAGCTTATGAGGAGAAGCAGCGGAAAATTTTCATTACCATTTGACGGGACAAGGAGTCGCATCGCTGGAAGGACACCTTCCCAAACTCCATTGCTTTCCCCAAGTGCTCCATTTATCGTGGCGCAAGCCAGAGTTTGGCCTGAATATTTAACAAAGAATCTCTTTTGATGAATGAGAGTGGAGTAACAGAGCTATAATGCTGCCTTATTTATAGTCAGGGCCAAGTTCTTATCGTCCACTACATTTGATATCAAGATCCTACCAACAGTAAAAATCATTCATTGTATCGCGATTGGTTCCTACGAACAATTTGCTAGAGATCAGCTTTAGTAAACAAAAAGCATTGCCTAATCAACCGAGGATAGAGATTTATTGTAGAGCCATGTTTCAGGTGAGAAAACCCATTATACATGGGTATCTGATTAACAATTGCAATACCTCCATGAGCAGTACCTTATCACCGGAACTAGCCTATTAGTCTACAATAAGTTCAAAACAGCATATGCATATATACATGGAACACAACAAAATAAGATTTGCATAAACTATCTTTTTTGTCTGATGAATACCTAGCTAGGAGGATTAAGATATTAATATACGTAAGAAGATCATGAACTAGTTTTTACAAGAAGTGATATAGAGACGGGAAGAAGTACAATAATAATTAACATGAATATTAGCATGAAGATATGCACTTGAAAGAAGACAGACTTGCCTTACTTGGATGACTTGGCTGCACTGATATGTTGACACTTGCACTGGTTCAAGTATTTATATCACATGCTCATACTAGAAAGTTCGTCGCAAACGGCGATTGCACTGCAATAGCAGCCAGTAAGAGTATGCTAGTACTATAATCACCATCCCAAGACCAAAAGAGCCATCTAGCTCTTACTCCATCCATACGGATTATTTGCTAGAGATCAGCTGAAATTATTATTGGATAAAGAAAAAACATTGCCTAATCGACTGGGGATAGAGATTTATTGTAGACCATGTTTCAGGTGAGACAACCCATGCAACATGGGTATCTGATTAACAATTGCAATATTCCCATGAGCAGTACCTTATCACTGGAACTAGCATATTAGTCTACAATAAGTTCAAAACATATACACATGGGAAACAACAAAATAAGATTAGCACAAACTATTTTTTTCGGATGGAGGATAAAGATATTACAGCAATATATTTAAGAAGAGCACGCACTAGTTTTTTACAAGAAGTGAAATAAGGATAGGAAGAAGTACACTAGTAGTAATAAGCAATTAATATGAATATTAGCCTGAAGATATATACGCACATGAGAGAAGAGAGACATGCTCTTACTTGGAAGCCTTCGCTGCACTGATGTGTTGACACTTGCACTGGTTCAAGTATTTATATCACAGGCTCATACTAGTAAAAGGTTCGTCGCAAACGGCGATTGCACTGCAATAGCAGCCATTAAGAGTGTGCTAGTACTATAATCGCCCCCAAGCACAAAAGACCATCTTGCACTTACAATATAGCTGAAACTGTGTTCGTTTCGACATCTGGTTGGACGAATCTCGAGTACATAATCTCTGCTGCTCGATTAGAGTAGTAAACTCTGAAAAAAGGACAGATTTAACAGTGCTTCTTCTGGAATGGATCTCTGAAGAGCAATCAACTAGGCCTGAATTGGTGTAGATCATGCCGAGGAGATAAGACTCATGGCAATTTGGCAAGGTGTCACGCCCAAGGATTGGAGGGTAGTAGTCATGGTGGGATTTTCAGAGGCATAGGCATGTGCGGTACATGGTTTAGGATTGCGTTTTTTAAAAATCCATTGGCACTCATGGTATATGAGAATGGTATAAACTGGTGGTGCTGCTGGTGCCGCACCGCGTGTCTCAGTAAAAGATGTATGAGTGGCATGGTCAGTTTGATCTTCGGTTCTTCCACTCAGCTGGGACTGTGCTGGTATCTAAAACAACAAATATTTTGTCTCAAACTTTGCCTCCACTAACTTTCTAAATTCTTCTTGTGGAATATCGCAGGCATACTTCCTCGTGGATAGACGGAAAATCGGTGGAGGAACTAGCGCCGGATCTCTTCGCACTGGTTAGGAGCCGACCACGAAAGCGCCGCACGGTGCAGCAGGCGTTGGCTGATCGTATCTGAATTACCGATTTTTCGGGGGTGTTGGGCCCACTTGCCCTATGACAATACGTCCTGCTCTGGTTTCGCCTGCGTGGAGTTCAGCTCACCAAGGAGCAAGACAACCTATGCCACAATTATATATTTTTCGATAAGGGGTGTTTTATTACTCAAAATGTTTTTAAACATTACACCCAGCCTCTGCATAATTAGGATGCACACAGCCGTTTAGTAGTCCAGTATCAAACAAAAGGAGATAAAAAGAACGATGTAACAAGCCAACTACTATAAAGCTCCATTGGCTTCAATCCTCCGATTATGCAGCCACCCATGTTGGAAAATAAACTCCCTGGCCTTGTTCTCCAACCGTGTAGACACCTCCGTAAAGAGGTCTCGATCTTCCAAACGCTAAAGTGGCGATCATGAACGGAGCAAAGCTGTATACCGGTAAATAACCTGCATAATAGAGGAATTTTTGTCATTGAAAACCTTATCATTTCTACATAGCCAAAGCGACCATGCTACCGCAATCGCTCTCACTCTGATAATAGTTTTGTACCTAGAATCAACCCCATTTAGCCAAGTGCCATAGATGTTTGCAATGCTACGAGGTGGATATAAGGTAGACCCTATCTGAATGATTGACCATATAGATCTAGCAACCTGACAAGTGAAGAAAAGGTGTTTTATTATGACACAATTATATAAGTGCGTGGCAGAAAATGGAAGCCGATGGATCAACATAAATATCTCAGTTTACTCAGTATAGAGGTTTTATGTAAATATCTATGTGCCAGAAACTCAATTCAGCTCCCGGGTGCCATAAACACATATTTTCAAGTGTTAAAAAATTTTGATAAAAAAATTTACATGTACATCTTCATAATATATGTGTGTTTGCTAAGTTTCACGAAAAAATAATATTTTTTGTAGTCTACGTGAAAAAGAGGAAATTTATTTTGTGACAAGTCTTTATTTTAGCACCGAATTTTGTCTTTTTTACACACGCCACACAACAAGTCGTTTTTTCATGAAACGACTTTGTGAGCGTGTAGCACATGAAGATGTACGTGCGAAATTTTTGTTTCAATTTTTTTGACATTTCAAAATGTGTCTAACATGCATTTTAAAATAAAAGGAGCATACGCTCCCATGTGCCAAAACATTTCTATGTGCTATGCAAAGTTAATCCATCCAAATTTCATTGTGTCAAGGCATATATAATTCGTTGACTCCTCTTTGCAGGCAGCTGTGGGTATGTCACAGAGAGATAATTATCCATCATTCTCCCCAACATTCTGTTACTTTCTGCTGGTCCATTTTCATAAATGCAGTGGAGGTATTTGGAGTTCTGGCTTGGGAACACAGCTTCGTAGTTTTACCACACACTTAGAACTCAACCGTGATGTAGCACGCATGGAAGCATAGATCCTTTTGAGGCAATCAAGAGACTGAAAACAATTAAGTAGTACACATCAGTCCTACTAGTCCTTAATTCCAAATACTTTGGGTCTTGGGATGTTGTAGCATAAAAGAAAGTGTCGTTGCAACAATAGCAAGATAATTTTCTCCATACAACAAGATGACACTTAGCCTGACTTCTTATAGTCTTAATGCTCTCGCTGTCTTATCGGACAAACACACACAACTCAGGGGTGAACCACAGCAGTGTTATGGTTTCAAAATCTTTGCTTCTAACTTCGAGTTCGAGCTATCCTAAAAAAAGATCTTTCCACAGATAGAAAGAGTGATAAGATTGATCACAGATACTCTATCAAAGAATTGAGGATGAAACAGAAGAGCTGTCTTCCATTTGAGAACGTCCAGAACAACTGGATGCTCTGTTGATCTGACGCTTTGAGTTCCTGCTGTCTCCAGGTAACCTGAAGACAGTCATGTCATCCGATGGATATCAGCACCTCAAAAGCAGCTGGCATCTGTTCTAGAGGATCTGGTCGCCAAGCTTGAGCCTTGAACCCCTTCTGTTTAAACTCACAATATCTGGATATCATTTAAATTATCATGCTAGTTCTGTTTTGAGTAGTGATCATATCCTACTACTGTTAGTCTGTTAAGGTTGATTGCCTTGATGCATATATTTGAGTCCAGTCACCTTTTCTAGATATTTGGACACATTTAATTAAAAATTTATCACATATAAAAAAATCAAATCTGTGAGAAGCTTTTGTTTGATCTGAAGTACTACGATAGACATCTGAGATTTGTCTAAATCTGGATGTATCTAGACGTTGTTTAGTGTTTAGATACATCTAGATTTAGACAAACCTCATACATCTATTTATAGACGAAGGGAGTATTGTTTCTGATTTCTAAATATTTGTTTTTTTTAGATAACATAAAAATAGTTGGGGATAAACTACTATTATTTAGAAACAGGGAGGTAAAAATAACTAAATATCCTCTTACTTCTATTCTCAGAATTGAAGCTCTCCTCCATTCTTCTACTCCATAACACACATGATGATTTGCACAATTACAGATTTTTTATTATACAATTCTTTAAATATTTAACCAAATAATTACGAGTAGATAAAATACAATTTTTCAAAAATACTTACAATAATAATTTTAAGGACCTTTAAAATCAGAGACCACATATGTACAAACTAAGTAAAAACTTCTTGCTTTCTGCTATCACCTTGCAATCTTACTTGGAAGGGCTGTAGATGATGCATTTGACAACAACTCTCAAAGACTTCAAACCCTCTAGTGAAATTCTTCTTCAGTGCCTGCATATAAATTCATGGTTGCACAAGATTCAGTAGGATATCGGACTAAAACTAAAAATTAGAAAGCTTGCCTGGACATCGGACTACTGAATTATTTGTATCATATAAAATTCAAACAGAGCTCAGATTGTCAGGAGTTTTTAATGCCACACTACAGAGACTTAATCAGGGAAAGAGTAACATAGTTACTCTCACACTTTGGCTCTATTTCCTGCATCTCCACCTCCTGGCGACCTCAGGTGCCACCGCATCCTCCTCTCTGTGATCCAACCATCACCTTCGATCTTGCAGTCTTTAGTTGATCTCAAATTCCACCAGACCATGGCCTTCTTAGTCGTCGATCTCTGGGATCCTGCACAGAGTGCCAGCTGTGTAAGCCAGGATAGGTGGGGCATTTGAGACATACTGATCAATATTGTTGAGGTTATAGAATTACGGTTTGCACCTGAATATAATCCTGGTATGTACCGATGTGGCTAGAAAACTTATAGTACTATTCATAATCACGACACCATATAATTTACAGTGAACATGAAAGTTCTATCTTAACTGAAAGTTATATGAAGCCATTTTATTTGCAGCAGCATGCTACAACTGACTTACTCCTAAACAAGGTGTAGATTATATAGAGTAGAG
This sequence comes from Lolium multiflorum, assembly GCA_030979885.1. Lineage (NCBI taxonomy): Eukaryota > Viridiplantae > Streptophyta > Magnoliopsida > Poales > Poaceae > Lolium > Lolium multiflorum. The sequence goes on from CM061753.1 coordinate 64,105,478, forward strand.
ATATGTCTACATAGGAAGCACAACAAATGTTAAAACCAGTACTTGTTAACTAACAACTGTAATACTTGTTAAGATCAGTTCTTGTTAATGAATAACTTGTATCCTTCTATATAAGCACATAGTAGTAATTAACAATTACTAATCATGTCACGTATGGCCGGTCTGCCACATGTAGGTGCATAATTTCGACTAAACAAACACTAACACTGAAATCTAGGGAAGATGGCATAAACCAACAAACCTAATCCTCTTGTGCACATACAGATATGGGTCAGGTCCACCAAGAAAACAGGAAACATGGGTCTGGGCAATACAAATATGGGCTTGAATTCTTTTGGCTTAGATGTCCGCTGAAATTCAGATGCAGTAAAGGCAAATGCCGGGTGTTGTACCTACTACCTAGCCCTCACCTAACTATTTTTGTACTCTCCTATTGCAGAGATTGTTGATAATCCACAAAGATCCTTAAAAACTCTGTCAGGAAAGAAGCACTTAACAAACAGAGCTAATGCATATATCCAGTAACCTTCAGAGTATGCTTGTACCTTATTTTTTGCAGCACTATCATGCAAAATACCGCTCATATACCGAAAATGAAAAAATCCACATTTTACAACCTAAACAATGAACAAATACCTCAAGAATGAAAAAATAGAAAGCTATCAAGTGAAATAAATATTACTCAGTAACAACTTGGAGCTTTAATAGTAAAATTGTAAGGGAAATGAAAGAAATCTGCACCGTGTAAATTCCCCTGGAAAACCTGCGTAAGAACTTGTAAATTATCTAACATGTCTCTTGGTTCTATGAATGATTAAATTGCACCTGCGTAAGAACTTGTAAATTACTTAAACATATCTCTTGGTAAAATGGCATTAGTTCTACTCGGAAAAAAGCTGGCAGTGTTGTGCTATGTAAGGCTGGCCTATTAAAACCCAAACACGGCATGTCCTTACTTCCAAGGTGAATGATGCCTAGGGGCAAACATGGCAGATGCATAGCTCGTAAAGAAAAAGATCCAAGGGATCATCACAAACCAGATTCGGTGTTTTAGGTCTCACTAAAATATCAGGAATTAGCTTCACATTCTTCCTGAAATAACTTGTGCAAAACCTCAGTTTTTCAGTAGTTTTAGCAAGTATTGTCAATAGACATCACATTCAGCAATCAAAATACATTGAACTATCTCTTGTGCCATAACACTTGCACTGTAACCATCAACAAAGTGTGAATTATTTGAAGGTACAATCAAGGAGTTATATCGACATTTACCATGTAAATCTCGTCTGGGCTTCTAACAAAGTAAAGCTGAACGATGTAAATGAGAATGGTTTCGCAGATATCGTTCTAGCTACAGATTATGAGGTGAATCTTGTTTGGGCCTCTAACAGAGAAATAAAACTGAACGATGCAAATGAGAACTGCTTCCTCCTGCAATACTGCAGCTGCCGTTCTAGCTGCAGATATATGCAATAACTAAAATATATGGCATGGTCTGTCATGTTTAAGAACATTGAGCACTTATCTGTGAATTGCTGCCTGATGTGAATGCACAATCGTTGTTCTCGGAGAAAAACAATAATGCGAACTAACAAGTTATTCTGATGTCCCCATGTAAAGAACAGAAAACCAGTATTAACATGAAAATGGAAGGAATAAGTACATATTTGGTGTCAGTTAAAGCTACTAATTAAGCAATCTAAAAGTTGTAGCAATCCCAGCACTGGACCTTTCTATGACGATGCCTTTCAATGTAGATCATACTCACGCCGCTTGTTCTCAGGAACTTGTTGTTTATACTTAGAATCAGAACAACAGATATATAAATGAACAACACTAAGGCTAGAGTGCACTTACTTGATACTTAAAACTCTCATTTGAACAATACATCCAGGTTTTACATCACGAATCTCCCTCTCTGTGCGGACTTTGTCGACTGCCTCTTTTGTTCAAGATCTGAAATATTCAAGTAATGAATATGTTAAGCTATTCAAGTGATCATGGCAATAGTACTGGATGTTCCATGACTCCTGGAAATAACTCTTGGCTTACATTCGTAATGTTCCTGGCCGTCTTGTCTGGCCTCTTGAACTTAAGGTGTGGCGGGTGCTCAACCATGGGAGAGCTGGAATCTTCATCCTCAACTACAGTCCCCACTGTCGAGAAACCATTCACCATCAAAGGCTTGGTGCAGAAACCATAAGCCTGAACACCATCTTGTGAATGTTTGGACGCTTCACATCCAAATATCCAATGACGCGACTTATTAGTGCACAGGTATCTTAGCTATACATGATTATATATAAAGTCATAAAAATTTATAAACTTACCCTGCAGCTTCATAACCGAGAATGCAGCGAAGGAGACCCTCAGGATCCTGCATAGTAAATGCAACTTTTTTCCATGACATAACCACAAGGTCTAGTAAATCTCTACACCATACAATTACGCTTTGAAGTTTCTACATGAATTTTCCTCTATACACCAGCTCATTTTACTTTAGAGCCATTCCCACTCGATCACCAGCGGCATGTTGGCCTGTAGGCGGCACCGCTGCACCCACCCGCTCCAGATTAAACCAATCAATTCCAAGCAAAATCATAACAGTAAACAGTACCGAGGGAGTTCCATTGAGGGGTAAACAGGGCATGAGAAAGAAAAAAAGCCATATCCACTAAAGCAAGTCGAGGCACTTAAAATCAAGTTATTGTGGCTTGATAACAGTATCACAGAATAAGGTGTGCTTCCAAACTCATATCAGGATTTTAATGCTAGAAAGCTTCGGATAAGATATCTAAAATGGAATGTTTACGTATTAATTGTTAGGTCCCTGCGGTAAGCATCTTGTTTGGCAGTGCTAAACGCACATTGCTGCGAAAAACATAACATGAGATATCAGTGATGATGATTGATGAGGAGGGGTTAGGTAACAACATAGATAAAGAGAATAGCAGCATATATACGGTTGGAGAACATGGGTTCCTCCTTCGCGATGCTCTTCCCCTATCAACTTTAGGTAGTCATCTACTCTCACGGGGAAATCCAAAGGGCAAGTAGGTTATTTCCCTAATAGACGCAAATTAAGCCCTTTCGGCATGGGCGGGCACAACATAAGTACAATGGGTATTCAAATTGAGGAAAAAAAAATCGATTACCGCCTCTGCCTCGTTGCGTCGCTGGTGCGAGCTCCGAACTAGGCTGCTGGATAGCTCACCACACCAACACGGGAGCAATCTGGTATTATATGGGGACAGTATAGGTTCACTAGAGATGCTATGGGCAAGGAGAATAGCTAGATTGGTTCAGCTAGGCAGGCTGAATACTACCTGATTTTTATTGGACGAAAAAAATGGGTATTCACTTGAATACCCATGAATACACTTGTGCCAGCCACTGCCTTTCAGTACGTTGTTTCCTTAATAACTCCAAGTAGCAATGCAATTGCGCACATTTTGCACATGTATGGTATAGACTGCAGTTTGCCAACTTGAATTGTGCTGGTGAATACGATGCCTAGAGAAGCAGAGAACTGAGTTATAGAAGTACAACAAGAAGCTTCCGGTTGACCAGATTCGGACAGACGACAATGCAGACTGCTGTGATGGCGGTGAAGCTAATGTATAGGGACAAACCTGCAATATGAGATAATGTCAGTGATCGAACTGAGGCGGATATCATGCATGCACAAGGCCCTAGAACATGGATAAATAAAAATGAATTTCAGTCTTTCATCACACAACTAAATCCATGGGATAGTGTCCATCTCAAATCACATATCCTTGAGTAACAACAAATATGAGGTAACCACATATCATGACTGAGTTGGAAGATCTAAGCCACTACCGGTTCTGTTTACAAGGAAGTAGTGCTTGTAAGCTTTCCATCACACTGCCTTGTGTGACAGCAACAGCCTTTGTACTTCATACTCATCAAAACCGATGCCGTCGAAGTCATAACCATTGTAATCAGAGTCGGTGTGTTCTGCGCCCAACACCATCTGAAGGACCAAGGTGCTCGTATCGGCATTTGGTCGAACACGGTACATAAAGAATAACCACATTGCTATGTCATATTACAACTTTTTTTTTCTAATAGAAAATGGAACATCTAAACAGCTTTTTCAAATGCTAACGTACATGACAAAAATGACCAAATTTGGGGCAACATCACATGAATAAACGAATTGAATTCCATCTTTACCTCTTCGATCTTGTCGTTGTCCAGGTTCACCTTCCCAAGCCGCAGTCCCGAGCACTTCTGCGAACGAACTAACCAAAATTAATTCAGTTAAACGCCAAGACCTGAAATCGGGCATGGGGAGGAAGGAAGCAGAGGGGAGACTCGATGCTTACATCGATATAGGCCTCCTCATTGTTGTCTTTGCCGTCGTCGTCGCATCAGCAATCGATCCCTATCACAATCGTCGTCGTCGCATCAGCAATCGATCCCTATCACAATCATCGTCGTCAACAGCCAGTGTCTTGGATGCTCGAGACCTCGTTGGATATGGACACCGCTTCCGCCTCTAACCGGAGGAAACAGAACCAGTTCCTCCTTTTAATATAGTAGAGATAGAGATAGAGATATTGGAGTTGGTCGTAGGTCGTACAACGCGTTTGATGAAGGAGATTCGAAGCATATAGGCCCTTTGATCTATGTCTCTGCTTTGTTCGATCAGTCAAATCGATTCTCCTTTAATTAGCCGTAATGGTATTTCCTTTCTCTACATTCAATTACCATAACTAGATTTTGATGTGCGTCTTGGCGCACGATCCCGTAAGACTCATTGTAGGAGGGAAAATGATAATACATCTTCTTAGGTTTTACAAAATATAGCGAACCACACTAAATTACAAATAGAAAACCATTCATTTATATACCACCAGTTGATTCTGCCAAGAGCAAACTAATGGTTGTTGATTATGCCAAGAGGAACAAAAATAAGTGAACACCAAAATCATCATCTACATGTCCAGCATGGTCTTTAAAACTCATGGCACAAAGGACATATTATCTGACAGCACACCGACTCAATAAGAGGATCTATAGAGCTAACAACACAAACACGAGACATGGTCGTCCGAACTAAGAACCCGCAAGAACATACAGCGCAAGGTTCCTATAGGCATGCATTCCCTAGTAGTTTTAGTCACGAACCACGAACCCATAGAAACCCTGCAATAGGCGCACAACTTGCATGGTTGATTCCTTGTACGGAAATCGCAAACCAAACGACACAATTGACCAAAAAAGAACCGGGTGGGCGGGGCGATCCCGTGGGATTTGAACCAATCTACAACATGTATAACATCAGTGAAAATTATCTTAGGTAATGGGGATGCATTTTACATGATTTAGAAAACAAATACATCAAGATGAAATTATAACTGAAACACGAAATCAGAACGGAGCAGCATACACTTATATACAATGAGGGATATACATAATAACTATTATGCAAGAGTAGATTGGTAGAAAAGAGAAGCAATTAGTAAAGTGTAGCATGTACACCGAGAATGTATTAAACGCAATTACTGAAACCAGCAGGAAATCGACAAAGATAACGGTAAGTATATACACATGGTTCTGAGATAACAGTAGGTATATACACACAAGGTAGTACTCAGGTTCACAACAGAGGTGTTCATCACTTCCTGCATAGTCTACTATGGAACTACGAACATAAATGACACGATGAGGACTAAGTTCTTTACCTACAACAGAATACAGAAGGTAGCAATCTCAATCTAGGTAACGATGATCACACCTCATAATCTATGTTGAAGTCGAAGACGTGGATCTCACTTTGAGAATGGTTGGCCTCAAAGTCAAGGAGGATGGAATTATGCTTGCCAAGCTATCTTCATGCTCATAGACAGGGTGTGACGGCGGAAGACGGGAAGAGACGTCATCCCTTTTAGCCATGATGACCAGTTGTTGCGTAACTGCCATCATTATTCATGTGTCAAGAAATAGGATCACTTTGAAACTGGCAATTCTTCAACAATCTAGATTAATGTATATAATCTACCCTAAGGATAAGTTTGGTAGCCAACTAACAACAATTGCATGTCCCCTCTCGACTGACTATACTTGGATACTTGAACTTCTGAAGCAAAATACAGTAACAACAGTAGCAAAATAGTGGTAGCGAAAGCCTCAAACATAAGAAAATGTTGAACAACAAATAATACAATAAGAGACCCTCTTTCATGAATATCAAGAGAGCAACTATTTAGCCAAAAGTAATTAAGTGTAGACACAGAGTAAGCTCACAATATACTTCCATGAGCCGAACAATCAAGTCAAGAAGGAAAAATTAAGCACGGGTGTGTAAATAGAGAGAGTGATTGTGAAGCAATAGTTTATGGTGTAAAAGGGAACATTGATAAATTCAGCTCTATGTTGTCAGACTAAAGATATCCATAGGTAGATCGAGAAAAGGAGATAGCCGATTTCCAAAGTCTAGTAATCATACGATCTGATTTGCTGAGAATGAAATGTCCTCTTTCTTATTTTTCTGGAAAGTCATACAATATAAACAATATCTGAGTTTTGAATGGATTTAACTCCAAGGCAATTTATGAACTATTCTTTGTTTTGTATGGCTTTAACTCCTATGCGATTCATGAAATAATTTCCATACCTAATCCATAAGACCAAAAATGAATACAAACGGGTCCTTCTCTTAATTAAAGCCAATGATACATTTCCTATATCATGTCATGAGTAAATAAAAAAATGAATACATCAAGTAAAAAAACTAAATATTATTTGAATATGCACCTATAAAGTTGAATACCTTTCATAAGATCATCAATCTCATTCCATATTGCAGCTTGTAATTTTCACCCTTGATTCCTGAATCACTTAACACTATATCTGAAGTAAAAATATAACTTTCTAGTGACAACACCAGCAGAAATACACTGGCATATTCAATCTGAAGCAGATAGTAGCCCAGATTCTGTTAGGAATCAAAATCTATATGAAGAAAATATACGCTATCTATCTCTTACTAATGTGTACAACACCAACAACAACAAAAAACACAATCGCATATTGTTGAAGGGAACACAACATATTTAGTTCCTAAGTCTAGTTAGGAATGAAAAGCGCTTTAAAAAGCAGAATACTTGGTCATGATGCACGTACTGTAGTTACTTTGCTAAATTATAAAGCACATTAAAAAATGGGGGCCTAAGCAACCCCCCACACCCCCACTTCATATGGTTGATAGACACATTAAAAAATAAAAACTATCTTGCTATCACAATATAAAAGATGCGTATACATAGGTGTTGAGCGGTTATAAATCCAGAGTCACCATTCCTATAAAAAAAACTAAGAAGAATTGGCCAATAAGCAGGAAAAATATTGGCTGATCAACCATACCAATATTTCCCCAGAAGCAAGGAGCATCCTGCTTATGGGTTGACAGACACATTACAAAATATAAACTATCTTGCTATCACAATATAAAAGATGCATATACATAGATGCTCAGTAGTTATAAATCCAGAGTCACCATTCCTATAAAAAAAACTGAGAAGAATTGGCCAATAAGCAGGAAAAATATTGGAGTATTGGTTTAAGAACATATTGGATACCGCCAAGTTATCCATAAGAGGCAAAATTTCTATGCGCACCAGCAATCCCAAAATACATTTTGTGCGATAGGAGAAGGAACTCTTAAATTTTCCATCTGAAACAACTATTATCTAAGAAAATGGAACAACACAATAATTTTATTTCAGAAAATTGGAACTTGAGGCTCATCTCTGATTTGATGGCAATTTATTTTCTCATCAAAATAAAAATACAGAAGAAATTGAGAGGATAAAAGTCAATATGACACCAACCATTCAGTAGCTAGCACTTTCCAATTAAAATATGGCAGAATAATATACTGTACTTTTCCAGTATTGAACTAATTAGAGTTGCCAGTACTATGCAGGAAGGGATTCGCTATTTTTTCGATGCAAAAGAAGCCATATTTTGGGAGTGGCTTGCTGCGCAAGCCCCGCGCAGCGCAAATGATAAAGAGTCAGCGAGTAAGTAGACACGGAGATTGTATGAAAATCTATTACACCTAGCAGTAGCATTGTAAGAAACGTGTCTTGCAGATAGACACTACTCAGACAAATGGTCTACACAATCTCACCTCGATAAAAGTTCCCAATGGTTCTCAATTAGCACCTAATACAAAAAAAGGCATGCAATTAAAGACAATGTCAGTTAAGGGGTAAGAAGCGTCTTTCAAATCTCCATAAAAAATCCAAGTAACACCATCCATTGGTTTTTGTTCAGATAAACCGCGAGCCTTTCACATGTAATAGAACAAAGCCTTGAGCCCAGCGTAGAAACCTCATAGGCAAGCACATAAGAATCTAAGAGTAAAAGAGTAAGACCTACATCAGCTTTTGCAGGCTGAAGTAAATAGAATAGCTAATATACGTGCAGCTAGAACATATGTAAAATATTAGAAACCATTCCAAGTCCTCACAAAGTCAAAAGAAATGTGTGTAACTTAAGTTGTACCTTAGCATTCAATTTTAACCATAGATGATGAATTGTATCCATGGATAAAACACTAACCTTGTATCTAAAAGATTATGGTCAAGATAAATAAGTTTAGTGGTACCTAAGTACGCATGCTACTTCTGAAAATAGTTATTCAGTGTACGATTATTAGTGATCATGAAGTAATGGAATTCCTTTCATTTCTTCTCTTGGCTTATTTATACAGGAATGCATGCAATGGAGTTATAACAAAATACAACACAGAAGCTTTATACAATTTTAGGACAGTGTGCACTGTAGTTAGTAAATTCAGAGATATGCATAGGTTACAGTCTGCTGTAACAAAATATCCCGAAACTGATCATATGGCTCTGTTTTAGCTCTTGTCTACATTCCTAGATTAGACAAGGAAGTGTGAATTCCCCACTTACTTGCCAAACCACACCACGACAGTTTTCAAGTTTCCGAATACGACACTGTATTTTTCAGAGATCTGCAGGCTGTTAAAGTCTGCAACTCGCATGTACACCAGCGATCATATATATACTAACAAGAAGTGAATTTGGCGGAAGATACAAGACGGTTCTCATGTCGCAAAACACAAATCTCTACAGAACAATACGTAATATACAATGTGATTTTTGCCCATGGTACAATCAGCTTAGTTAAAAAGGAATGAACCTTAACTTGACTTATGGTACGCAGATTCTTATACGCTATGATCTAGAACGAACACATAAATGCTAACCAAATCGTTTCCTTCCTCACTTGACCAGTATTATCGTCCAATTACTAAGCTCCTAGCCTCCTTTCATTTCTGATTAAACATTACATTAGTTTGATATGTGTCATGTTTGTGATGACACTGAAATCTGATGTTTATGTATCTGCACATGCATATTTATGTACACGGGATGCCACCTCTAAATCGGGCAACAGAAGAACTTGGCGCATGCATATTTTATACACGGGATGCCAACTCTATGTATCTGCGCATGCGTATTTTATATTCTCACAACCATGTATCAGATCAACACAGAAGAAAGCCAAAAAAACATATTATTGGCGCAAGTGTAAGGTTCTACCTGATTGGTTGAGGATTTGGGCGCCTAAGCTCCGGATAATTTCTCATCGCCGGCGTCAGCTTGGATGATGGGTGCCGACAGGCTCAGCGTGCTCCACCGATAGGATGACGCTGCAACACCAGGCAACACGCCTCCTGATTCCCCAGACATCAGGCCTTGCCTTGTTTTGGCTGCTGCTTCCCGTGCCATGTCATGCCGCTGATGATATCCACTCTCAAAGGGATCAGTGGTTCCCTTCCAAGTAATCTCTCGGTTTTAGTCTGTGGTTATGGCAGTGGCAGAGACATTGACGATCTGACTCTCCTATAGCTTCAACATGTCAAGTGGAGAGCAAACAGAGATAGAATTCAAATACCTGCAACCAGGGAGAATATCTGAAATTATAAAGTATGCAAGTATATAGCCAAAGAGGGGACGCATCATACAAATTGTGAACTTCTTTGATGAGAGAATACCAAATAAAGTATTCAACATAATCTACCCGACCAATGACAGGTTAAATCCAAGCTTGCCATTATATAAGAAATCTGCAGATGTTTCTGTATCTCACGCTAATTTTCAATAGAAAACCACCACCGGAATTGCTTCTTCTATTTATTTTCTTCATCTTAACAACGAAAGATAGAAAGAAGAAATAAATACAGACATGTGCTTCTTCCACGTTAAAATCTGCACAAACAGAAACAGCAAGATCTGGGGAATCAATATGCATGGCAAATTACAACGTACCAATATATTATGCCAGAGAGCGAGTTGCCAAACAAATCAAAAGAAAGAAGTGAACGTCAAGTGCATCATTTTAAGATATCTGCATGAGCTGCATTGGCTCACGTTCACGCCATATATGGAAGTGGAAGAGAGGAAAAACAAAGAAAAAAAGAAGTGGTACCTGTGAATGCCTTGCACACTCTGACATCCAACTCTGGAGGCAATCTCAAAGGCACCACTACATTTCCTGCAATATCAAGTGAAACAATATTAATCTCTCGTTGTAGTATGCAATTTGGTCTAAAATTGCAGACGCAATAACATTGCGCCAACAATAATTTGGTCTCAAGTGCTGCAATAACAAAATCCTCCAAACAAATCAAAAGAAGAAAAACTGAATCACCATGGTGTGAATGTTCAGAAGCCTTTTTTTGGCTGGTCAAGTTCATTCTCTTCTTTTCCTGCCTAACTTTGAGATGAGAGTTTCTCTTTTGATAAATGTGTTTGCTCCTCATCTAAAGCTACATCAGACCCAGAACAAAATTGATGAGGACATCCCTACCTCACTACTACCTCCGTCATTACCAACTGAAGATGAACCTGCTGTGAAGCTCAAGTCCAATGAAGTCAGGATTGGACCAATGACACGAGCTCGTGCGAAGCTACTTAAACAACAGGTGAACTTGTTCCTAAACGATACCTTGATTGATGAGAACTTTATACTACCTAAGTCCTATTACTTATGTATCATCGGTATGAAGAGGAGACAAGCATCGCACGAGGAGGAGTGGACGTGAAGATGGACGTGAAGCTGGACATGGAGCTGGACATGAAGATATCTCGTGGACGCGCGAGGGAGGAGCGGGAGGAATGCGCGAGAGAGAAGAAGAAGTCCGGCCGGTCAGAGAACCCGTCAGACCGGCCCCAGCCGGCCGCCCGGTCCCGGCCCGGTCGACCGGCCGCCAACCGGAGGAGCATCTCGTGCGGCAGAAACCGGAAACCAGATTTCGGTTGCCGGTGACCAGAGAGCCGGACCGGCCGGTCCACAGCCCGGTCGACCGGATTCAGAGCCGGACCAGTCAGTCTGTCTCGACCAGATCTATTCTGGGTCGGTTTTACTTGTATCTTTCGACCAGAACTCGTCCGGACGCCTATATAAGTGCCTTGGACGACCCCCTAGCTGCTTTAGACCACGTTTAAGATAAACCTAGTTCTTAGTTGTTTGCTCTGCAAAACTATTGAATTCCCTACACCATATTGCTTGGATATTGTGTAGATCCTGTTTAAGTCTTGTGTGATCTTGTTCCATTGGGAATTAGACGGTTGCAACTTACCGCTTCGTGGTCGGCGGCTACGTGCGCAAGTGTGTGGAGTTGCGAATATCTTGCGGGTTGAGAGCTGTTGCATTGGCGACAGGGACCAATCGAGAGATCTCGTTGCGTCATACAAGTTATCATCCACTACATCGTCGTGTTTCTCCGCTGCCATCACCCCGTGATCATCATCACCACCGTTGCTTACTGAGAAGATCGGGCCACCCCTTATCATCTTGGTATCAGATTTCCAATTTTCCTCGGTAAGCCATCCACAATCCACCCCATAGTCTAGTTGTGAGTGTTTTCCTATACAGAAAAAGCCAAAAAAAAAATTTAGGATTAGGGTTTGCCATAGCCATAGTTTGCACTAATTTCGAGTTTTAGTTGCTTTTCGTAGTTGTTTTTGCGTAACTTTATCTTTCATCTAGTATTTTAGGGTTTGAGTTTACTTTATCATCGTGTGTTATTTTGTCGTCTAGTGTCAGTTTTTGTTACTCCGAGTCCACATAGCGTAGTGTGCTTGTTCCCAACCATAGACACAGCCTTTCGATATACGTGACTAGGAACTTCCCCAGAAGAGACTAGTATTACCGCTCGACAGGCTGCTCATTAGGGTTTTGGTGCTTTGCATATCTAGTTGGCCGTGTTATCAAGGAGTTGAGTCAAAAAAAGAAGAGAAAATAGAAAAGAAGCAAAAAGAGCTACATAGCTGCGTGTGTTACAAAAAGAAAAATACAAAAAGAAAAGTGTCGTGCTAGTTGAATCAAGTGAAAGGCCTAAGTTTTCTTTACTGCACCTGTAGTTGAGCAATCTTGTGCCTGTCTCGTTGAGCTTTGCTAGCGTCTCTCTAGTGCATTGCAACCTTTCCTCCATATAGTTGCATTGCCCCATTATATCGCCTTGTGTGAGTATCATTGGTTGTCTACGGTCAGCGCTAGAGCTTGTTATTGGTGCAAATAGGTAGCCTACCTACAGCCCCACATATACCCTGCTTTGTCGTGTGATTGTTCTTATACCCTTGATATTCGCTTCGCTACATCCGTGCACTAGTTGTTACTACAAGTGGTAAGCAACACTAATTTACTTTGGAACGGTAAGATTTCCTTTTCTTATCAGTTTTGAGTGAGTTGTGAGAGTACCACCATATATTTTTGATTTAGTGCACTAACCTACTAATCATGTCTGCTAGTGATAATAAGATTGTTAACCAGGAAAACAAGAATTCGGCAGATATCATCACATGGAGGGAGTATGAAGCTCTTCGTAATGAGATGCGACGTGAATTCCACACTAAGGATGATGAGCTTAAGGGTACAGTTGACGAGATCAAACAAACGCTGAATGCTACTAATGAAACCGTCACTGGATTGGCTGATAAAATGACGGATATGCAGCGCAATATTGCAGATATGCTTCTCGCTATAGAGAATTTGACTGCACAACAACAACAACAAGACGATGATGAAGATCCTGAGCTTGAAGATGATGCACACAATGCTCGTGGTGCACCTCGTGGTCATCGTCCTCGTGGCTGGGTTCCACTTGGCCGCAATGGTCATGGACAAGATGAAGAAGATGGATTGGGTAAGCCCAAGTTTTCCATACCCAAGTTTGAAGGAGGAGCTGATGTTGAAGAATACCTCACCTGAAGATTGAGAAATTATGGAGCTTACATCCACACTACTCCGAAGATAGGAAGATCAAGCTTGCATCTTCTGAATTTGATGGTTACGCATTGCGTTGGTGGGATTCTTTGGTTCGTACCCTCGACGAAGATGGTGCACAACATATCCGTACATGGCGTGCTATGAAAGAGGCAATGACTTCTCGTTTTGTGCCTACAAATTACATGCGGAATATATTTGATAAGCTAACACTATTGAGGCAAGGTGTGAAGACTGTTGATGAGTACTACATGGAGATGGAGATGCTTATGCAGCGTGGTCGTGTCCGTGAGTCTCTAGAGATGACAATGCAGCGTTTTCTCAATGGATTGAAGTATGATGTTAAAGGCATTGTTCGTCATTACACCTACACCAATATGAATCAATTGTTACATCATGCAAGAGAAGCTGAATCACAGTTGGCTGAAGAAGCAAAGGTTAAGGGACGTGCTACGGGAGCTGGGCGTTTCACATCCCGTGCGCCCTCTACAGCGCCGGCGCCTTCGACGCGCTCCGTTCCTTACTCTACTCCGCCTAGCAAACTGATACGCGTAGATGCACACGTCCGTTGGGAACCCCAAGTGGAAGGTATGATGCGTATAGAAGCAAGTTTCCCTCAGTATGAAACCAAGGTTTAATCGAACCAATAGGAGCCAAGAAGCACGTTGAAGGTTGATGGTGGCGAAATGTGATGCGGCGCAACAACGGGATTCCGCGCCAACGTGGAACTGCACAACACAATCCAAGTACTTTGCCCCAACGAAGCAGTGAGGTTGTCAATCTCACCGGCTTGCTAACAAAGGATTAACCGTATTGTGTGGAAGATGATTATTTGCAAGAAAACAGTAAAACAATTGCGGTAGATTGTATGCTATGTAAAGAATAGGACCGGGTCCACAGTTCACTAGAGGTGTCTCTCCCATAAGATAAAAGCATGTTGGGTGAACAAATTACAGTCGGGCAATTGACAAATAGAGAAGAGCATAACAATGCATATACATGATATGATAAATATAGTGAGATTTAATCCGGGCATTACGACAAAGTACATAGACCGCCATCCAACTGCATCTATGCCTAAAAAGTCCACCTTCGGGTTATCATCCGAACCCCATTCAGTATTAAGTTGCAAAGCAACGACAATTGCATTAAGTATGGTGCGTAATGTAATCGACAACTACATCCTTAGACATAGAATCAATGTTTTATCCCTAGTGGCAACAGACATCACAACCTTAGAACTTTCTGTCACTGTCCCAGGTGTCAATGAAGGCATGAACCCACTATCGAGCATAAATACTCCCTCTTGGAGTTAAGAGCAAAAACTTGGCCAGAGCCTCTACTAATAACGGAGAGCATGCAAGATCATAAACAACACATAAACAATAGATTGATAATCACCATAACATAGTATTCTCTATCCATCGGATCCCGACAAACACAACATATAGTATTACAGATAGATGATCTTGATCATGTTAGGCAGCTCACAAGATCCAACAATGAAGCACAAGAGGAGAAACGACCATCTAGCTACTGCTATGGACCCATAGTCCAGGGGTGAACTACTCACTCATCACTCCGGAGGCGACCATGGCGGTGTAGAGTCCTCCAGGAGATGAATCCCCTCTCCGGCGGGTGCGGAGGCGATCTCCTAAATCCCCGAGATGGGATTCGCGGCGGCGGCGTCTGAAGGTTTCCGTATCGTGGGCTGTCACTGGCCACCTCGTGGCCCACTTCGACTCCCCTTCGGTCTTGGAAGCTTCGTGCAAAATAGGACCCTGGCGGTGATTTCGTCCAATTCCGAGAATATTTCCTTACTAGGATTTCTGAAACCAAAAACAGAGACAGCGGCTCTTGACATCTTGTTAATAGGTTAGTTCCGGAAAATGCGTAAATACGACATATAATGTGCATAAAACATGTAGGTATCATCAATAAAGTAGCATGGAACATAAGAAATTATCGATACGTTGGAGACGTATCAGCATCCCCAAGCTTAGTTCTGCTCGTCCCGAGCAGGTAAAACGATAACAAAGATAATTTGAAGTGACATGCCATCATAATCTTGATCATACTATTTGTAAACATATGTAATGAATGCAGCGATCAAAACAATGGTAATGACATGAGTAAACAATGAATCATAAAGCAAAGACTTTTCATGAATAGTACTTCAAGACAAGCATCAATAAGTCTTGCATAAGAGTTAACTCATAAAGCAATAAATCAAAGTAAAGGTGTTGAAGCAACACAAAGGAAGATTAAGTTTCAGCGGTTGCTTTCAACTTATAACATGTATATCTCATGGATATTGTCAACATAAAGTAATATAACAAGTGCAATATGCAAGTATGTAGGAATCAATGCACAGTTCACACAAGTGTTTGCTTCTTAAGGTGGAGGGAGATAGGTAAACTGACTCAACAATAAAAGTAAAAGAAAGGTCCTTCAAAGAGGAAAGCATCGATTGCTGTATTTGTGCTAGAGCTTTTATTTTGAAAACATGAAACAATTTTGTCAACGGTAGTAATAAAGCATATGAGTTATGTAAATTATATCTTACAAGTTGCAAGCCTCATGCATAGTATACTAATAGTGCCCACACCTTGTCCTACTTAGCTTGGACTACCGGATCTTTGCATGCCATGTTTCAACCAAGTGTCACAAAGGGGTACCTCCATGCCGCCTGTACAAAGGTCTAAGGAGAAAGCTCGCATTTTGGATTTCTCGCTTTTGATTATTCTCAACTTAGACATCCATACCGGGACAACATGGACAACAGATAATGGACTCCTCTTAAATGCATAAGCATGTAGCAACAATTATTATTCTCATATGAGATTGAGGATATATGTCCAAAACTGAAACTTCAACCATGATTCATGGCTTTAGTTAGCGGCCCAATGTTCTTCTCTAACAATTTTGCATGCTCCAATCATTAAGGTGATAGATCCTTCAGACAAGACGGACATGCATAGCAACTCACATGATATTCAACAATAGTTGATGGCGTTCCCCAGAAGCATGGTTATCGCACAACAAGCAACTTAATAAAAGATAAAGTGCATAAGTACATATTCAATACTACGATAGTTTTTAAGGCTATTTTGTCCCATGAGCTATATATTGCAAAGGCGAATGATGGAATTTTAAAGGTAGCACTCAAGCAATTTACTTTGGAATGGCGGAGAAATACCATGTAGTAGGTAGGTATGGTGGACACAAATGGCATAGTGGTTGGCTCAAGGATTTTGGATGCATGAGAAGTATTCCCTCTCGATACAAGGTTTAGGCTAGCAAGGTTATTTGAAGCAAACTCAAGGATGAACCGGTGCAGCAAAACTCACATAAAAGACATATTGTAAACATTATAAGACTACACCGTCTTCCTTGTTGTTCAAAACTCAATACTAGAATTATCTAGACCTTAGAGAGACCAAATATGCAAACCAAATTTTAGCAAGCTCTATGTATTTCTTCATTAATGGGTGCAAAGCATATGATGCAAGAGCTTAAACATGAGCACAACAATTGCCAAGTATCACATTATCCAAGACATTTTAGAATTACTACATGTAGCATTTTCCAATTCCAACCATATAACAATTTAACGAAGAAGAAACTTCGCCTTGAACATTATGAGTAAAGCCTAAGGACATATTTGTCCATATGCAACAGCGGAGCGTGTCTCTCTCCCACAAAGTGAATGCTAGGATCCATTTTATTCAAACAAAAACAAAAACAAAAACAAACCGACGCTCCAAGTAAAGAACACAAGATGTGATTGAATAAAAATATAGTTTCAGGAGGAACCTGATGATTTTGTCGATGAAGAAGGGGATGCCTTGGGCATCCCCAAGCTTAGACGCTTGAGTCTTCTTAAAATATGCAGGGGTGAACCACGGGGGCATCCCAAGCTTAGAGCTTTCACTCCTCTTTATCATAGTATATCATACTCTCTCTTGACCCTTGAAAACTTCCTTCACACCAAACTTCAAGCAAACTCATTAGAGGGTTAGTGCACAATTAATAACTCACACATTCAGAGGTGACACAAAATTCTTTTCACTTGGACATTGCACAAAGCTACTGGACATTAATGGATCAAAGAAATTCATCCAACATAGCAAATACGGCAATGCGAAATAAAAGGCAGAATCTGTCAAAAACAGAACAGTCCGTAAAGACGAATTTTAAAATGGCACCAGACTTGCTCAAATGGAAAAACTCAAAACTAATGAAAGTTGCGTACATATCTGAGGATCACGCTCGTAAATTGGCAGATTTTTTCGAATTTTCTACAGAGACTTGTGCCCAGATTCGTGACAGACAGCAATGCTGTTTCTGCCGAGCGATCCCAAATATAACATCAACTTTGACATAGAAACTTTACTTGGCACAAAAACATGATAAGAGAGGTTGCTACAGTAGTAAACAACTTCCAAGACTCAAATATAAAACAAAGTACTGTAGTAAAAACATGGGTTGTCTCCCATAAGCGCTTTTCTTTAACGCCTTTAGCTAGGCAGAAAGTGCAAATCAAGTAACATCAAGAGTAGAAGCATCAACATCATAACTTGTTCTAATAATAGAATCAAAAGGCAACTTCATTCTCTTTCTAGGGAAGTGTTCCATACCTTTCTTGAGAGGAAATTGATATTTAATATTACCTTCCCTCATATCAATAACACCACCAACGGTTCGAAGAAAAGGTCTTCCCAACACAATAGGACAAGATGCATTGCATTCGATATCCAAGACAACAAAATCAATGGGGACAAGGTTATTGTTAACCGTAATGCGCACATTATCAATCCTCCCCAAAGGTTTCTTTTTAACATTATCGGCAAGATTAACATCCAAATAACAATTCTTCAATGGTGGCAAGTCAAGCATATCATAAATCTTTTTAGGCATAACAGAAATACTTGCACCAAGATCACATAAAGCATTGCATTCAAAGTCATTGAATTTCATTTTAATGATGGGCTCCCAACCATCTTCTAACTTTCTAGGAATAGAAGTTTCAAGTTTTAGTTTCTCTTCTCTAGCTTTTATGAGAGCATTTGTAATATGTTTTGTAAAGGCTAAATTTATAGCACTAGCATTAGGACTTTTAGCAAGTTTTTGTAAGAACTTTATAACTTCAGAGATGTGGCAATCATCAAAATCTAAATCATTATGAGCTACAACAATGGGATCATTGTTCCCAAGGTTGGAAAAATTTCAGCAGTTTTATCCAAGCAGTTTTAGCAATTTCAGGCAGTTTTGTACGCTTTGCACTAGGAGTAGAAACATTGCCAACACCAATTATTTTACCATTGATAGTAGGAGGTGCAGCAACATGTGAATCATTATCATTACTAATGGTGGTAATAGTCCAAACTTTAGCTACATTATTCTCTTTAGCTAGTTTTTCATTTTCTTCTCTATCCCACCTAGCACGCAATTCAGCCATTAATCTTATATTCTCATTAATTCTAACTTGGATGGCATTTGCTGTAGTAGTAATTTTATTATCAATATCATTATTAGGCATAACTTTCAATTTTAAAAGATTAACGTCAGAGGCAAGTCTATCAACTCTAGAAGCAATAATATCAATTTTATCAAGCTTTTCCTCAACAGATTTGTTAAAAGCAGTTTTTGTACTAATAAATTCTTTAAGCATAGCTTCAAGACCAGAGGGTACACTCCTATTATTGTTGTAAGAATTCCCATAAGAATTACCATAACCATTACCATTAGCGAAGGATATGGCCTATAGTTATTACCAGAGTTGTTCCTATAAGCATTGTTGTTGAAATTATTATTTTTAATGAAATTCACATCAACATTTTCTTCTTGAGCAACCAATGAAGCTAAAGGAACATTATTTGGATCAACATTAGATCTACCATTCACAAGCATAGACATAATCACATCAATCTTATCACTCAAGGAAGAGGTTTCTTCAACATTTACCTTCTTACCTTGTGGAGCTCTTTCCGTGTGCCATTCAGAGTAATTTATCATCATATCATCAAGAAGTTTTGTAGCCGCCCCCAAAGTGATGGACATAAAGGTACCTCCAGCAGCTGAATCCAATAAATTCCGCGAAGAAAAATTTAGTCCTGCATAGAAGGTTTGGATGATCATCCAAGTAGTCAGTCCATGGGTTGGGCAATTCTTTACCAAAGTTTTCATTCTCTCCCATGCTTGAGCAACATGTTCAGTATCTAATTGCTTAAAATTCATTATGCTACTTCTCAAAAATATAATTTTAGCGGGAGGATAATATCTACCAATAAAAGCATTCTTACATTTAGTCCATGAATCAATACTATTCTTAGGCAAAGATAGCAACCAATCTTTAGCTCTTCCTCTTAATGAGAAAGGAAACACTTTCAATTTAATAATATCACCATCTACATCCTTATACTTTTGCATTTCACAAAGTTCAACAAAATTATTAAGATGGGCAGCAGCATCATCAGAACTAACACCAGAAAATTGATCTCTCATAACCAGGTTCGTAAAGCAGGTTTAATTTCAAAGAATTCTGCTGTAGTAGCAGGTGGAGCAATAGGTGTGCATAGGAAATCATTATTATTTGCGTTTGTGAAGTCACACAACTTAGTATTTTCAGGGGTATTCATTTTAGCAACAGTAAATAAAGCAAACTAGATAAAGTAAATGCAAGTAGCTAATTTTTTTGTGTTTTTGATATAGAGAGCAAGACAGTAAATAAAGTAAAACTAGCAACTAATTTTTGTGTGTTTTGTTTAGGTGCAGCAAACAAAGTAGTAAATAAAATAAAGCAAGACAAAAACAAAGTAAAGATATTGAGAAGTGGAGACTCCCCTTGCAGCGTGTCTTGATCTCCCCGGCAACGGCGCCAGAAAACAGGCTTGATGCGCGTAAATGTACACGTCCGTTGGGAACCCCAAGAGGAAGGTATGATGCGCACAGTGGCAAGTTTTCCCTAAGCGAACCAGGAGGAGCCAAGAAGCACGTTGAAGGTTGATGGTGGCGAAATGTGATGCGGCGCAACAACAGGGATTCCGGCGCCAACGTGGAACCTGCACAACACAACCAAAGTACTTTGAAACAGTGAGGTTGTCAATCTCACCGGCTTGCTGTAACAAAGGATTAACCGTATTGTGTGGAAGATGATTGTTTGCAAGAAAACAGTAAACAAGTATTGCAGTAGATTGTATGCGATGTAAAGAATAGGACCGGGGTCCACGGTTCACTAGAGGTGTCTCTCCCATAAGATAAAAGCATGTTGGGTGAACAAATTAGCAATTGAAATAGAGAAGGGCATAACAATGCATATACATGATATGATAAATATAGTGAGATTTAATTGGGCATTACGACAAAGTACATAGACCGCCATCCAACTGCATCTATGCCTAAAAAGTCCACCTTCGGGTTATCATCCGAACCCCTTTCAGTATTAAGTTGCAAAGCAACAGACAATTGCATTAAGTATGGTGCGTAATGTAATCGACAACTACATCCTTAGACATAGAATCAATGTTTTATCCCTAGTGGCAACAGCACATCACAACCTTAGAACTTTCTGTCACTGTCCCAGGTGTCAATGAAGGCATGAACCCACTATCGAGCATAAATACTCCCTCTTGGAGTTAAGAGCAAAAACTTGGCCAGAGCCTCTACTAATAACGGAGAGCATGCAAGATCATAAACAACACATAAACAATAGATTGATAATCACCATAACATAGTATTCTCTATCCATCGGATCCCGACAAACACAACATATAGTATTACAGATAGATGATCTTGATCATGTTAGGCAGCTCACAAGATCCAACAATGAAGCACATAAGGAGAAGACGACCATCTAGCTACTGCTATGGACCCATAGTCCAGGGGTGAACTACTCACTCATCACTCGGAGGCGACCATGGCGGTGTAGAGTCCTCCGGAGATGAATCCCCTCTCCGGCAGGGTGCCGGAGGCGATCTCCTGAATCCCCCGAGATGGGATTCGCGCGGCGGTGTCTCTGGAAGGTTTTCCGTGTCGTGGCTCTCGATGGGGGTTTCGCGATGGAGGCTATTTGTAGGCGGAAGGGCAGGTCAAGAGGCGGCACGAGGGGCCCACACCATAGGTCGGCGCGGCCAGGGGCCGCGCCGCCACGTGGTGTCGCCACCTCGTGGCCCCACTTCGACTCCTTCGGTCTTCTGGAAGCTTCGCAAAAATAGGACCCTGGGCGTTGATTTCGTCCAATTCCGAGAATATTTCGTTACTAGGATTTCTGAAAAAACAGCAGACAGACAACTGGCTCTTCGGCATGTTGTTAATAGGTTAGTTCGAGAAAATGCGTAAATACGACATATAATGTGCATAAAACATGTAAATATCATCAATAATGTAGCATGGAACATAAGAAATTATCGATACGTTGGAGACGTATCAGGATTCGCGGCGGCGGCGCCTCTGGAAGGTTTTCCGTATCGTGGCTCTCGGTACTGGGGTTTTCGCGACGGAGGCTTTAAGTAGGCGGAAGGGCAACGTGGGGGGCTGCAGGCCCCACACCATAGGTCGGTGCGGCCAAGGCCTGGGCGCGCCGCCCTATGGTGGCGGCCCCTCGTGGCCCCACTTCGACTCTCTTCGGTCTTCTGGAAGCTTCGTGCAAAAATAGGACCTGGCGTTGATTTCGTCCAATTCCGAGAATATTTCGTTACTAGGATTTCTGAAACCAAAAACAGCAGACAGCAACTGGCTCTTCGGCATCTTGTTAATAGGTTAGTTCCATAAAATGCGTAAATACGACATATAATGTGCATAAAACATGTAGGTATCATCAATAAAGTAGCATGGAACATAAGAAATTATCGATACGTTGGAGACGTATCAGCATCCCAAGCTTAGTTCTGCTCGTCCGAGCAGGTAAAACGATAACAAAGATAATTTCTGAAGTGACATGCCATCATAATCTTGATCATACTATTTGTAAACATATGTAATGAATGCAGCGATCAAAACAATGGTAATGACATGAGTAAACAACTGAATCATAAAGCAAAGACTTTTCATGAATAGTACTTCAAGACAAGCATAAATAAGTCTTGCATAAGAGTTAACTCATAAAGCAATCAATCAAAGTAAAGGTGTTGAAGCAACACAAAGGAAGATTAAGTTTCAGCGGTTGCTTTCAACTTATAACATGTATATCTCATGGATATTGTCAACATAAAGTAATATAACAAGTGCAATATGCAAGTATGTAGGAATCAATGCACAGTTCACACAAGTGTTTGCTTCTTAAGGTGGAGAGAGATAGGTAAACTGACTCAACAATAAAAGTAAAAGAAAGGTCCTTCAAAGAGGAAAGCATCGATTGTTGTATTTGTGCTAGAGCTTTTATTTTGAAAACATGAAACAATTTTGTCAACGGTAGTAATAAAGCATATGAGTTATGTAAATTATATCTTACAAGTTGCAAACCTCATGCATAGTATACTAATAGTGCCCACACCTTGTCCTACTTAGCTTGGACTACCGGATCTTTGCAATGCCATGTTTCAACCAAGTGTCACAAAGGGGTACCTCCATGTACAAAGGTCTAAGGAGAAAGCTCGCATTTTGGATTTCTCGCTTTTGATTATTCTCAACTTAGACATCCATACCGGGACAACATGGACAACAGATAATGGACTCCTCTTTAATGCATAAGCATGTAGCAACAATTATTATTCTCATATGAGATTGAGGATATATGTCCAAAACTGAAACTTCAACCATGATTCATGGCTTTAGTTAGCGGCCCAATGTTCTTCTCTAACAATATGCATGCTCCAATCATTAAGGTGGCAGATCCTTCAGACAAGACGGACATGCATAGCAACTCACATGATATTCAATAAAGAGTAATTGATGGCGTTCCCCAGAAGCATGGTTATCGCACAACAAGCAACTTAATAAGAGATAAAGTGCATAAGTACATATTCAATACTACGATAGTTTTTAAGGCTATTTTGTCCCATGAGCTATATATTGTAAAGGTAAATGATGGAATTTTAAAGGTAGCACTCAAGCAATTTACTTTGGAATGGCGGAGAAATACCATGTAGTAGGTAGGTATGGTGGACACAAATGGCATAGTGGTTGGCTCAAGGATTTTGGATGCATGAGAAGTATTCCCTCTCGATACAAGGTTTAGGCTAGCAAGGTTATTTGAAGCAAACTCAAGGATGAACCGGTGCAGCAAAACTCACATAAAAGACATATTGTAAACATTATAAGACTCTACACCGTCTTCCTTGTTGTTCAAAACTCAATACTAGATATTATCTAGACCTTAGAGAGACCAAATATGCAAATCAAATTTTAGCAAGCTCTATGTATTTCTTCATTAATGGGTGCAAAGCATATGATGCAAGAGCTTAAACATGAGCACAACAATTGCCAAGTATCACATTATCCAAGACATTTTAGAATTACTACATGTAGCATTTTCCAATTCCAACCATATAACAATTTAACGAAGAAGAAACTTCGCCATGAACATTATGAGTAAAGCCTAAGGACATATTTGTCCATATGCAACAGCGGAGCGTGTCTCTCTCCCACAAAGTGAATGCTAGGATCCATTTTATTCAAACAAAAACAAAAACAAAAACAAACCGACGCTCCAAGTAAAGAACACAAGATGTGACTGAATAAAAATATAGTTTCAGGGGAGGAACCTGATGATGTTGTCGATGAAGAAGGGGATGCCTTGGGCATCCCCAAGCTTAAACGCTTGAGTCTTCTTAAATTATGCAGGGATGAACCACGGGGCATCCCCAAGCTTAGAGCTTTCACTCCTCTTGATCATAGTATATCATACTCCTCTCTTGACCATTGAAAACTTCCTTCACACCAAACTTCAAGCAAACTCATTAGAGGGTTAGTGCACAATTAATAATTCACATATTCAGAGGTGACACAATCATTCTTTACACTTCTGGACATTGCATAAAGCTACTGGACATTAATGGATCAAAGAAATTCATCCAACATAGCAAAAGAGGCAATACGAAATAAAAGGCAGAATCTGTCAAAAACAGAACAGTCCGTAAAGACGAATTTTAAAGTGGCACCAGACTTGCTCAAATGGAAAAACTCAAAACTAATGAAAGTTGTGTACATATCTGAGGATCACGCTCGTAAATTGGCAGATTTTTCGAATTTTCTACAGAGACTTGTGCCCAGATTCGTGACAAACAGCAATGCTGTTTCTGCGCAGCGATCCCAAATATAACATCAACTTTGACATAGAAACTTTACTTGGCACAAAAACATGATAAGGAGAGGTTGCTACAGTAGTAAAAACTTCCAAGACTCAAATATAAAACAAAGTACTGTAGTAAAAACATGGGTTGTCTCCCATAAGCGCTTTTCTTTAACGCCTTTCAGCTAGGCGCAGAAAGTGCAAATCAAGTATTATCAAGAGATGAAGCATCAACATCATAACCAGGGGTATTGGGAGTTTTCTCAACCAAGCATAGTATATTGGATACATAAGTTTTCAGCGTCTCCCTTTTCATTAGTCTTGGGCTTGCTATTCTCATCGAACAAATTTTCAGGAACAAGCCAAGCATAGTTATTTTCTAGTGCATCATTCATAGCTAGGAGTTTACATGGTATTGGTGCTTTGATCTCCCCACCATCATTAATATTATTAGTGTACCTTTTTCTATCCATGTCCATTTTTTCAAGGAGACCAACAAAATTGGTATGAGAACCTAGCATATTAAATTTAGCAAAGACCTTTCTAGCCTCTCTTGCTAGACCACCAAATTCTCTAAGAAGAGTTTCTAAAACAAAATCTTTCTTTTCCCCTTCTTCCATATCACCAAGTGTAAGAAACATGTGTTGGATTATAGGATTGAGATTAACAAATTTAGTTTCCAACATGCGAACTAAAGCAGCAGCAGCAATTTCATAGGTAGGTGCAAGTTCTACCAAGTGTCTATCTTCAAAATCTTGAGTAATACTAACATGATTGAAAAATTCTTCTATATTATTTCTCCCAACTATGGACCCACGTCCTACCGGTATGTCTTTTGTGGTAAAATTAAAAGGAAACATGATGAATCAAGTAAAGTAAATGCAAGTAACTAATTTTTTTTGTGTTTTTGATATAGAGAGCAAGACAGTAAATAAAGTAAAACTAGCAACTAATTTTTTGTGTGTTTTGTTTAGGTGCAGCAAACAAAGTAGTAAATAAAATAAAACAAGACAAAAACAAAGTAAAGAGATTGAGAAGTGGAGACTCCCCTTGCAGCGTGTCTTGATCTCCCGAACGCGGCGCGGAATTTGCTTGATGCGCGTGATGTGCAGCTCCGTTGGAACCCCAAGAGGAAGGTATGATGCGCACAGTGGCAAGTTTCCCTCGATGAAACCAGGTTTAATCGGACAGTAGGAGTCAGAAGCATGTTGAAGGTTGATGGTGGCGAAATGTGATGCGGCGCAACAACAGGATTCCGGGCGCCAACATGGAACCTGCACAACACAACCCAAGTACTTTGCCCCAGCGAAGCAGTGAGGTTGTCAATCTCCAGGTTTGTGTAACAAAGGGATTAGTATTGTGTGGAAGATGATTGTTTGCAAGAAAACACTAAAACAAGTATTGCAGTAGATTGTATGCGATGTAAAGAATAGGACGGGGTCCACGATTCACTAGAGGTGTCTCTCCCTTAGATAAAGCATGTTGGTGAACAAATTACAGTCGGGCAATTGACAAATAGAAGAGGCATAACAATGCATGTACATGATATGATAAATATAGTGAGATTTAATCAGGGCATTACGACAAAGTACATAGACCGCCATCCAAGTGCATCTATGCCTAAGTCCACCTTCAGGTTATCATCGAACCCCATTCAATATTAAGTTGCAAAGCAACCGACAATTGCATTAAGTATGGTGCGTAATGTAATCGACAACTACATACTTAGACATAGAATCAATGTTTTATCCCTAGTGGCAAGGCACATCACAACCTTAGAACTTTAATTGTCAGATTCATGGGACATGAACCCACTATCGAGCATAAATACTCCCTCTTGGAGTTAAAGGCAAAAACTTGGCCCAGGCCTCTACTATAACGGAGAGCATGCAAGATCATAAACAACACATAAACAATAGATTGATAATCACCATAACATAGTATTCTCTATCCATCGGATCCGACAAACACAACATATAGTATTACAGATAGATGATCTTGATCATGTTAGGCAGCTCACAAGATCCAACAATGAAGCACAATTAGGAGAAGACGACCATCTAGCTACTGCTATGGACCCATAGTCCAGGGGTGAACTACTCACTCATCACTCCGGAGGCGATCATGGCGATGAAGAGTCCTCAGGAATGATTCCCCTCTCCGGAGAGTGCCGGGGCGATCTCTAGTCCCAGAGATGGGATTTGGCGGCGTCTCTGGAAGGTTTCGTATCGTGGTTCTCGATCTTGGGGTTTTTCGGACGGAGGCTTTAAGTAGCGGAAGAACGCGTGGGGGCCACGGGGCCCCACACCATAGGTCGGCGCGGCCAAGGCTGGGCGCGCCGCCCTGTGGTGGCGGCCCTCGTGGCCCCCGCGACTCCTCTTGGTCTTACGGAAGCTTCGTGCAAAAATAGGACCCTCGTTGATTTCGTCCAATTAGAGATATTTCGTTACTAGGATGAAACCAAAAACGCTTATTGTGGCTCTTCGGCATCTTGTTAATGGGTTAGTTCCCGAGAAAATGCGTAAATACGACATATAATGCATAAAAATGTTATCATCAATAAAGTAGCATGGAACATAAGAAATTATAAATCATTGGAGCGTATCCTACCATTTGAGGTATTGAGCATCAAATTGACTTGATTCCCGGAGCATCGCTGCCAATAGGCGCCATATCGCACTAATCCCGAAGAGACGAAGGAGATACAGAAGCAAGTACAAGCGCTACTCGACAAAGGTTATATCCGCATAAGCCTTAGTCCTTGTGTTGTTCCTGTTATTCTAGTTCCTAAGAAAGATGGTACTTGGCGTATGTGCATAGATTGTAGAGCTATAAACAACATTACTATTCGATATCGTCATCCTATTCCCCGTTTAGAGGATATGCTAGATGAATTGAGTGGTGTTGTTGTGTTCTCTAAAATTGATTTGCGTAGTGGTTATCATCAAATTAGGATGAAAGAAGGGGATGAGTGGAAAACAGCCTTTAAAACAAAATTTGGTTTATATGAGTGGTTAGTAATGCCTTTTGGGTTAACTAATGCACCTAGTACTTTCATGAGATTAATGAACCATGTTTTGCGTGAGTTTATTGGCAAATTTGTGGTTGTATACTTTGATGACATATTAATCTACAGCCGCAATGAATCTGATCATACTATACATATTCGACATGTTTTGCAAGTGTTGCGTGATAATCAACTCTATGGTAATCTTGAGAAGTGCACATTTTGCAAAGATAAGGTCATATTTCCGGGTTATGTTGTCTCTAAGCATGGAGTAGAAGTAGATGTGTCTAAAATTGAAGCTATTCAAAATTGGCCTACTCCCATGAATGTGAGTCAAGTAAGAAGTTTCCATGGTCTAGCTGGGTTTTATCGCAGATTTGTGCCCAACTTTAGTACTATTGCTGCACCTTTGAATGATTTGACTAAAAAGGGTGTTGTTTTTGAGTGGGGCGCAGCTCAAGATCATGCTTTTGATGAACTTAAGAGATTGTTAACTTCTGCACCGTTGCTTGCACTTCCTGATTTCAATAAGCAATTTGAGATTGAATGTGATGCTAGTGGTATTGGAATTGGTGGTGTGTTGATGCAAGAGGGTCGCCCAATTGCATATTTTTCTGAGAAACTTTCTGGTGCTAAGTTGAACTATCCTATATATGATAAAGAATTGTATGCTTTAATTAGAGTTCTTGAGGTTTGGCAACATTACTTGTGGCCAAAAGAATTTATCATACATTCGATCATGAAGCTTTAAAATACCTGAAAGCCCAATCTACTTTGCATAAGCGTCTAGCTAAGTGGGTTGAGTTCATTGAGTCTTTTCCATATATTATTAAGCATAAGAAGGGAAAAGATAATATTGTTGCTGATGCTCTATCTAGGAAGAATATGCTATTAACTCAACTTGACGTTAAAATTCCTGGTTTAGAGATCCTATGTGATTTGTATGCTACTGATCATGATTTTGCTGAACCATATCGCTTATGTGCTCTTGGTAAAGCATGGGAAAAATATCACATACATGATGGGTTCTTGTTTTGGGCTAACAAACTATGTGTTCCAGAATCGTCTGTGCGTTTGCTCTTATTGCAGGAATCACATGCTGGAGGTTTGATGGGTCACTTTGGGCGTGAGAAGGCGCTACTCATGCTAGCTGACCACTTTTATTGGCCAAAGATGAGGCGGGACGTGGATAGATATGTGAGGAGATGCATTACTTGCAACAAGTCCAAGTCCAAGCTGAAGCCTCACGGTTTGTATACTCCTTTACCGGCACCTACTACACCATGGGAGGATATTAGTATGGATTTTGTGTTGGGTTTGCCGCGTACTAAGAGAGGCCATGATTCTATATTTGTGGTAGTGGATAGATTTTCTAAGATGTCACATGCACCCACAAGAGCGATGATGCGTCGCATATTGCTAACTGTTTTTCAGGGAGATTGTACGTCTACATGGAGTCCCAAAGACTATTGTTTCTGATCGTGACGTGAAGTTTATGAGCTACTTAGGAAGACGCTTTGGAGAAAGGCTGGGGACAGCTGCATTCGGTACTTGTCATCCCCAAGCTGATGGTCAAACGAAGTGGTGAATAGAACATTGTCACAACTGTTGAGATCCATGATCAAGAAGAACCTGAAGGAGTGGGAAGAGTGTTTGCCGCATGTGGAGTTTGCTGGAGTACATTCTACCACGGAGCTGTGTCCTTTTGAAGTGGTGTATGGTTTCAAACCCATTACTCCACTTGACTTGTTGCCTTTGCCCATACATGAGAGTTAATATGGAGGCATCAAGGGCAGATTTTGTGAAGAAGATTCATGTGAAGACTAAAGAGTTGATTGAGAAGAAAGGCAAGAGCAATGCCGCAAGGATGAATAAGAAGCGCAAGGAGATGTTGTTCAAGCCTGGTGATTTGGTCTGGGTACATTTTCGCAAGGATAGGTTCCCGAAGCTGCGGAAGTCTAAGTTGAAGCCTCGTGGTGATGGTCCTTACAAAGTGCTTGCCAAGATCAATGATAATGCATACTCGATAGTTCTTCCGGAGGATGAGTTTGGTGTGTAATTCTTTCAATGTTGTTGATTTGACACCATATGACGGAGAAGACCTTGGAGCGTCGGGGTCGACGCCTTTTGAAGGGGGAGATGATGAGGACATCCCTACCTCACTACTACCTCCGTCATTACCAAGTGAAGATGAACCTGCTGAAGCTCAAGTCCAATGAAGTCGGGATTGGACCAATGACACGAGCTCGTGCGAAGCTACTTAAAACAGGTGAACTTGTTCCTAAACGATACCTTGATTGATGAGAACTTTATACTACCTAAGTCCTATTACTTATGTATCATCAGGTATGAAGAGGAGACAAGCATCGCACGAGGAGAGGAGCAGCTGGACGTGAAGATGGATGATACGTCTCCAACGTATCGATAATTTCTTATGTTCCATGCTACAT
This sequence comes from Lolium multiflorum, assembly GCA_030979885.1. Lineage (NCBI taxonomy): Eukaryota > Viridiplantae > Streptophyta > Magnoliopsida > Poales > Poaceae > Lolium > Lolium multiflorum. Next base: position 64,135,461 of record CM061753.1, read on the forward strand.
TATTGATGATATCTACATGTTTTATACACATTATATGTCGTATTTATGCATTTTCCGGCACTAACCTATTAACAAGATCTTAGAAGGAACCGATTCTTTGTTTTCTGGCTGTTTTTGGTTTAGAATCTAGTTAGGAAATATTCTCGGGTGGACCGTCACCTTGGTCCTATTTTTGCAGGCTCGGAAGACCGAGAGGATGAAGTGGGCGACGAGGCGCCGCCACACCGAGACGCGCGACCGGGGCTGGGCCGCGCCATGCTACGTTGTGTGGGGCCTACAGTCAGCCCCTTGACCTACGCCACAGCCTGCCCAAAGCCTCGTCGCTAAACCCCAGTGCAGAGAGCCACGATACGGAAAACCTTCCCGGAGAACGCCGCGCATGGGTAATCCCATCTCGGGATTCAAGAGAATCGCCTCAGGCACCTGCACAGGAAAAGGAGATCCTCTCCCAGGAGAGGGCCTCTTCATCGCCATGATCGCCTTCGGAGTGATGAGTGAGTATTCATCCTGGCTATGGGTCCATAGCGGTAGCTAGATGGTCGTCTTCTCTTAATTGCTTCATCGTTGGATCTTGTGAGCTGCCTAACATGATCAAGATCATCATCTGTAATTCTATATGTTGTGTTTGTGGGATCCGATGAATAGAAAATACTATGTTATGGTGATTATCAATCTATTGTTTATGTGTTTATGATCTTGCATGCTCGCCGTTGCTAGTAGATGCGGATTACCTCTTAACTCAAGGGAGTATTTATGCTCGATAGTGGGTTCATGCCTTCATTGATACATGGGACGATGTGAAGAAGTTCTAAGGTTGTGTTGTGCTGTTGCAACTAGGGATAAAACATTGATTCTATATCTCCGAGGATGTAGTTATCGATTACATTACGCACCATACTTAATGCAATTATGTGTTGTTTGAACTTAATACCGAAAGGGGTTCGGATGATAACACGAAGGTGGATTATTTAGGCATTGGCATAGATGCAATTGGATGGCGGTCTATGTACTTTGTCATAATGCCCAGTTAAATCTCACTATATTTATCATATCATGTATATGCATTGTTATGCCCTTTTCTGTTTGTCTTGCCCATTTGTAATTTGTTCACCCAACATGCTTTTTATCTTATGGGAGAGACACCTCTAGTAGGCTGACGGACCAGGTCCTATTTTTATATCGCATACAATCTCTTTGCAATACTTGTTTTTCTTGTTTTCTTTGCAAACAATCATCTTCCACACTGTCCGATTAATCCTTTGTTTAAATAAAAATAGGTGAGATTGACAACCTCAATGTTTCGTTGGGCCAAAAGTTTTACTCTTAACTCCTATGCTCGATATTGGGTTCATGCCTTCATTGATACCAGAAAGTTCAAAGGTTGTGTTGTGCTGTTGCCATTGATTCTATGTCTAAGGATGTAGTTGTCGCGCACCATACTTAATGCAATTGTGTTGCCACCAAATCAACTGAAGGTGGACTTTTTAGGCATAGATGCGATGGCGGTCTATGTACTTTGTCATAATGCCCAATTAAATCTCACTATATTTATCATATCATGTATATGCATTGTTATGCCCTTTTCTATTTGTCAATTGCCCTGTAATTTGTTCACCAACATGCTTTTATCTTAGGAGAGACACCTCTAGTGAGCTGGTGGTCTCATATCGCATACAATCTTACTTGTTTCTTTGTTTCTTTGGGGATTAATCCTTTGTTACAGCAAGCGGTGAGATTGACAACCTCATCAAAGCACTGTGTGTTCACGTTGGCGCGGAATCCCCGGTGTTGCGCCGCATCACATTTCGCCACCATCAACCTTCAAGCGTGCTTCTTGGCTCTCTGGTTCGATAAACCTTGGTTTCTTCCTGAGGGAAAACTTGCTGCTGTTCATACCTTCCTCTTGGGGTTCCCAACGAACGTGTTTTCAAGCTCTTTTTCGCGCCGTTATTTCTCACTTCTCAATCTCTACTTTGTTTTTGTCTTGCTTCATTTTATTTTACACTAAACAACACAAAAAATTAGTTGCTAGTTTTACTTTATTCTTGTCTTGCTCTCTATATCAAACACACAAAAAAATTAGTTACTTGTCTTTATTTACTTAGTTACCTTTACTACTGCTATCATCCTGAAGTTGAAGTTCGTTCTTTTAAGCAACAAGATGGAGAAAGTTTTAAAGATGCTTGGTACAAAATTAGTAATGCTCATCATAGGTGCATTAAAACACCACTATCCTTCTTAGGAACTTTTATGTTGGTTTATCTAGTTGGAATAGGTATGTTCTTGATACTCTTTCGGAGGTAATTTCCTAGGTACTCCAGCTTTAGAAGCTAGTTGCATCATTGAGAGTCTAGTTGGAATACCACCTGTTAATGAAGTTAAAATTGAAATCTCTCTTGAAGATGTTATGAAAAAATTGGAAACCATAGAAAAAAATTCCAAGTGTTGAAACTAAATTGGAAATTTTATTTGATAAACTGATGAACTTGATAAATCCTTAGGAGGAATTGATGAAAGAATTAGTATCCTAGGAACTTGTGTTGTCCATGATAATCAAACCAATAGGATTGATGAACTTGAAAAAGCTATGGGAACCTTGGGTTCAACCTTTTCTTCTCTCAAGTATAATGAGAAAGCTTATGTGGGTAGAGAGCAAAAATTCATGTATGCCTCTAAAGTGCATAAACAAAAGAATTATTATAGGCCTAAAATTGCTAAACCCCTAGCACCACCATAGAAAATTTAGATAATGGAGCACCTAAAGTACCCTCTGCAACAAGTTGTGTTTGCATGAAAAATAATAATGTTGATGCTTCTACTCTTGATGTTACTTGATTTGCACTTCTGCGCCTAAAGGCGTTAAAAGCGCTTATGGAGACAACCCATGTTTTTACTACAGTACTTTGTTTTATATTTGAGTCTTGGAAGTTGTTTACCTACTGTAACCTCTCCTTATCATGTTTTTGTGCCAAGTAAAGTTTCTATGTTAAAGTTGATGTTATATTTGGGATCGCTGCGCAGAAACAGCATTGCTGTGTCACGAATCTGGGCACAAGTCTCCGTAGAAAATTCGAAAAAATCTGCCAATTACGAGCGTGATCCTCAGATATGTACGCAACTTTCATTAGTTTTGAGTTTTTCATTTGAGCAAGTCTGGTGCCATTTTAAATTCGTCTTCGGACTGTTCTGTTTTGATAGATTCTGCCTTTTATTTTGCATTGCCTCTTTTGCTATGTTGGATGAATTTCTTTGATCCATTAATGTCCAATAGCTTTATGCAATTTCCAGAAGTGTAAAGAATGATTGTGTCACCTCTGAATATGTGAATTATTAATTGTGCACTAACCCTCTAATGAGTTTGCTTGAAGTTTGGTGTGAAGGAAGTTTTCAGGGTCAAGAGAGGAGTATGATATACTATGATCAAGAGGAGTGAAAGCTCTAAGCTTGGGATGCCCCCGTGGTTCACCCTGCATATTTTAAGAAGACTCTAAGCTTGGGGATGCCCAAGGCATCCCCTTCTTCATCAACAACATCATCAGGTTCCTCCCCTGAAACTATATTTTTATTCAGTCACATCTTGTGTTCTTTACTTGGAGCGTCGGTTTATTTTTGTTTTTGTTTTTGTTTGAATAAAATGGATCCTAGCATTCACTTGTGTGGGAGAGAGACACGCTCCGCTGTTGCATATGGACAAATATGTCCTTAGGCTTTACTCATAATGTTCAAGGCGAAGTTTCTTCTTCGTTAAATTGTTATATGGTTGGAATTGGAAAATGCTACATGTAGTAATTCTAAAATGTCTTGGATAATGTGATACTTGGCAATTGTTGTGCTCATGTTTAAGCTCTTGCATCATATACTTTGCACCCATTAATTAAGAAATACATAGAGCTTGCTAAAATTTGGTTTGCATATTTGGTCTCTCTAAGGTCTAGATAATTTCTAGTATTGAGTTTGAACAACAAGGAAGACGATTGTAGAGTCTTATAATGTTTACAATATGTCTTTTATGTGAGTTTTTGCACCGGTTCATCCTTGAGTTTGCTTCAAATAACCTTGCTAGCCTAAACCTTGTATCGAGAGGAATACTTCTCATGCATCCAAAATCCTTGAGCCAACCACTATGCCATTTGTGTCCATCATACCTACCTACTACATGGTATTTCTCCGCCATTCCAAAGTAAATTGCTTGAGTGCTACCTTTAAATTTCCATTCTTTACCTTTGCAATATATAGCTCATGGGACAAATAGCCTTAAAAACTATTGTAGTATTATTGAATATGTACTTATGCACTTTATCTCTTATTAAGTTGCTTGTTGTGCGATAACCATGCTTCTGGGGACGCCATCAACTATTCTTTGTTGAATATCATGTGAGTTGCTATGCGTGTCCGTCTTGTCTGAAGTAATAGGGATCTACCACCTTAATGGTTGGAGCATGCATATTGTTAGAGAAGAACATTGGGCCGCTAACTAAAGCCATGAATCATGGTGGAAGTTTCAGTTTGGACATATATCCTCAATCTCATATGAGAATAATAATTGTTGCTACATGCTTATGCATTAAAGAGGAGTCCATTATCTGTTGTCCATGTTGTCCGGTATGGATGTCTAAGCTGAGAATAATCAAAAGCGAGAAATCAAAAATGCGAGCTTTCTCCTTAGACCTTTGTACAGGCGGCATGGAGGTACCCCTTTGTGACACTTGGTTGAAACATGTGTATTGTGATGATCCGGTAGTCCAAGCTAAGTAGGACAAGGTGCGGGCACTATTAGTATGCTATGGATGAGGCTTGCAACTTGTAAGATATAATTTACATAACTCATATGCTTTATTACTACCGTTGACAAAATTGTTTCATGTTTTCAAAATAAAAGCTCTAGCACAAATATAGCAATCGATGCTTTCCTCTTTGAAGGACCTTTCTTTACTTTTATTGTTGAGTCAGTTCACCTATCTCTCTCCACCTCAAGAAGCAAACACTTGTGTGAACTGTGCATTGATTCCTACATACTTGCTGACAAAGGATTAACTTGTCAATGCCTACAGATTGTAGACTAGGGTTTTGCTAGAAGTAGAGGGCAAGTAGATCTCGAAGGTTTAGGCAAAAAGTACTCGGCGATTATGAAAACTAGGGTTGTGTTGACAGTAGATTCGATCCTTTCTTTGTCCCTCGACTCCCCCTTATATAGGAGGTGGAGCCGAGGGTTTCGTTTTGTACAAGTTACAGAGTCCGGGACGGTTTCCAGATTACAAATAACTCTTCCTATTACAACTCTAGCTTTCCTTAACATATCTTGGACTCCCGAATCTTCTTATTCTTCGGGTAGTGGGCCTTCAGTAAACTCCGGGTACTATCTTTGGCAGGCCCATTTGGGATGCCTATGTCAGTAGCCCCGAGATTTTGCTTGAATCGTAGAGTCAAGGGAAAATCTTTATATTTTTTCGAGAGCTCTTATTTATGCTTCTTCACATAAAATTCTATATTGTACAGGGATAACGGTAGTTGGGGCTAGTTCATCTGACGGATCAGGTACTAGTTAACTGCTCTAGTGGCAATCCGCAAAAACCTACTTCAAGATCACGTCCCTGGACATGATCTTGGGATACTGGTGTAAACTTCGACAGGTGCCGCTTAAGGTCTTACCATTCTGTCGAGTCCCAGTCAAATTTATCGGGTACCTAACGCGTCCGTTAGGATTTTTCTTCGTATCTGTTGATACGGATAAAAGTAGCAGAGCGAGTCTTTGGCGATGCCACGCCCAGCAGAACGGATCTGGGGTCTTACCTTCGCAAATTTGCGGCATTCAGAAATTGATCGCAACTTTGGCGTTCTGAGAATATATTGTCGAGTGCTTTTCGCCTTTGGAATAGCACATTTTATCGAGTCATATTTGATGACTTATTTTGTCTTCCCGATGGGAGTATATGTAGAGTTATCTATGTAACTCGAAATATACTCACTTCTGTTTCTATATTCTTGAAATAATTCATCGGGCACGCGAACAGCGTTCCCGATGGGAGTAGCCCCCGAGGCTACAGCCAAGAACTTGTGCTTGGGTGTAGGCTCCACAGATTAATATCCTTTGCCGCTATATTTATAATCCTTCTCGATATTTTTATATTTATCGGGTGCGCGACCAGCGCTCCCGATGGGAGTAGCCCCCGAGGCTATGAACAAATTCTTGGATTTGGTCATAGGCTCTCGCCATTTCTATATTGTCATACTCGAAATTTTCTATTTTTCCAAAGTAGCCCCCGAGCATTTGGGCAAAAACTTGTATTTGATCAAAGGCTCAAAAGTATTCAAATGATTTACCCTGTCGCCATTCTCTTTTTATTTTTCTTGTCGACATATTTTCCTTTGTCAAATTCTCTTCATCTCTGTCAATAATTGGGATTTTTTCTGCCTTGTGGGTCCATTGTTCCCACCACGTTGACACGTCGTGCGAGTGGGGGACACACGTCCTCCGCTTTTCCTGGCGCACGTACGGTAACGCCTGTTCCATTCCTTCCCAGTAAAAATACCTTTTTACCCTTGTATCTACGAGATCCTTTTTCACCACACGATTTCTTCATCCAACGGTGCACTGCTTCGTCCGAATCCTATATAAACCTTTCTTCAACCTTGGTCTAGTCCTTCGCTTGCGCCGCTGTCTGTTCCCCTCTGCAAAAACTTCCCCTGCGCCCAACTCTGTTTGATCTTCCGCACGCCCAAGCATTGCTTTGTCCCCTGCCGTTGATGCCACCACGCACGCGACTCACGCGCCACAGCACTCCAGAATCCGAGATGGCCGCCGAAGATCTTGAATGGGAGAGATCTAAAATCTCCAACCAAGACCTCAACATGATGAAGAAACTTGGCCTGATGAAGAAAGAAGATGCCATCCGCTTTCCCAGCGAAGAAAGCTATCCCAACCCTCCAATGGAGTACCGGGTTAGTTTCGTTGATCACCTCATCCGCGGCCTTTCTGCCCCAATTCACGATTTCCTCCGCGGCCTTCTTTTTGTTTATGGGATTCAACTGCACCAATTGACCCCCAATTCCATCCTCCACATTTCCATTTTTATCACGCTGTGCGAATGTTTCCTTGGAATCCCTCCTAACTGGGCTCTTTGGAAACGTATTTTCCTTCTCCGCCGCAATGCCTCCCGCAATGCCACTTATAACATAGGCGGCGTTGTTATCTGTGTCCGAACTGACGTTGATTACTTCGACGTCAAATTTCCTGATTCTGTCCAAGGGTGGCGCAAAAAGTGGCTCTACATTCACGAAGAAAGTGCCAACTCTGTGGAACACAACATAATCCCCTTCGACGGAAATGCCAAAATTCAGCGCCGCCGCTCCTGGGATGCTGAAGCTTCCGAAGAAGAGAAAAAGGCGACAGAAGCACTTATGTCTCGTATTCGTCAGCTTCAAAATACTCGAGGCCAAGAGCTATCTGGTGTTCAAATCACTGCCTACTTTCTTAGAATTAGAGTGCAGCCTCTTCAGGCTCGCAAAAATCCCCTTTGGACATATGCTGGTGGAAACGACGCCAATAGGCTCTCCAGTGATCTTTCTGCAAAGGACTTGGAGAAGCTGATTCGAAGAATTTCTCGTTTAAACAAGAAAGATCCTGTTCCTTCCTCCTGCCGCGTGGAACCATATAGCTCCACCAATCCTCTCCCCGAGGTATTTTGTCTTCTCGAATTTTTATCTTGTTCCAAAGGTTCCCTGTATCTCACTGTATTAATATCTTGCTAATTTTTCCTTTGTCGCTATTTTTTGCAGAACCATCCTACTATGGCTTCTCTTCCTCCCCTTCCTGAGGATGGAGAAGTCGAAGAACAGGCTATCGTTGCCGAAGACAATCAAGGTTCTTCTCTTCATGAAAGTGAAGTCGCAGGTTCCCACAAATCTGCGGCTTCCCATGAAAAGGAAGTTGAATCTGAAGCCAGCGAGTCGACGCAATCCCTTCCTCCTGCTGTTTCCCCAAAAAACAAAAGGAAAAGGGATGACGCCGAAACTTCCGGCACCTCCAAACCCGAAGAAGCTGTTCCTTCTCATCCGAAGTCAGCTTATGATCCATACCTCGAAACTCTCATCAGTTCGTAAGTACCATCTCCCCTTTTTTTACTTTGAAGATTTTTTGTCTATCTTGCCTTTATATTGTCGACTTGTGCTCGCAGTGATGATGAAGAAGTGTTACCAACTGTTGATGTGGCTACTCGAACGAGTACGTCACATACATTAGTCGCCTCGGAAACGCCAGTCGAAGGGGAAGAAACGTCGCCTCCTCGACAAAATGTCGACACCGCGACTCCTCCGACAAGCCCCCGAGCCTCTTCACCGAAAAGGGCAAGGACGGAGATTATCGCGGAACCTACTCTCCAATTGAGTAGCTCCTCGAACCTTCTCATGGAGGATGTAAGTTCTTCACTTTTTGTCATTGTTTATGTTTTCTCTGTTTACTTCTGTGTATCATCATATTTTTCTCATACCCCCATTTTCTCTTTGTCCTCTTTTTTTTTAACAGCCTATGATCAAGGATCTTCTTCGCATCGGTGCCCAATTTGTTGGGTACCGTGAATATGCTAATAAAACTGAAGGTAATATTTTGCTACTTCTTTTTGCCTCTGCCCTTTTGCTCCTTTGTTGTCGAAGTTTTTAACTATATTTTTCTTCTTTGCCAGAAAAACTGGCGGAGGCCAATGAGCGTGCCAACACACTTGCTCAACAGTTAGAGCATAGTGAAAAGGCTCGCAAAAAGGCCGAATTGGATGCTACTGAAGCTAGAGCAGAAGCTGACAAGGCCAAGGCTGACGCTGCTGGTGTCGAAGATCTTAGAAAAAGGCTTCACACCGCTGAAACTTCACTGAGCGATCACATAGCTGCCCAATCTGCTCGCGAAGAGGCGATCCTTAAGCGCTTAAGGACACAAAGTCGCCGCTTCGTCGGTAAGTACCACTTATTATTTTTTGTATTTCCTTCTCTGCGCTCGTTTGTTGCTCAATAAGTTTCTTTTTTGACAGCTAGAACAGCTCAAGAGTTTCAACTTGAAGAACCCGCCAATGATCCTCTTCTTGACGCCCTGTCATTTCTCGAGGTTCATGGATCAGAGGCACGCGAAGGCATTGATCAGGCCAAAGCAGGGTTGTCGCGGCTTTTTCCTTATTTTTTCCCAAAGAAAGAGGAACCCGCAACTTTCCTTGACCTCGCCAAGAGCTTCAATTCATCAGAAGACCTTGGACTGAAAATGCGCCAAGAAAACATGAAGGTTGCTGTCGAAAGCACTGTTGCCCTGGTTGCTGACAGCCAACAAACTATTGATTGGATGAAGGTTGGCGACACCAATCAAATAGAGCAGTCGAGGTGGAGGTCGCTGATTAAGGCAGCCAAACCCAACACGAAGAAAATCTTGGCATATCTCGGGATCAAGCCACCCTCGACTCCCAGCTCATCAAGGCCGGAGGTCTAGTTTCATATTCTTTTGCTTTGTTTTAGTTTACCTCCTCCTTTTGGTACTGTCGCTGTAACGCTCCTGGCGATGATTAGGTCTTGTAGAGGTCCTTCTTTTGTAATAGACATGTATATACTACAAGAATGAATGGAAGTCGAACTTTGTCTCAATGATTGATGTCGACGTTTTTCTATTTTTCAGTTGATTTTTGACAATTATTCGTCAATTCCTGGTCCTCCCGAAGTTTTTCCTTCGTCCCTTTCGAAGAAGTCTTCTGTCCCTGTTAACCTTGATGATTCTTCGAGTATGGATCTGACAGAAGAATTGAAAGAACTTCGAGTACAACTCCAGTCTGTGAAGAAGCAATCGCTTATACTTATGGAGCAGTCTCGAGAATCTTCTGAAAAGGAGAAAATTGCACTCCAACAAGCTCAGGATGCCATATCTGAGAAGGACGCTGCTGTTGCTGAGGCTGCCGCAGCTACATCTCGAGAAAATTCTATGCTCCAGCTGCTAACAGATGCTAGCTTGGATATGGCGGGTAAGTTTCATTGTCTTTATCTCGCTTCTTCGTTTCCTTTGCTGCTTGCCTCCTTATTGCCCACTGAATTGTTTTAAGAAACAATAGGTGCTTTTTTGGATACTACAACTGAAGATGAACGTGTCGAGGCTCGTTCCAATGTTCTTCTTCGGCTTGCACGTGAACATGGGTCGACTTTTTGGGGTACACCTGAACGGACCCGCCAAATCGTGAGATTTCAAGATCGTGCACTTCAGGTTCGCGAGTATCTTGACTTCTGTACAAGGACTTTGTCTCTGGTTTATGGTACCATGTTTCCTCGCAATAAGATGCCAGAGACCCTTCCTGCGTTGATGGACAAATTTCGAGATGCTCCTCGCATCCACGGCTTTGTACGAGCTCAACTAGCTGCTGGTGCAAGGTTTGCGATGATCATGATAAAAATTTGCTACCCGAAATTAGACGTGGGGCAAGTTGTCCCAAAGTGCTTGGAGAAGATGTCGAAGAAGAAAAGAAACTTCGGCAAATATGATGACATTGTTACTCTGTTGCCGAAGATATGATGGATGAACTTCTCCGGATGGATTCCGAATTCTTCGTGAAGGGTAGCTACGCTGAGCATAGTACTCGCGCTGTAAATAACGAGCGCTTAACCATAGATAATATATTGGGAAATCCTTGAAGACGAACTTATTCCGAAATTTGTATCCTGTATAGACGAGCTATATTGTAAAGTCATTGTATTTTATTTTTATCGCCAAGCCCCCGGGCGTTTTGATTGCAATATCTTTTGTTTATTATAATGCGAGGTTGTCCCAAGGCAAGATAATATACATTGTGTACTATTTTGTGCGGGTTCAAGCCCCCGAGCTTTTTGTTAATCACTATTTTGTCTATATCTCTTTTTGTTTTGGCGAGGTATTTTTACCAAGGCAAGATGCTTCTTTTGCGTTTGTCGACACTGTGTTTATATATATATATTGTATCCTGGAGAGGAAAACCCCTGGTCTTGTCGGGAAGAAGATATATAATTCCACTATCTTTATTATATTGCAGCACCGCGAGTCCGCCTCATTAAAAACCTTTCCCGGCCCCACTCGGTGCCCCGAAAAAGGAAAAGAGTGCGTCTGAAAACTCGCGGGCGTTTCAGTACATTGTAGCTTTACAAAGGAGAACTATATTTTCGACATCTAGGCGTAGAAACGCCTGAGCTGTGCCACGTTCCAGGGATTTGGTTCGTCAATCCCTGTCTTCTTGTCTTTGATTCTGTATGCTCCTCCTTCTATTACTTCTGTGACGATGTATGGTCCTAGCCACGGTGACTCTAGTTTTTCATGGCTTTTTTGATTGAGTCGTAAAACCAGGTCACCCACTTGGAAAGATCTTGGCCGCAATCGTCGACTGTGATAGTTTTCAGAGTCCTGCTGATATTTGGCGACTCGTGACAGGACCTCGTCTCGAGCTTCATCGAGTGCGTCGACATCATCCTCCAAAGCTTTTCTCGAAGTTTCTTCGTCATATTCTACGACTCGTGGAGAATCGTGTTCTATTTCTATTGGCAAGACTGCTTCAGCTCCGTGGACCAAAAAGAACGGTGTTTCCTGCGTTGCTGTATTTGGCGTTGTTCGAATACTCCACAAAACACTTGGTAGCTCCTCTGGCCAAGTATGCCTAGCTTTTTCCAAAGGTCCTAGCAGGCGCTTCTTGATGCCATTGCAGATGATGCCATTGGCCTTTTCGACTTGACCATTGGTCTGTGGATGTGCGACAGACGCAAAACTTAGTTTTATGCCCACTTCTGCACAATATGCTTTGAACTCCTTGGAAGTAAAGTTACTGCCGTTATCTGTGACGATGCTGTGAGGTACTCCGAAGCGAAAGACAATGCTCTTCACAAACTTTATTGCGGATGCTGCATCTGGTGAATTTATTGGCTTCGCCTCTATCCACTTGGTAAATTTGTCGACAGCCACTAGCGGTACTCGTATCCTCCTGGCGAAGCTTTGTGCAATTTACCCACCATGTCGAGACCCCATTGAGCAAAGGGCCAAGACAGTGGGATTGGCATAAGTTCCGCTGCTGGTGAGTGAGGTCTTGCCGCAAATCTTTGACACGCGTCGCAAGTGCGCACTATTTCCTTTGCATCCTCGATTGCTGTGAGCCAATAAAATCCTGCTCTGAAAACCTTAGCCGCGATAGCTCTGCTACTCGCGTGGTGCCCACATACTCCTTCATGCACGTCCTTTAGGATGATCCTTCCTTTTTCGGGTGTAACACACCGTTGTAGCACACCCGAAATACTGCGTTTGTATAGCTCCCCTTTTACCACAGTAAAGCTTTTGATCGCCTAATTATTCGCCGTGCTTCGACTGGATCGTCTGGTATGGTTTTCCTTAGGATATACGATATGTAAGCTTGCATCCATGGAATTTGCACCATCATGACTAGCTCTTGCTCGTCTTCTTCTTCTGCTGTGTCTTTGGCGATACTCGAGGGTTTCTCTTTTTTCTCCTTCTTTGTTTTTGCTGGCTTTGTTGATCTCTCGCTAATCTCTTCCCAGAACACACCTGGAGGAATCGCGAGGCATTGTGACCCGATGTTTGCGAGAACGTCGGCTTCATCGTTGCTCATCCTGCTGATGTGGTTTACCTCACAACCATCGAATAACTTCTCCAGCTCATTGTACACCTCTTTGTATGCTATCATACTTTCGTTGACTGCATCGCATTGGTTCATGACTTTGTGCTACCAACTGTGAGTCGATTTTCAGTCGGGTTGCACCAAGCTTTCGCCATCTTCATCCCGTGTATGAGAGCTTCATATTCTGCTTCATTGTTAGATGCGTTTGGGAACGTCATCCGCAGAACATACTTCAACTTGTCGCCTTCAGGTGACACTAATATCACGCCTGCTCCAGCACCTTCCAATCTTTTGGACCCGTCGAAGTTCATGGTCCAAGTTCTTGATAAATCTGGGGGTCCCGTGTTTTGTAGCTCCATCCACTCTGCAATGAAATCTGGTAAGACCTGCGATTTTATTGCTTTTCTTTTTCATACGTGATGTCCCGAGGGGAAAGTTCTATTCCCCAAAGGGAGACACGACCCGTAGCTTCTGGGTTGTTTAATATATTTGATAAAGGAGCCTCGTTGACCACTATTATCGGTGCGCCGAAAAATAGTGTCGCAATTTTCTTGCTGTCGTGAATACTCCATATGCTAGCTTTTGATATTGCGGGTACCGCTGTTTTGATGGCGACAGTACTTCGCTAATGAAATATACTGGCCTTTGAACTCCATGAAGCTTGCCTTCTTCTTCCCTTTCGACTACTAGGGCCGTGCTTGAGGTGTAGCTGCAATATACAAGAGGAGAGGTTCTTTCTCTTTTGGCGCCACCAATATCGGTGGTGTCGAGATTGCTCGCTTGAGATTCTCGAAAGCTCTGTCTGCTTCCTCGTTCCATTGAAATTTTTCCCCTTGCTTGATCAATGCATAGAACGGCAGCGCTTTTCTCCTAGCCTGGCGACGAATCTGCTTAAAGCTGCGACTCGCCCCGTTAGCTGTTGTATTTCTTTCAACTTTGTTGGCTTTCTCATAGTAACGATGGCCTGTATTTTTTCGGGATTAGCTTCAATCCCCCTTGCTGATACTAAGAACCCGAGAAGTTCTCCTGCGGGAACTCCAAAAGAGCACTTTGTCGGGTTCAGCTTGAGGCAGAACTTGTCGAGGTTGTCGAAGGTTTCCTTCAAATCTTCGATCAAAGTCGACCCTTTCTTTGATGTTATTACGACATCGTCGATGTAGACTTGTACATTTTTTCCGATCTGTGTTGCTAGGCATTTCTGCATCATCCGCTGATATGTTGCTCCCGCGTTTTTCAAACCAAAGGGCATTGTTTTGTAGCAAAACACGCCATAAGGTGTGATGAACGCTGTTTTGCTTCATCTTCTTCTTTTAATCTGATCTGGTTATAACCAGAATATGCATCCAAGAAGGAAAGACGTTCGCATCCTGCCGTGGAGTCGATGATTTGATCGATCCTTGGGAGGGAAAGTGATCCTTGGGACAATGTTTATTGAGACACGTGAAGTCGACGCACATGCGAAGGACTATTGTGTGTTTCTTCGGCACCATCACTGGGTTAGCTACCCATGTGGCTTCTGTAGATATTTCTCTGATGAACCCGGCGTCTTTGAGTCGATCTATTTCTGATAACATGGCTTTGCGGCTAGGCTCCGAAAAACGCCGCAAAGGTTGCTTTACTGGTCGTGCGAGAGGATCCAAATTGAGGTGGTGCTCGGCAAGTTCCCTGGGTACTCCTGGCATGTCAGCTGGACACCATGCGAAGATTCTCCAGTGCTCACGGAGGAACTCGACGAGCGCGCTTTCCTATGCGACATCCATGTTTGTGGCAATGGACGTCGTTTTCTTTGGATCTGTCGGGTGGATCTGTACCTCTTTTGAATCCTTGGTTATATTGAAAGTTGGCTCCTTAGAAGGTCTTCCTACCTCTGGCAGCACATCATAATCAGTGAACCTAGGTGCCGCATATTCTGCTTGCATCCCGAAAGTTTCTGACAGTCGATGAAAATCTTTGTCGCATTTATCGGATAACGCAAAGCTTCCTTTGATTGTGATAGGTCCCTTAGGCCCAGGCAACCTCCACAACAGATATGTATAATGCGGCACTGCCATGAACCTGGCGTACGCTGGTCGTCCCAACAAGGCGTGATATTGCGACGGGAAATCCACCACTTCGAACTCCAGATTCTCTATCCTGTAATTTTCTCGGGTTCCAAACTGAACGTCGAGGTTGATCTTGCCCAATGGGTAACTTGGCTTCTCTGGTGTAATCCCGTGGAAACGTGTGTCAGTTGGTTTCAGATTTGCTAGGGATATGTTCATCTTCCTCAATGTATCTGCATACATGAGGTTTAAGCTACTGCCGCCATCTATGAAAACTCTCGACACGTCAAAACCAGCGATTACGGCGGGTAAGATGAGTGCCGATTGTCCTGGTCGAGGGACTTGCTGCGGATGGTCTGCGATTGTGAAGCCGATATCTTGCCCCGACCAATTTAAGTACTCGACTGTTGGTGGAGGCATCTTCTCTGCCATGAACACTTGTCGAGATATTACCTTCTGCGCCCTGTTGGACGGCCTAGCTTTCTGAATCATCGAGACCACACCGTTAGAGTTGGGGTCAACATATGGAGGTGGATGTGGTGCTGCCGCAATTCTAAGCTGGTGTCGATTTTCTTCGGTAATTGCGGGAGGAGGTGGAAGGTGAATCTCGCTCCTTGGATTTCTGTTATTTGCTTGGGCATTTGCGATTCCTGCGGCTCGCAGCATTGCCTGAAAATTGCGGCAGTCTTTTTGGAGATGTCCTGACTGTCTCTTTCCATTGTTGTCGAGGTAAAAGTGCATTTGACACGGACCGTTCATCATCTCTTCGGGAGACACATAAGGTCTTTGAATCCTTGGTCCACTATTTTGCTGTTGCCGCGAAAATCACCTCTATTGTCGCCTTGTTGCTCATTACTTCTTTGATAGTCATCTCGACTATTTCCTCCAGGATTTCCTCGGAAACCAGCCGATATATGGCCGGGAGCGTCGTTGTTGTAAAACTGGCGAGAAAATCGCCTTCTATTTTGATAATTTCGACCACGATCCTCCTCTGGCGACCTGTGTCGCTTGTTGTATATTGCGTCTTCTCCATCTGCCCACTTGTTAGCAATTTCCATCAGTGCTGAAATTGTCTTGGGATTAGTTCTCCCCAAGTCCTCGACGAAATCTGCTCGTCGGATTCCTGCCACGAACGCATCTATGGCTCTTTCGTCAGATATCCTCTGCCGAGTTTTTGATAATGTTCCACCGCTGTATATATTTCCTCATCGACTCGTCGTGTTTTTGTCGACACGCCCTTAATTCTTCCAACGACGCAGGTTTCTTGCAGGTGGATCGGAAGTTTTTCACGAAGATGTCCTCAAAGGTTTCCCAGCTGTCGATGGAGTTCAAGGGAAGTTTCTTTATCCAAGATCTTGCGGCGCCACTCAGGTGAACTTGGATACTTTGCATAGCTGTTGCTCTGGTTCCTCCTACCAGTTTTACCATCTCGAGATAATCCACGAGCCAATCCTCGGGATCTTGCAGGCCATCGAACTTCTTGAAATTCTCGGGTAACTTGAACCCTTTCGGTACTCGAGTTTTTCGAACTCTTCTCGTAAAGCACGGGAGTCCACACATATCTTCGTCGGCAAGCTCTGGCGAGTGCTGACGCTCCCTTCTTTCTTGTCGCGCTCTGTCCACCCTTACTTGGACTGCTGTGTCTCTTGCTCCACTTGCTCTTGGTGGGTCTTGAACTGCTGCGGTGGGTCGTGGACTATTTTGCCTAGGATTTTCTTCGGGAGGCGTTGTTGCAAACGCTGTTCCCATAACTCCTACTCCAGCCATCGCCATATTGAACAATGGTTCTCTCGGGTCCCCAGGAGGTGGTCTGGACGCCAAGATGTATGCTTGTGTTGCCATGTAACCTGCCTCTGGCGTTTTTGGGATGATATTTCCTCTTTCATCGATCGACATAAAGGACATGTCGAGATTTTGGATTATGTTTCCTCTTTCTGCTTCAGGTATGTTTTGCAGCCGAGACATTGCTCTCCTCCGAGCTTCTCTGTGACTATCTCCTGTATTTCCTGAAAGGCGACTTAACTCTGCTCGGCGTCTGCTTGATGCAGAAGCTGCTTCTTTCCTTCTATTCAGGGATGCTGTTTGTTTTTCTAACTCTCTGCTAACTCGAGCAAGTCTATATTGATATGCTTGAAGTTCTTGTGCGGTAGCAGTGGTGGTCATAGGTTCTGAACCATCCATGGCTCTCGCAGCCCTATCCCACGCTTCTTGCGGGAGCTGTACTCTTGCGCGAGTTGAGGATCCAGGATATTTGGTGCCTAAGCCATGTCTGAGATCAGCGGGATCGACGTATGGATTTCCCAATTCGTCGAAAGCCTCTGACGTTTGCGGGTCTGATGTGCCTGCCCCTTCTACCACATAGATCTGATGATATTTTGTGCATTGATTTTTATCGGGATTGGTGACACCATCATATAGAGTGGTGAAGACCTTTCCGATGGCAGCAGACTTGTCGATGAAGTTGAAGCTGTCGACGCTGTCGGAGTCGCTGCTTATAAAGGAGTCCGCAGACGACTCGAAGGATGTGTTGCTGAAGATCTTGGCGAGCTTTCCGCTTGCCTTGTTGTCGACGAAGTATGTCGACGAAAACTCCTCGTCACTCGACGAAAAGTTGGAGTCGACCGCTGAAAATTCCGGCGAGATCGGAACTTCGAGACGGTAGGATCCTTCCTTGTTGACGCCAAATCGGAATTCTCCGAACGTCATGACGATGGGCTCCTCCAGATAGGCACTGATGACCCACAAGTATAGGGGGTGTATCGTAGTACTTTCGATAAATAAGAGTGTCGAACCCAACGAGGAGCAGAAGGTGTTGACAAGCAGTTTCGATGAAGGATTCACTGTAAATGCTCACAGACAAGTATTCAGGGGTTTTGATATTGCAGGTAAATAAAGTACAAGTAAATAAAATGCGAGAGAAATAATTGCAGCGAGTGGCCCAATCCTTTTTAGCACAAAGGACAAGCCGGTTTGTTTACTTATAATGACCAAACGTTCCTGAGGACTCATGGGAATTTTAGTCTAGTGCTTTCGCTTCATGTGGCTAAATAATCTTCATTGTTTTGATAAGTGTTGTGTGGGTGAACCTATGCTAATGCACCGCCCTTCCTAGGACTAATACATACTTGTGATTATACCCCTTGCAAGCATCCGCAACTACAAGAAAGTAATTAAGATAAATCTAACAGCCTTAAACTCTGAGATCCTGCGATCCCTCCTGCATCGATATACTAACGGGGGCTTAGGTTTCTGTCACTCCGGCAACCCCGCAATTAGCAACCGAATACAAGATGCACTCCCCTAGGCCCATAAATGGTGAAGTGTCGTGTAGTCAACGTTCACACGACACCACTAGAAGAATGACACCACAACTTAAATATCATAACATTGAATATTACTCAACCATAATTCACTACTAGCATTTAGACTTCACCCATGTCCTCAAGAACTAAACGAACTACTCACGAGACATCATATGGAATACAATCAGAGGTGATATGATGATGAATAACAATCTGAACATAAACCTTGGTTCAATGGTTTCACTCAATAGCATCTACAACAAGTATAGAATAACACCGGGAGAGTTTCCCCTATCAAACAATCAAGATTTAACCCGAATTGCTACAGCGATGACGAGGTGCAGCGGTGGTGATGGCGGTGTAGATGGTGGAGATGATGATGATGATGATGGAGATGATGTCCGCTCGATGACGATGGCGATGGCGTCGATTTCCCCCTCCGGGAGGGAATTTCGGATTCCTGCCCGCCGGAGAGCTCTTTCTCTCTGGTGTTCTCCGCCCCGCAGAGGCGGCTGTAACCCTTCGTGAGGTCCTCCCTGTGGCTTAGGTTTTCGGGACGAAGGAGTACGCGAAGAAAAGGAGGCGAACGGGGTTGTGGGGCCCCCAGAGCATAGGGTGGCTCGGCCAGGCCTTGGGCCGCGCCGCCCGTGGTCTGCCCTGATGGCTCTCTCTGCTCCCCTTCCCTCCGTCATCTGGAAAAATAGGAATTTACGTGAAATTCCCTTCCACAGTTGATCTTCCGAAATATTGCGTTCTGACGGTGCTTTTTCCAGCAGAATCCTGGCTCCGGTGCTTGATCCTCCAATAATGATGAAACATGCAAAATAGATGAAATAACATAAGTATTGTGTCCCAATATGAAATATATCAATGAATAACAGCAAATTATGATACAAAATAGTGATGCAAATTGGACGTATCAACTCCCCCCAAGCTTAGACCTCGCTTGTCCCCAAGCGAAACTGAGCTCGATAAACAAGACCACATGTTTATGGAGTGAAGAGTCGATAAATAAAATACGGACAAGAAGCATCATATTCATTCACACAAGACATTCTAGTAAACAACTTCCTCATATAACTCATCTCGAAATAAGTAAAGAGAAATCACAAGTAAAGGTGCATAAGAAATCATAATTGGTGATGGCAAACTTTGTTCTTGGTCAGAGAACTACTAACGGATTGTACTTCTAAGCAAAGCTTTCATATTAGAATTTATAGCTGAGCCCTCATATTTAAGCATAACAATCTCCTCATAATCATTGATAACTTCAAAGTCATATTCATTCAGATAAAATTGGTACTAAACAAGAAAGTATAAAAGACATGATTAACTGAATCATAGCATAAATGATTGGTTCACAACAACTCAATTGCTTGCTTGAGATAGAGAGAAATAGGTTTACTGACTCAACATAAAAGTAAAAGACAGGCCCTTCGCAGAGGGAAGCAGGGATTAAATCATGTGCTAGAGCTTTTCAAATTTTGAAATCATATAAAGAGAATAAAAGTAAGATTTTGAGCGGTGTTTGTTGTTGTCAACGAATGGTAGCGAACTCTAACCCCCTTGCCAAACGAACCTTCAAAGAGCGGCTCCCATGAGGGACGGCATCTCTACCAGCAAGGTAGATCATCCCCCTTCTCTTTTGTTTACACATGTATTTTAGTTTTATTAAGGATGACACTCCCCCCAACCTTGGCTTTCTCAATCCATGGCTAACCGAATCCTCGGGTGCCTTCCAACATTCACATACCATGGAGGAGTGTCTATTGCAAAATTAAGTTGCTTACTGATGAATCAGAGCAAAACATGTGAAGAGAATTATTAATGAAGGTTATTAATTGAGGCTGGGAACCTCATTGCCAGCTCTTATTGCAAAATTATTGGATAAGCGGATGTGCCGCTAGTCCATTGGTGAAAGTCCGCCCAACAAGATTGAAAGATGAAACACCACATACTTCCTCATGAGCTATAAAACATTGACACAAATAAGGAGTAGTAGTTTGAATAATTTAAAGGTAGCACATGAAGTATTTACTTGGAATGGCAGAAAATACCATGTAGTAGGTAGGTATGGTGGACACAAATGGCATAGGTTTGGTCTAAGGTTATGGATGTATGAGAAGCATCTCCTCTCGATACAGGTCTTTGGCTAGCAAGGTTTGATAGCAAGCATAAAGTTGAGGGAAACAAACAAATATACATATGATAGAAACAATCATGCATCTTTCTCATAAGCACAAGCAATTTTAACTTTAGAATACTAAGCATAGAGATAATAGAATAATGTATCTAAGTGTATTTCTCTCTTTCATTAAACATCAAGATGTTGTTGCTATTGACCAATGCTAAGTTTGCCAAAACCAAATAGATTTACTTGATGCTCCCAAAGTGATATCAATACTCATGTCAAGAGTAATCATATAATGGAGATTGCAAACTAAAATAAGGTGTGCAAAAAAGTAAATGATAAGACTTCTCATTAATATTCCATAACGATAACTCACACCAACGGATACATAGATAACTAACTAAGAGAGATACTTCCACATTGCATACTATTCCATATGATAACTTCCCTACTCATGATATGACACTACTTGATAGTAAAAGATAAAGGTGGTGATGTGATACCGCGGCACTCCCCCAAGCTTGGAACAAACCAAGGGGATGCCAATACCGATGATGAATTACTCCTTCGGTGATGATGGTGATGGATTCTTCTCGACAAGCTTCCTGACAAGCTCCTGTAAACCTTCAATCTCATAGGTGAGGTTGCGAATCATCTCCGAGTTGTGCTCAATGCGGCTCATAATCATGTCCGGTGGTGAATCCCAACTCTTAGAATTGTTTCCCCATCCTTCAGCTTCAGATTTCATCTCTCCTGCATTGTCAGAACGATTTATATCCCAATTACTTGGCAACACTACCTTGGGGGTCCTTTCAGTTTGACGATCGTAGATTAGATTGCGGTAAGGGTTGTAATGGCTCGGAGAAGATGTCCTTGGAGCCAAGTAATGACGTGGAACCGCTCCTCCGGTAGCGATTCGTGCACTCCTCTTGACGTCGGATGGATTTGATATCACGCCAATACTTGCAACGGTGGCTTGCTGGTGTTCCTGCGGAGCTTCCTCCACTTCTTCCTCATCCTCTCTTGCGTCTTCTTTCTTCAGCTCCGGGTCTTGAATATTTTCCTTCAAAGGTTCCTTGTCCTTGTTGTTGGAGGCCATGGTGCTTCTAGATCAAAACAAATCTGGCAGAAAACAGCTCGAAACAAAACACGACGAGAAAACGATATTACGGACCTCCGGGGGTCCGGGGGATTATATAGCAAATATTTTTACGACAAAAGGAAGGTTCCAGGCCGAAAACGAGTGGAAACGGGACGCCGAGGTGCCGTCACCATAGGTCGGCGCGGCAGGGTGGGGCCCGCGCCGGCCTGTGGTGACAGCCCTCTCTTTCCACTCCGTTTCGATTCCGTAATTTTTCATATTTTCTAAAAAACAGCAGAAATAATGTTCGAAAAGGTCAACGCGGACTTTTTATTACTGTACTGTTACCTATTCAAAGTCGAGTTCTGGCGGACTGTCAATTTGTCCTTTGATGAAAGCCTCCGGTGTTTCCACTTGAATAATATCAACATCAACATTATAAGAATCACCCGAGATATAATGCTTGAGTCTTTGTCCATTCACCACTTGTGTAGCATTGCCTTGGAGAGAGCTAATTTTAATTGCTCCTGAACGATACACCTCCTCAACAACATATGGTCCTTCCCACTTCGAGAGTAATTTCCCTGCAAAGAATCTGAGACGAGACCGATACAATAGAACTTGATCTCCAACATTAAATTCTCTTTTAATGATCCTTCTATCATGCCACTTCTTAACTTTTTCTTTAAAGAGTTTAGCATTTTCATAAGCTTCACTTCTCCATTCATCTAGAGAACTTAATTGCAACAACCTCTTATTACCGGCTAATTTAGGATCTTTATTTAGTTCTCTAACAGCCCAATAAGCTTTGTGCTCTAGTTCTAAAGGTAAATGACAAGCTTTTCCATAAACCATTTTATAAGGTGACATTCCCATAGGATTTTTATAAGCAGTTCTATAAGCCCATAGTGCTTCTTTCAATTTGCTAGCCCAATTCTTTCTAGATTTATTAACAGTCTTACCTAAGATACCTTTAATCTCTCTATTTGATAACTCTACTTGACCACTAGTTTGAGGGTGATAAGCAGAAGCAATTCTATGATTAATACCATACTTAGCGAGAGTTTTTCTAAAACCTCCATGAATAAAATGAGAACCTCCATCAGTCATAATATATCTAGGTACTCCAAATCTAGGAAATATAATATCTACAAGCATTTTTATAGAGGTCTCACCATCAGCACTCCTTGTAGGTATAGCTTCTACCCATTTAGTAACATAATCAACATCGACAAGTATATGAGTGTTACCGTCTGAAGAAGGGAAAGGACCCATGAAGTCGAATCCCCAACAATCGAATGGTTCAATAACCAGAGTATAATTCATAGGCATTTCATTGCGTCTAGAGATATTACCAACTCTTTGACATTCATCACAAGATAAAATAAATTTCCTTGCATCCTTGAAGAGTGTTGGCCAATAAAAACCTGATTGTAGAACCTTTTGCGCGGTTCTATCTCCAGCATGATGTCCTCCATAAACACTTCCATGACATTTATTCAGTATCTCCTGTTGTTCATATTCGGGAACACATCTTCGCATAATACCATCCACTCCTTCTTTATATAAGTGTGGGTCATCCCAAAAATAATGCCTCAAGTCATAAAAGAATTTCCTCCTTTGCTGAGCTGAAAAGGTTGGAGGCAAATACTTCGAAACAATAAAGTTAGCATAATCTGCATACCAAGGGCTCTCTCGTGAGCTCACCTTTATTACAGCCAATTGTTCATTTGGAAAACTATCATTAAGGAACAGGATCATAAGCAATATTTTCCAATCTAGACAAATTATCAGCAACAGGATTATCAGCACCTTTCCTATCTATAATATGTAAATCAAATTCTTGCAACAGAAGTACCCATCTAATAAGCCTTGGCTTAGCATCTTTCTTTGTCATAAGGTATCTAATTGCAGCATGATCAGTATGAATTGTAACTTTCGAATCAACAATATAGGGTCTAAACTTATCACAAGCAAAGACTACAGCTAACAATTCTTTTTCAGTTGTAGCATAATTTCTTTGGGCAGCATCAAGAGTCTTACTAGCATAATGAATAACATTTAATTTTTTATCTACCGCTGTCCAAGAACAGCGCCTACAGCAAAATCACTAGCATCACACATAATTTCAAAAGGTAAATTCCAATCAGGAGGTTCAACTACAGGAGCAGTTGTTAAGGCTTTCTTTAGAGTTTCAAAGCTTCCTTACAATCATCATCAAAAACAAAAGGTACATATTTTTGAAGAAGATTAGTAAGAGGCTTTGAAATTTTAGAGATCTTTAATAAATCTCCTATAAAACCAACATGACCAAGAACACTACGAATACCTTTAACATCCCTCGGATAAGGCATCTTCTCAATTGCTTCAACTTTAGCTCTATCACTTCAATACCTCTCTCGGAAATTTTATGTCCCAATACAATTCCTTCATTAACCATAAAGTGGCATTTCTCCCAATTAAGAACAAGGTTAGTTTCTTCACATCTCTGCAAAACTTTATCGAGGTTTTGAAGCAATTATCAAAGAATTCCCATAGACAGAAAAATCATCCATGAACACCTCTACGATACTTTCACAAAAACCATGAAAAATAGCAGACATGCATCTTTGAAAAGTAGCGGGAGCATTACATAAACCAAAAGGCATACGCCTATAAGCATAAGTTCCATAAGGACAAGTAAACGTGGTTTTCTCTTGATCTTTAGCTTTAACAGCAATTTGTGAAAACCCAGAATAACCATCAAGAAAGCAAAAATGAGTATTTTTAGATAACCTTTCTAGCATTTGATCAATAAAGGGTAAAGGGTAATGATCTTTCTTAGTAACTTTATTAACTTTTCGAAAATCAATGCACATTCTATAACCTACAACTATTCTTTGAGGAATAAGCTCATCATTATCATTAGGCACAACAATCATTCCTCCTTTCTTAGGAACACAATGCACAGGACTAACCCATCTACTATCAGCAATAGGATATATAATACCAGCTTCAAGGAGTTTTAATACCTCGTTCCTTACCACTTCCTTCATCTTCGGAATTAGACGACGTTGATGTTCAACAACGGGCTTTGCATCTTCTTCCATATTAATAGCATGTTGACAAATAGAAGGAGAAATCCCTTTCAAATCATCAAGAGTATAGCCAATAGCTCCTCGGTGTTTCTTCAATATTTCCAATAACCTTTCTTCCTCAATCTCTGAAAGTTTAGAACTAATAATAACAGGATATATTTTCTTATCATCAATATGAGCATATTTAAGATTATCGGGTAAAGGCTTTAAATCAAAAACAGGATCTTCCTTTGGTGGCGGTGTTGTACCCAAATCTTCCACCGGTAAATCATGCTTGAGAATAGGTTGGCGAAGAAAAATTTCCTCAAGCTCATCTCTTTCTTTCCTAAAAGCTTCACTTTCACTATTCTCCAAATGTTGCTGCAAAGGATTATTAGGAACAAGAACAATAGATGCACACTGCTCCATTTTAAAATCATTACTAGGCAAGTCAGCTTTATAAGGAGTTTTGGTAAATTTAGAAAAGTTAAATTCATAAGGTTCACCAGCAAATCTAGTCAAAATTTTCTCTTTCTTACAATCTATAATAGCTCCACAAGTATTTAGAAAAGGTCTACCAAAAATGATAGGACAATGATCACTAGCAGCAGAACCAAGTACCAAAAAGTCAGCAGGATATTTAATCTTACCACATAGAACTTCCACATCTCGAACAATACCAATTGGAGAAATAGTTTCTCTATTAGCCAGATGAATAACCACATCAATATCTTCAAGTTCACAAGAACCAATTTCGTGCATAATCTCCGTGTAAAGCTCATAAGGTATAGCACTAACACTTGCACCAATATCACATAAACCATAATAGCAATGATCACCAATTCTAACAGATAGCATAGGAACACTAACTTGTTTGGATTTATTAGGATGTGAAACAATATTAGAAGCATCTTCACAGAAAATAATATGACCATCCTCCACATTTTCAGTCACAAGATCTTTAACTATTGCAACAGCAGGTTCAATTTTAATTTGTTCTTCGGGTTCTTTAGGTTTCTTTTCACTTTTATTAACCGCACTAGATACGACAGAGTACTCTTCATTTTAGCAGGAAAGGAGTTTTTTCAATATAAGCTTAGGAATAACATTATCAACAGTTTCAATCACTACACATTTGTTTACAGATGAATCAACTTTATCTTTATACGGTTCATGATACTTATCAAAATTCTTCTTAGGCCAGTTCATAATGAGAGGCAAAAGCTCTATAAAGATTTGCAACAACTTGGGAATCAAGACCATATGTAGCACTCATATTACGAAATTTAGTATCCATAAAAGCTTCAATGCATTTATAATCATAAATTATACCTGATTCTCTATCTTTGTCGTTCTCCCATCCTTGTATTTTCTTGGATCCGATCAAGAAGGTCCCTTTTAAACTCTTCATTCTTGCGTGTAAATGATCCAGAACAAGAAGTATCCAGCAAGGTCTTGTCTTGAAAAGAAAGTCTTGCATAGAAATTATCAATAACATTACCAGGAAGCTCATGAATGGGGCATTTGAGCATTAAAGACTTCAATCTCCCCAAGCTTGGGCAATACTCTCTCCATCATGAGGCCAGAAATTATATATGCGGTTCCGATCTTTGTGAATTTCACTTGGAGGATAAAATTTTGAATAGAATAAAGGCACAATGTCCTCCCAATCAATAGAATCACCATTCTTCAGCAAGTGCGCCGCTTTACCAGACAGCGATATAGTGAATAGTTTCTTTCTAACTTCATTCATAGAAATACCTGCACATTTGAATAAACCGCATAATTCATGCAAAAACAATAAATGATCACCAGGATGGACAGTTCCATCCCCTTCATAGCGGTTATCCATAACACGTTCAATAATGTTCATAGGTATTTTATATGGTACTACTTCCTCACTGGCGCTTCATCCACTACCGTTGCAGTAGTAGTAGATTTCCCAAATAGAAATTGAAAGAAGATCTCTCCATAATGATTTATAGCAGCGAAATAAAATCAGCACAAACAGTAAAGGTTTTCCTTACCAATTCCACTTACCAATAGCGCTTCACTCCCCGGCAACGGCGCCAGAAAATAGTCTTGATGACCCACAAGTATAGGGGTGTATCGTAGTACTTTCGATAAATAAGAGTGTCGAACGAGGAGCAGAAGGTGTTGACAAGCGTTTCGATGAAGGATTCACTGTAAATGCTCACGGACAAGTATTCAGGGGGTTTTGATATTGCAGGTAAATAAAGTACAAGTAAATAAAATGCGAGAGAAATAATTGCAGCGAGTGGCCCAATCCTTTTTAGCACAAAGGACAAGCCGGTTTGTTTACTTATAATGACCAAACGTTCCGAGGACTCATGGGAATTTTAGTCTAGTGCTTTCGCTTCATGTAGCTAAATAATCTTCATTGTTTTGATAAGTGTTGTGTGGGTGAACCTATGCTAATGCACCGCCCTTCCTAGGACTAATACATACTTGTGATTATACCCCTTGCAAGCATCGCAACTACAAGAAAGTAATTAAGATAAATCTAACCACAGCCTTAAACTCTGAGATCCTGCGATCCCTCCTGCATCGATATACTAACGGGGCTTAGGTTTCTGTCACTCCGGCAACCCCGCAATTAGCAACCGAATACAAGATGCACTCCCCTAGGCCCATAAATGGTGAAGTGTCGTGTAGTCGACGTTCACACGACACCACTAGAAGAATGACACCACAACTTAAATATCATAACATTGAATATTACTCAACCATAATTCACTACTAGCATTTAGACTTCACCCATGTCCTCAAGAACTAAAAACTACTCACGAGACATCATATGGAATACAATCAGAGGTGATATGATGATGAATAACAATCTGAACATAAACCTTGGTTCAATGGTTTCACTCAATAGCATCTACAACAAGTATAGAATAACACCGGGAGAGTTTCCCCTATCAAACAATCAAGATTTAACCCGAATTGCTACAGCGATGACGAGGTGCAGCGGTGGTGATGGCGGTGTAGATGGTGGAGATGATGATGATGATGATGGAGATGATGTCCCGCTCGATGACGATGGCGATGGCGTCGATTTCCCCCTCCGGGAGGAATTTCCCCGGATTCCTGCCCGCCGGAGAGCTCTTTTCTCTCTGGTGTTCTCCGCCCCGCGAGGCGGCTGTAACCTCGTGAGGTCCTCACTGTGGCTTAGGTTTTCGGGACGAAGGAGCGAAGAAAAAGAGGCGAAAGGGGCTGTGGGGCCCCCGAACACAGGGTGGCGCGGCTAGGCCTTGGGCGCGCCGCCTGTGGTGGGCCCACGGTGGCTCCTCTCTGCTCCACCGGCTCCCTCCGTCATCTGGAAAAATAGGAATTTACATGAAATTCCCTTCCACAGTTGATCTTCCGAAATATTGCTTTCTGACGGTGCTTTTTCCAGCAGAATCCTGGCTCAGGTGCTTGATCCTCCAATAATGATGAAACATGCAAAATAGATGAAATAACATAAGTATTGTGTCCCAATATGAAATATATCAATGAATAACAGCAAATTATGATACAAAATAGTGATGCAAATTGGACGTATCAGGCACATGCATCCATACGGGAGGGCGGGTGAGGAATAAAATTGAATAGATCAGTTTTTCCCTTGTTACCTCGATCTATCGCGTTGCTTGCTGTTGACGATGTCGAAGATCTTGAACGTGCCATCGAGATCAGATCCTTGCAACCTCTAATTCCCAGACGGCGCCAATTGACAAAGGATTAACTTGTCAATGCCTACAGATTGTAGACTAGGGTTTTGCTAGAAGTAGAGGGCAAGTAGATCTCGAAGGTTTAGGCGAAAAGTACTCGACGATTATAAAAACTAGGGTTGTGTTGACAATGATTCGATCCTTTCTTTGTCCCTCGACTCCCCCTTATATAGGAGGTGGAGCCGAGGGTTTCGTTTGTACAAGTTACAGAGTCGGGACGGTTTCTAACTCATCCCGCCAGATAACTCTTCCTATTACAACTCTAGCTTTCCTTAACATATCTTGAACTCCCGAATCTTCTTATTCTTCGGGTAGTGGGCCTTCAGTAAACTCCGGGTACCATCTTTGGCAGGCCCATTTGGGATGCCTATGTCACTTGCATATTGCACTTGTTATATTACTTTATGTTGACAATATCCATGAGATATACATGTTATAAGTTGAAAGCAACCGCTGAAACTTAATCTTCCTTTGTGTTGCTTCAATACCTTTACTTTGATTTATTGCTTTATGAGTTAACTCTTATGCAAGACTTATTGATGCTTGTCTTGAAGTACTATTCATGAAAAGTCTTTGCTTTATGATTCATTTGTTTACTCATGTCATTACCATTGTTTTGATCGTTGCATTCATTACATATGTTTACAATAGTATGATCAAGATTATGATGGCATGTCACTTCAGAAATTATCTTTGTTATCGTTTTACCTGCTCGGGACGAGCAGAACTAAGCTTGGGGATGCTGATACGTCTCCAACGTATCGATAATTTCTTATGTTCCATGCTACATTATTGATGATATCTACATGTTTTATACACATTATATGTCGTATTTATGCATTTTCCGGCACTAACCTATTAACAAGATGCCGAAGAGCCAGTTGCTGTTTTTTGCTTTTTTTGGTTTCAGAAATCCTAGTAAGGAAATATTTCGGAATTGGACGAAATCAACGCCCAGGGTCCTATTTTTTGAGGCTTCGAGAAGACCGAAAGGATAACGAAGTGGGCGACGGCGCCGCCACCAGGGCGCGCGCCGGGCTGGGCCGCGCCGCCTGTTGTGTGGGGCCCTCGCGTCGCCTGACCTACCCTCCGCCTGCTTAAAGCCTCGTGTGAAACCCCGATGCGAGAGCCACGATATGGAAAACCTTCCCGGAGACGCCGCCGCCGAATCCCATCTCGGGGGATTCGGGAGATCGCCTCCGGCACCCTGCCGGAGAGGGGAATCATCTCCCGGAGGACTCTTCATCGCCATGATCGCCTCCGGAGTGATGAGTGAGTAGTTCATCCCTGGACTATGGGTCCATAGCAGTAGCTAGATGGTCGTCTTCTCCTAATTGTGCTTCATCGTTGGATCTTGTGAGCTGCCTAACATGATCAAGATCATCTATCTGTAATTCTATATGTTGTGTTTGTCGGGATCCGATGAATAGAGAATACTATGTTATGGTGATTATCAATTTATTGTTTATGTGTTGTTTATGATCTTGCATGCTCTCCGTTATTAGTAGAGGCTCTGGCCAAGTTTTTACTCTTAACTCCAAGAGGGAGTATTTATGCTCGATAGTGGGTTCATGCCTTCATTGATACCTGGGACAGTGACAGAAAGTTCTAAGGTTGTGTTGTGCTGTTGCCACTAGGGATAAAACATTGATTCTATGTCTAAGGATGTAGTTGTCGATTACATTACGCACCATACTTAATGCAATTGTCTGTTGCTTGCAACTTAATACTGAAAGGGGTTCGGATGATAACCTGAAGGTGGACTTTTTAGGCATAGATGCGGTTGGATGGCGGTCTATGTACTTTGTCGTAATGCCCAATTAAATCTCACTATATTTATCATATCATGTATATGCATTGTTATGCCCTTTTCTATTTGTCAATTGCCCGACTGTAATTTGTTCACCCAACATGCTTTTATCTTATGGGAGAGACACCTCTAGTGAACTGTGGACCCCGGTCCTATTCTTTATATCGCATACAATCTACTGCAATACTTGTTTTATTGTTTTCTTTGCAGACAATCATCTTCCACACAATACGGTTAATCCTTTGTTACAGCAAGCCGGTGAGATTGACAACCTCACTGTTTCGTTGGGGCAAAGTACTTTGGTTGTGTTGTGCAGGTTCACGTTGGCGCCGGAATCCCTGGTGTTGCGCCGCATCATTTCGCCACCATCAACCTTCAACGTGCTTCTTGGCTCCTCCTGGTTCGATAAACCTTGGTTTCTTTCTGAGGGAAAACTTGCTGCTGTGCGCATCATACCTTCCTCTTGGGGTTCCCAACGAACGTGTGAGTTACACGCCATCAATGGACGTGAAGCTGGACATGGAGTTGGACATGAAGATATCTCATGGACGCGCGAGGGAGGAGCGGGAGGAATGCGCGAGAGGAGAAGAAGAAGTCCAGGCCGGTCCAGAACCCGGTCAGACCGGCCCCCACGCCGGGCCGCCCGGTCCCTGGCCCGGTCGACCGGCCGCCAACCGGAGGGAGCATCTCGTACCGGGCAGAAACCGGAAACTTCGCAGATTTCCGGTTGCCGCCCGGTTGACCGGACCACAGACCGGACCGGCCGGTCCACAGCCGGTCGACCGGATTCCAGACCGGACCAGTCCGAGTTTGTCTCGACCAGATCTATCTGGGTCGGTTTTTGTATCTTTCGACCAGAACTCGTCCGGACGCCTATATAAGTGCCTTGGACGACCCCTAGCTACTTTAGACCACGTTTAAAATAAACCCTAGTTCTTAGTTGTTTGCTCTGCAAAACTATTGAATTCCCTACATCATATTGCTTGGATATTGTGTAGATCCTGTTTAAGTCTTGTGTGATCTGCTGTTCCATTGGGAATTAGACGGTTGCAACTTACCGCTTCGTGGTCGGCGGCTACGTGCGCAAGTGTGTGGAGTTGCGAATATCTTGCAGGGTTGAGAGCTGTTGCATCTGGCGACAGGGACCAATCGAGAGATCTCGTTGCGTCATACAAGTTATCATCCACTACATCGTCGTGTTTCTCCGCTGCCATCACCCCGTGATCATCATCACCACCGTTGCTTACTGAGAAGATCGGGCCGCCCCTTATCAAAAATAAAATTATAAGTTCATCTAAGAGTGATTAGAACTCAAAATCTGGAAGAAATGGTGCCTAAAAATTATCAATTTGGGAAGGAAAAACTTACATCGGCACCCTCTCTCATGTTGTTCGGAGTTCAGCCCATCTCGGCTCGACATTACCGTCCGTCTCTGTGTCTACAGCTAAGCATCTCCCTCTGGTGCTGCTTGGCAGCGAGGCAGTAGATCGAGGTGGAGCTCGAGGCGCTGCCGGCACGCCCCGCCATCTCCGTCTAGGGCGGAGCTCGGGCAGCCCCTCCTGCTTGCGCCGTCGATGCGCTGCTCCTGTTGGCCGGCGGTCGTCCAAGGAGGAGGAGTGGCGCGGTCACGCGAAGGCTGGGGGTTGAAGACGGAGAAATGGAGAAGGAGAAGGGCGGGTGGCCAGGAGGCGGAGCGGCACCGGAACGGCGCAGAGGACCAGCCGGAGCAGGGAGGTGGCGGCTGGGATGGGGGTGCGGGGCAAGAGGAGGAGGCAGACAGAGGCGGCGGCTGCACGCGAATGGCTAGGGTTTGTTCCAGGGGGCTCTGATTTTGTCTCACCTCACACCCATTCATGTCCAATCAGCGAACCAGACGTGGCCTAGACGCGAGGCAAGCGACCCAACCGGCCCGTGTGAAGTGGCTGTCGTGGATGCGCTGTGAGGCCCCCGTTGGGGGGC
Source organism: Lolium multiflorum (assembly GCA_030979885.1). Taxonomy (NCBI): domain Eukaryota; kingdom Viridiplantae; phylum Streptophyta; class Magnoliopsida; order Poales; family Poaceae; genus Lolium; species Lolium multiflorum. Next base: position 64,167,181 of record CM061753.1, read on the forward strand.
ATCTATTATAGGTTAGATTATGGACAAAATCTCTACTACCAAACGAGAGAAGGTGTTATTTTTCCATCGGTTTTATTTTCGTCCGATGCTTCCCTCGCCTCTTTCCCTCCCGGCCTGTCTCCTCTCTCTCGCCATCTCCTCCACGAGCACCCAGTTCCGGCTGCCTCCGCCGCCGATTGGCGCCACCATGACGCGGCTCGTCTCCGCGTACTCCCAATTCCGTGGCTAACCTAAGACGCCCAATGCCTCCAGTCCTCCACCTGGCCGAAAAGAAGCCGTCCGCTCCAAGGTGCTCGCCGGGAGTTCGTTCTGCCGCCCATTCATCTCCAACCGGAAGAGCTGGAGGGTACAAGGTGCGTGCCGTGGCCGAGGTGTGCTCTGGCTGTATGTGCTGCGGTGGTGAAGCTTGCCGTTGCAGTAAGGGAACCAGATGCGGGTGAGCTCGAGGGCGCGTAAGTGCAATTTTTTTTACCGATGACTATTGGCGTCGGATTCACCGTGGTTTATCCACTAATGGTTGCTTTGTTTTCTTCGTTATTGTGATACTGCTTGTCTGCTTGCATGGAGGCAATTCGAAGGACATCTATTGTCTATGACTCTATGTACCAAGTTCATAGTGTGAACCGAAATGTCATTCTTATTTTATTACATGATACTCCTCCTGTACATTTCTCTAATTATTAATCGCATGGTGCTATCTTTACATGTTTGTGCTTGCACGGACTAAGCTATCTCTCTGCAGTTGTCAAATCGATTTTGAAAATCTTTTTGTCTCAGCCTCTGCTTTTCTTGTAGATCATGCTTCAGATAAGTGGTTATGTTGACCAAGCCAACAGGGGAATGGTAAATTTGCTTTCCATGTTTTGGAGTTGGATACATGCGAGATACCAAAACAAAAGGCAAGATATTCTTAAAAGTCTCATGCCCTGACGCATGTATTCTAATTGGGGATATCAACACACAGTTCCACATTTTTAAGGTATATTGGATTTGGGGCACTCCTGTAGAGGTTATGGCTCCAAAGTGTACCTCATTTAGAGCATCTCCAGTCGCGTCCTCCAAAGCATTTCCTAAACAGATTTGGGGCGCGCCGGACCAAAAAAACGGTTCCAGCCGCGTCCTCCAAAGCCGAATTTTGTCCGGCGCGCCCCGATACGATGTCCGGCGCCCCGAGCCCGTCCCCGCCCCACAGGGGACGCTCCGGGCACGTCGGACACAACGAAAATCGAGGCGGGGAGTGGCGGGACCGACCCGTCAGCGGCACAGGGAAAATTTGTCTCACACTCCCGCCAAATCCCGCCCCTCCCGCCACATCGCGTCTATCCCGCCGCGCATTTCTGGCCTCCCAACACATATCTCGCCGCCGATTCATTTCTCCTATCCCGCCGATTTGGTTCGCGAAGCCACGGAAGGCGCCGGCTCCGAAGAAGAAGCTGGAAGGATGGACCGAAGATCAATGGCAGCAAGATTGTCTGCGCCGGAGGATGGCGACGGCGGAGCGGAAAGGACGGAGGCGGCGGAGCAGGAGAAGTGGCCGGGTGTCTCGCCGCCACCAACGCGAGCCCATGGAGTACGTCCGTGCCGGTGTACGTTCCGGGAGTGATCTCTCCGTCGTCATCCGCCTTCTACAACAACGGCCCCTCCGTCACTCCCGGGTGCGTGACGCCTAATTGTCGCCCCACTACTAGGATGCGCTGCCGCATGGCGGCTTCAACCCCAACAACCTCTACTCCCCGGCGTACGAGCAGCGCGAGCCAGGACCCGGTACGGACAGCGACCATTTCACTGGCCGTAGGGGGCCGCTCGGGTCGACGGCGCCGTGGAGGAGGACGGGGGTGAGGACGAGGAGGACAAGGAAGAGGAGGGGGTGGAGGACGACGACGAGGACGAAGAGGGCGGCAAGGGCGGCGAGGAAGAGGACGAGGAGGGTGCCGGTGACGATGATCTCGTGGAGGTAGACGCGGACGGCGTGAGGACGAAGAAGAAGAAGGCGTTGCACACGAGGCCCCAAGTGGACGGTTTTGGAGGATCTTTGTCTGTGCGAGTCGTGGGCGACGGTGAGGCATGACTCCATCATCGGCGCCAACCAAAAATACGGGAAGTATTGGGCGAGGATCAAGGCCGAGTTCGATGAGCGCAAGCTCATCAAGAGCGAGTACAAGAAAGTGACAATGAAGAGGAGCCAAAAGGCAATTTCGACGCGATGTGCCATCATCCAGGCGTCGGTGAACTCCTTCCATGGATACCATCACGACTTAGTGACCAGAGCCAACAGCGGCGCCGACGTCGCCCAACTGGTACGACTCTTTCTTCCATAATCTGTAGCGTCTACATTGTGTTCGATGAAATGATTCCGCTTCCTTTGGTTAGTTTGACAAGGCCATGGATTTGTACCGGAAGAACTCGGAAGGTCACAAGTCTTTCGCGCTGATGCATCGCTATAGCAAGCTCAAAGTGAACGAGAAATGGCGGTTGACGCGCCTGTCGCTGTCCAAGGGGAAGGACGCCATTGATCTGGACGCGCCGCTGGCAACATCGGCAGGGCGTCCTACTGGCAACAAGGCTGCCAAGGCCGCCTTGGCCGACGCCGCGTCGTGTGAGAAGACGCAGGCGTCGATCACGAAATGCCTCGCCAACGTCTCCTCGACCTTTCTCTCCCGCGATAAAAAGGCCGATGAAAGGTGGGCAGAGCTGCTCAAGAGGCAAGAGGAGAAGTTGGAGCTCAAGAAACGCAGGGACGACATGTCCCTGCTGAGAGCATCGACAGAGGGAATGTCTCCCCGGACGCGGGCGGCGCACAACTTCTTCAAAGGCCAGATCCTCGACGACATCGAAGCCAAAATAGCGACGTCCCCCAAACGTGGCACAAAACATCCCTTCGCTCGACGCGTGGGGGACGGTTTGGGGGACGCGACTGAAGATGCTCTTACCTGGATAGTGAAAGATTTGGTAGCATTGAAAAATCGAATGTACTCCGTATATGATGATAGGTTTGTTGGCTACAAATAATCTGTGCAATAATTATATTAATTTCTCATTCAGATGTGTTTTAGGGCCTTTTGTTTTCATCTTAGGATATTTGCTCTTGTAACTTTTTTTTAGATCTCTTCATATCTGCAATCTCAGTCACTCACCGCAACTCGTATTTGATACTCTGCTTTAACTAATAGCATCTCCTTGTCTTAGTATGTGCTCATGATATACAAACTGAACAACACGCTGAACATGAAGATCTTCTGGGAGAGGGAGAAACCCACATCCTGAGTTGGAAAAATAAAGGTAATTGTGTTACTCGATACTCCCATATCTATTTTCCAGGTTTTATCCTTGATTGCAGAAAATTGGTCTTATGAGTGATCTTGACCGGTGGCTGACAGTGCTAGGAATTGTATCTTCTTGGGAAAACTATGAGGACGAGACCTACGGTGGCTAAAATCAATCAACCTGAAAACACTACTGTTCATTCGCTCTCTATAACCTGATGCAATCTCCTAGGACAGAGGCACTGGGCTTTGCTGCAAGCTTTAGATCTTCCTATCTATATTTGCCTACGTATTTGGTATACTTTTTACCCTCTCATGTTTCCGCTTCCACAAAACAGAATCTGATGTTGAATACTACAATTTTCAAGGTATCGGGATGTACAATACCCAGATATTGGGGCCACAGGAGGCGTATCACATTGGATGTTCTTCCTATGACGCCAGACGGTTCTACACACTTTGGACTTTTTTTAGCTAGGATGTTCCTAGATAGACTAGCAGCATCACAAATGCATTTTCTTCACCTATACACACTTATAACAATCAATATGAATAAAAGACGCTGCTAGATAACCATTCTAGGCGAAGCTGCTGGGATCTATTAGGATTATCATCGAGACTGATTCGGAACTGTTGATGCATGCTAGCACTCAATAAGCGCCAATGCAACACTGGAAGATCTGAAACTACAGCTCGTATTTGGTTCTCAAGTTGGGATGTCATAACTTGTAGGAGAGAGGAAAATACGGTGGCACATGATATGGACAGTTAGGAAGCCAAGCAAATATAATATAATGTTTTAGTTTCTACCGGATAAATACCATTGATATTAACATTATTACTGCAGTTCAGCATTTTGATGGTGCTTAAAATTAGAGTTGCTGCTTGGTTTTTTCATGGATCACCAAAAATTCTTCAATGTTCAATGTAATATTTCGAAGTATATTATACTTCAGCTGATGGCACTATCTCAGTTAGTGGTCCATTATCTAAAGGATTTTCTTACAGGACAATGTTTGTTCACCTTCCAGGGAGATTTTATGGGGCGTGCAAGTCATCTAGGTAGCTAGGTCTCGTACCCCCTCGGGTCGTCCCCCTCCAGGCGACTCGGGGGCAGAACCCTAGCCCCCCGCCGCCGCCGCCTTCCCCACCTCCCTCCCTTCCCCTCACTGTCCCCTGAGGCTGCCGCCGGTGAAGCCTAGCGCGGCCGGTGATGGAGGCGGCGGGGATCCACGCGTGGTCCCCTGGTGCGGCGGTAGGAGGCACGCCTCCATGCCGGGGGGATGGTCCCGTTCCATGCCGGTCGATGGCGGCGTGGCCTCTCATCCCGTCTTCGCCACGTCCTCGCCGGGCGGGCGGTGATGGGGGCGGCGGCGCGGCCCTGGACATGGTGGCGCGGCCTCTCCTCCGTTTCTTGCCGGGCGGGCGATGATGGAGGCGGCGGCGCAGCCCCGGATCCTGGCGATGATGGGGGCGGTGCGGTCCTCTTCTCCTTCCTCGCCTCGGCTTCACCGGGCGGGTGGGGATGGGGGCGGATCTCGTGCTCTCCTCCTCAAGGTCTGGGACCACGGCACCAAGGGCGGTGGCCCTGGATGGCGATGGAGGTGACGGTCGACCTCGTGGCAGGTGGCGGGCGTCAGGTGCCGCTGACCGTGGCACCGCGGTGGTGGTCTTCTCTCTCGCCGGGGGAGATCGGCTAGTTGTGTGGCTAGCAGTGGCGGATCTTGCAATCCGTCGCCTAGCTCTCGATGGCGAGGCGCAGCTGCCGGTGAAAGCCGGCTCGGACTTCGGTCATGGCGGATGATGGCGGCGCGTTTCGTCGTTACCTTGTTGAAGACATTGTCTCTGTAGTCTGCGTTCTTCGCCTGGGCTGCTCCAGGGAAACCCTAGACCCGGGTCTCCCGGATCGGACGATGGCGGCGCGCAACGCCGTTCTCCCCGTTGGGGGCATCGTTTTTGGAGCAGACAACGGATGGCGGTGGATCTGAGGTGGAGTGGTGTGCTTTTGCTGTGTAGGCGTCGCCGAGTCGCCGCGGCATGGTGCAGTGGTGTCTCGGGACAAATGCAGTGTGATGGACACGCGCAGGATGGTGGAGTCATCTGGCGCCATGGCGGCATCGATGGCAGGCCTGGCATGGTCAATGCGATGATCTCTCTTGAAGATGGAGTCGAGGAAGACGGCGGTAGCAACTTCTATGGCGTGTGCGTTGGCGTATGCTGAGAGTCTGCTTGACTGGTTGTGCTTCTCATCTGCTATTGGGCGGCCTGGGAAGGCATTTGGTTTTTGGATGATATGAGTTGGTGAATTGTCACCCCTTCATCTCTCTCTGTAGGTTTAGCGAGGTGGCTTCGAGTTTGATCTTTTGTATTGCTCTTGTAAGGTGTTGTGAATAATCTAAAAAAAAGCCGTGTGCATCCTTTGGATGCAGAAGCCGAGGCGATATTTCCTCCATTTCGAAAAAAGGAGATTTTATGGATCAACTCATTCATGGATCGACGCGCGCCGACGCGCGCATGTGACCGACATTGAGTATGCGCGGCCAGGGATGGAGCTGACAGGGAGCGGTGGCAAGTGGCAGGTGGTCATCCAAGCGAGCCAGGGTTCAACGAGAACATCACCGACTTCAGAGACAATGCACGACAGATCGACGCCGCCTCTGGCTTCTGCCCTGACGTGCTCTACTCCACCTCTGTAGGCGGGACACGTGGAACCGCCTTCTATTCGGACCTGGCACCGTCCCGTCTTGACTCTTCAATCCGTCTGAAAGTGGGTGAGAGCCTGGACGTCACCAACAGAGAAGGTGATCGCTAATCGACTGCACATGGCTGCACTCGCCCGACGTAGTCTCTGAGCACTCGTGTAACTTAGGGTATGTTCGGTTGGTGTCATCGCATGGAACGTAATGGGTTGGACCTGCACCCAGAGCAGATTCGTGTGTTCGGTAGGAACTAAAACCAGAACCTAGCGATTCCTGGAAAACGAATATTCGGCATAGATTCGGAATTGGGCGGTACCTCCAAATCGGTGGAATCACTCGGTACCGAGGCGAGCTAACGAAAAAAAGAAAACCAATCTCACCTCTCACCCCCGTCCCGAACCCTATCTCACCCACCCCACGCACGAGCCCCTCCCCCTCCGTCTCCCTCGTGTCTTTCTCTGTGGCGGCGCTGGAGCCCCTCCCTCTCCGTCTCCCTCAGCTGCTCTCTAGTGCCGCCCTCTCCTCCCGTCGACTGGAGCGGTAGCGGCGCGGCGCGGCGGGGCAGGAGCAGGCAGCGGCGCGGCGGGGCAGGAGCAGGCGGCGACGGGGCAGGAGCAGGCGCCGGCGCATCAAGACCTCGAGCAGGCAGCAGCACATCGGGACGGTATGAATCCACCCCTCCCCTGCCTCCACCCCCAACTCCTCCCCTGCAAATTTTTGGTTTCGAACTTGACCGGCAGCAGATTGAGATTGAGAAGATTGGGAGGAGAGGCATCCAAATATGTTCTTGACTTGCTATATGGTTCTGTACTTCTGTTGTATACTTGCAATCTGTTTGTATACTTGCAATCTATTTGCTATATGGTTATGTACTTCTGTTTGTTGTATACTGGTTAGAGAAATTTTGGTTCTATTTTGATAGAAAACATGCATTGTAGATGGTCAAGAGCATGAGTAAAAGGAAAAGAATGATTAGGGGAGCTGATGTTTTTATGACACTGGCTGCAGTAGCTGTTCTTGTTCGTGCTATCATGATGAAGATAATTGCATTATTAAGCCAAGCGATGAACACTATGCAGGTCATTGCAAGGTAATCTTGTCATCAACACTTGCATGCCACGTTTTGTGTACATTATGTAATCATTTCCATGTTTTTGTGTAGGACCACAAATCTGATGTCAACTACTTGTTGACAATCCCAAAATCGTAAGAGCTTTCTTGTCGCTTAGCCTCTCTAACAAGTTGGTTTGGGTTAGTAGGTATGTGACCAAGAACTTTGGTTAGGTGTGCTGGCTGGTATGTGAACTTGACATGTACGGAGTGTAATGAACTTCGATTATGTCTGCTTTTGGATGTTTAGTATATGAACTTGACATGTATGGACTGTAATAAACATGGTTAAACTATATCGCTTTTAGATGAACTATGTGGTACTGTTGCTACCTTATGATATTTCGGTTGAAAGTTGTCTTATTTGTGATCTCGTATCTGTATATGTTTGTTGTTGTATATGGTGAATTGTTTTTGTTAAAAATACAAAGGAAATGCTGTCAAAAACTTGCATGGTACATGGTCAAAAATGAATGGAGCTAAACCTGTACGTTTTGCATCATATTGCATATGGGAGGTATTCTCACCATTCATATGAAAAGGGTGAGCTGAAACAGATTATTCTCATTTGTACTCTCCAACCGAACGCAGGAATTAGAATCTACCCATTCCCTATTTTGCACAGACCGAACATATGAATGGAACCAACCCATCTATCTATTATATAATTAAGACACAAGACAACCAATGGTGGAGATTTATAGCAAACCAAATTCATAAAATCCCAATGGTCGAGATGTGGATCCCGCGTCAAAGGCAGGCACGTGGTTTGGTAAAAAAAAAAGATATGCGTCGTATGCAATATGGAATCCAACACGCAACGCATTGATCGGATCCGTATTTCTCTCAGCAAAAGCTCTCATCTGCATCTGTACGTAAAAATGGTCTTATCTCTTTACCCCATATAAGGCACACCGTTACTGTTGTTCCGTGATTTCAGACTGGAAGTTGTGCACCACAGATGATTAGCATGTTGACGGCTGCTCGCGGTGGTCTCCGATGAGCTCGAGACGACAATGACGATCTCCAAAGCTAGGTCGAGGAAATAGCAATCTCGCACCGTGTGGATACCGAGACGAGATATCTACCAAGAACGAGACGACAATGACGATCTCACGCCGGTGAAGCTACCTCTGGTGGAATAACAATCTCGCGTCGTGTTGATCTGAGATCTCCGATCAGCTCGAGACGACAGTAAAAAATCTCGCGCCGATGAAGCTAGCTAGCTCGACAATGACAATCTCACGCCGGTGAAGCTACCTCTGGTGGAATAACAATCTCGCGTCGTGTTGATCTGAGATCTCCGATCAGCTCGAGACGACAGTAAAAATCTCGCGCCGATGAAGCTAGGTAGCTCGAGGGAACAACAAATCTCGCGGCATGGAAGCTGATGAACACACACCACGCCATGAATCCACAATAAAGGTATTCGATGACTACGTTCCTGCTATGGCAATCTAGCAACAAGAGATGATGTGTGAAGTCCACGAGGCGTTTTGGATTGATGGCTCACGCTGGATAATGTAAAAGAATCCATCACACATGACTGCACTCTTCCGGAGTCACGATTCAGCGCCGCCTTCGATGCTCCTAGCCTTCACGCCTCCATGCAGCAATCTCAGATTCACAGGTATTGTTGACAGACATACCGTATGTATTAATCTTTGCACCATGGATCTCTATTTTTTATCATCCATGTAGGATCAGGATCGGTTGGATGTGTAAGCAAAGGATAGCATGTCGAGATAGAGTCCGAGCGATCCGTTTAGCCATATATGATTGCTCTTGCTTTCTTATTTTGGATTATAGCTAGCCATTCAGTTATTCATCTATTCGATGTGAATAATTGAATTTATAAGGTTTTTGGGTTAACAAATCTGTTGAGATCTTAAGAATCCATGAATCCCAGAAAGGCCGCCTGGTGAGAATTCAGTTTCACAAGGACCGTGTATCCTAGATTCTACATGGACGGAATTTTTTCAGAAGTGCCGCTTAGATGTCAAAAGCGCATGAAGTGTATATAGAAAGAGTTGACAACAAGAGATAGTACCCATGTTTGTTTTTCTCCGAAATTCTATAATGTAATAAAAAATATCATATGAAGTTCAAACTTCCAAGGAATCTAAGATTAATATTTCTTTGATTCAAATGGTAGCATAAGAATAGGAAATTTTCAGAAGTGTCGATACCGCTAGAAAAGCCCAATGAGTGTAAACACAAAAAGACGAAAACAGGACACAGTACCCGATCCTCCAAAATTCTTACGTGATTCATATTTCGTTAACTCAAACAGTAGCATTATACTTTACTTTCACTCGGAGCACTGACACATGTTTTTTCTGAAATAGTGGATGCTCATCACCAGCACTAACTTCACATTGTTTTTAAAATTGGATTTGTACCTGAGAAGAATAAGCTAGCTAGGGAGCAAGGGATGTGCTCAGATACACACGTTGCAAATAGCAGTTTTCAGAAAATTAAGGAAGTTTGCAACTTGCACTATGCTTTCTGGCTTGCATATTAATAAGATCTGTTTATATAGCTAGGTGTGTTCCATAAATTGATTCATTGGTGTTGAAATTTCCCTAAATTTAAATTTATATACTCCCTCAGGGTAATGCGGAGTTCGTGGAATTATTCGCCTGCATCGAGCAAGGTGACGGCCTGAAGTGGAACTAGGCCATTGAGTAGGCACAAGCGCCAGTCAGCGACGTTCTCCAACAGCAGGTATAAGCAGCAGACAGCGAGTAACATCAGGCACAAGCAGCAGGAAGCAAGCACGAGCCGGTGGATCGGCGTGCTATTTTGTATCTCCTTGTGCTCAGTAATCTACTATCTGAATTAGCTACTGCTTTTTTGTTGAATTAGCTAGCAAGCAGCATGCAGTAGATATATGGGTTTAACTGTATTGGGTGTGACGTGTGATGAATGGCATTTCCCAATAGGTTTCATCTTATTGCTGAACTTTATCTTTGTGTCAGACTTGATGTTCACCATGTACAGGCCACCAAATTCCTGATGTTTTTCATACTGATTCAGCTGAGAATTCGTCATGTTATGCACATTCAGCTTATAACTCAACATGTTTCCTTTGCTATACTAACAATTGTTGTAGATTGTATGGACTATTGAAAATTTATTTTGGTTTGATATCTCAAAAAAATTGTACCCGGTTTATTTTTCATCACATCCACTAATTCGGCTGGTATTATCACCATCTGAAGGAGGTAACCACAAATATTACATCATAGGAATCATCTTTTAAATATGCCAATGGTATAATTTCTGTGATATATAATTTATATTTCATTGACACAATTTGTGTTCAAACTTTTTTATTGAACTTCGTATTACCCAAATATATCGGTACGGAGACAATACTCAGGTATTGATTAGTACTGTTATTAATTTGTGTTCTTAGCCAAGATATATGGAATTGAGAGACCTCGACGAGATTGGCTCACAGTATTCCTTCAAATATTTGTACGTGGACCGTGGTACGTAGCAATAGTAGCTATATGTATGTTCTATGAAAAGCAAAACATTAAGAAAAATGAATTGGTACTAAAGAACATATAACTATTTTTTCCATATGAAAATAGTGAACACATCATATTATTTTACTAATTAATGACATTATAACTCTTCAGCAATAATATAGATCTATAAAGAAATTTATAGAAAATGTTGATAATAGAATAATATGAGTGCACAAATTTAATTACTTTATTGGTCGGCATTAGTCGATCTAATGTGTATGAACTATTGTCACCCATTCCCTACATTGATATTTCACTATAAAGTGAAGAATACGAATGAGATACATATATGTCTTAAATTTTTCTAAATCGAATTTATACAAATCTACATTAGTTATGTATAGAACCTATCACTAATCTAGCCGCGCAAATGCGCGGGTCGCTCCGCTAGTTCTCAAAAATGGAACCATGACATTTCATCCCTTTTGGTTCTACTACCGAACAGACCATTAGGAGCGAGGCTTCAGTGCCGATTACTTTGTGGGGACAATCACATGTGTTGCTCTCTTGCAATATTGAAAATGAGCACTTTCCACCATGTTCACCTAACTAGGTTTGTCGGCTCACCTAAAGCATGCGCCATATTGCTTATCAAGGAACATGTTTCCGCAAAACAGTTTGGTTGTAGGTGCATATTATTCAGTATTTCCTACAAATAGTTTGTATATAACATGAAGTAGTTTTTATTGGTAAAGTACTCAAGGATGAGTGAATATTCATTTTTAACAAGAGTTGTCTTTATAATTAATTGATTATATATTATTCTAATATGATGTGTCACATGATCAATCAAAATTAATGACTTGAGCCTATGGGTTGAAAAAGGAGGGATCACAAGATTAGGGAGAAAGTGAATCTTTATGGTTTCAGACTACTATGTTGCTATCTTTTTCTTTACATGTGATTTTTTTTTACATACATTATTTTACATATGCCGTGAGAAATAAAATTATTAAACCGTAGCAACACCCGGGCATTCAACTAGCGTTTTAATCATTTTTGAGTTCCGAATAAAACAGCGAAGGTTTAGAAAGTGAAAATCCTCACTTTTCAAGGTTAGAAGATTAATTGGGATTTCGAAGTTACACGGTAGTTGCAACATGACGGTATAATGTTTAATTCAAATGTGAAGTAATAAGCTATTGGCATTGCAATGGTGTATTCAGTGTTAGATGTATATATTTGTCTATTGTAGTTTCTCCATATGTTAGGGGGCTTTCTGCATATGTGCACCTGTACATGTACTATATATTGTGGCCTTTGGCCACCTGGTAATACAACAAGCATATTGCTCTAACATGGTATCAGAGCTAAATTGATCCTCTAATCCCGGCCGACGTTTTCTTGTTCCGTCGCTCGTCTCTGTTCGTCTCCGTTCTCGATCGCCCGCCCGCCTCGCCTGGATCCGATCCGCCCGCTTGCCCCCGATCGATCTTATTGCTCCGCTCAAATCCCCGGCCGTGCTCCTCCGTCCGCGGCCGTCCGCCTGGATTCCCCGGCCTGCTCCGCTCGATTCCCCGGCCTCGATCCCCTGCCTGCTCCGCCCGTCGCCAGGGTCCTCCCGTCAACGCGCGTCCGCCGCCCGCTCGCCCCTGCAACGTCCGCCCGCTCTATTCCACGCGTGGATCTTCTCCTTGATTGACTTCAATCTGTGCTGGCCCGTTCGTCTGCCAGGCCCGCTCGTTCCTCCCGATCCGTGCTGGCGCTGATCTGCTGGTTTCCCGTCCCGTTTCCTGTCAGTTGACTTTGATAAAAAAAAAGCAAAAAAAAAAAAAAAAAAAGCTATGTCTTCTTCCGCTGATCCCGCCTTCTCTTTGGGTCTCCCTTCGGTACTTGGTATTTGTCCGCTACCTCCGTGTATGACGGCTAGCCATTCTTCGTCGTTGTTTGCAGCCTCTTCACGCGGTTCTGCCCGCGCTTCACCGACTCCGTCTACGTCGGCTCGCCGCTCTACATCGACTTTTGCGGCCTCTTCACGCGACTCTGCCCGCGCTTCGCCGACTTCGTTTACGTCGGCCCGCCGCTCTACATCGACTTTTGCGGCCTCTTCCCGCGGTTATGGCCGCGCTTCGTTGACTCCGTCTGCGTCGGCTTGCCGCTCTACATCGACTTTTGCGGCCTCTTCACGTGGTTATGACCGCGCTTTGCCGACTCTATCTTCATCGGCGTGTTGCTCTCTGTCGCCCCCTTTGGTGGCCTCTGTGCGTGTGGATGATAGCTCCTCGTCGGCATCTGATTGTACGTCGACCTCTCCAGTCGCCTCTCTCTGCGCATGAGATAGCGCAGCTTCACTGCCTGCTTGATGCTTGGGATTCCAGTTTACGTCAGCAGCCTCGTGGTCCGAGTCTCCGTCCTCGTCCGCATTGCACCTACTGTGGCCAGGTTGGCCACACTTCCTCCACCTGGGACGCGGGATCCCAGTTTACGTCAGCAGTTCCAGGATCGTCAGCAGGCTGGCTCTTCGGGATCTTCTGCAGTTGCACTCTCTGATCAGGACATTCTCGGGGTCTTCGTGGTCTGCTCGCTACTCCAGACTCTTCCTCGCCGGGCGCTGCTGGTTCTGTGCTGGCTCTTCGGCACTTGCGCGACCACCACTTTCTACACAGTCAGTACGTCCCCGTGGTATCTGGATTACGGAGCTTCCTTTCATATGACTTCTGAGTCTTCTATTCTGTCTGCCCTTCGGTCTCTTATTTCTCCTGTCCGTGTTGTCACGCTGATGGTACCTCTATTCCTGTTTCTAGTACAGGCACCCTTTCTACTCCATCTTTCTCTGTTCCTGATGTTTCTCATGTTCCTCGCCTTCAGATGAACATTTTCTCTGCTAGCCAGCTCACCGATTCTGGTTGTCGCGTCATTCTTGACGCTGAGTCTTGTGCGGTTCAGGATCGTCGCACACATGCCCTGGTAGGAGCTGGTCCTCGTAGCCGTCAGTCTCCGGGGCTTTGGGAGTTAGGCGGCTTCGTGTTCTTTCTGCTGCCACTTCATCTGCAAGTTCTCCTCCGGTTGTTGCCTCTGTCACCGGCTCTTTTCAGCAGTGGCATCATAGTCTTGGTCACCTTTGTGACTCTCGCCTGTCGTCTTTGGTTCATCGTGGCCTTCTGGGGTCTGTCTCTGGAGACGGGGGGTTGTAGGTTAGGCAAACAGATTCAGCTTCCCTATCCTACTAGTGTGTCTGCCTCTCAGCGACCATTCGATTTAGTCCATTCAGATGTTTGGGGTCCGGCTCCCTTCGCTTCGAAAGGGGTCATCGATACTATATCTTATTCATTGATGATTTTTCACGGTACACCTGGGTGTTTTTCATGCGCTCTCGCAGTGAGGTGCTCTCTATTTATCAGCGTTTTGCGGCCATGGTCCGCACTCGTATTCCTCCCCCATTCGCGTGTTCCGTGCTGATTCTGCTGGTGAGTATATCTCTCAGCACCTTCGTGGTGTCCTTGCTGAGGAGGGCACCCTCGCTCAGTTTTCTTGTCCTGGCGCGCATGCTCAAAATGGCGTCGCCGAGCGTAAGCATCGTCATCTTCTTGAGACCACCCGTGCTATGATGATTGCCTCTTCTCTTCCGCCACATTTCTGGGCTGAGGCTGTCGCTACGTCGGCCCACCTCATTAACATTCAGCCTTCCGCTGCTCTACAGGGTGGCATTCCTCTCGAGCGTCTCTCTGGTGTTTCTCCAGACTACTCGACTCTCCGTTCTTTTGGTTGCGTCTGCTATGTCCTTCTGCCTCCTCGCGAACGCACTAAACTGACCGCTCAGTCTGTTGAGTGTGTTTTTCTCGGATACAATGATGAGCATAAGGGCTATCGCTGTTGGGACCCCGTTGGTCGATGCGCATCTCTCGTGACGTCACATTTGATGAGACGCGTCCCTTCTATCCTTCGCCCCACCTCGGGTACTTACCGGTGGATGATATCTCTTTTCTTCTTTTTCCGGATGCACCCCCTGCTATCCCGTCTCCTCCCCCTCCTAGTCCTGATGCGCCTCCTTCGGCGTCATCCTCTCCTCCGTCTAGTCCCCCTAGTACTCCTCGTTCTCCGGTTTCGGATCCTTCGATGTTGTCCCTTCTTCCTCTTCTTCTGATGAGTTGTCCTCCGCTGATGACCTTCCCCCTTCACGGCCTGTTTGTCAGCGTCGTGCTCCAGCTCGTTACTCTCCTAGTCAGTATGGTCTTTCTGTCGTTTCCGAGCCGACTTCTTATCGGGATGCCGAACGTCATCCTGAATGGCAGCTTGCCATGGCTGAGGAGATCGCTGCGCTTGAGCGCACTGGCACTTGGGATCTTGTTTCTCCCCTTCTGGTGTTCGTCCTATCACGTGTAAGTGGGTCTATAAAATTAAGACTCGCTCCGATGGATCTCTTGAGCGCTATAAAGCGTGTCTTGTGGCTCGTGGCTTTCAGCAGGAGCACGGCCGTGACTATGATGAGACTTTTGCCCCTGTGGCTCATATGACTACTGTGCGTACCCTTTTGCCTGTTCGCCGCTGGTCTGTCTCCCAGCTTGATGTTCAGAATGCTTTTCTTAATGGCGAGTTGAGTGAGGAGGTTTACATGCAGCCTCCTCCTGGGTATTCTGTTCCCGATGGGATGGTTTGTCGTCTTCGGCGTTCTCTCTATGGTCTCAAACAGGCCCCTCGTGCCTGGTTTGAGCGCTTCGCCTCTGTGGTGACTGCTGCTGGTTTCTCTCCTAGTCTTCATGATCCCGCCCTTTTCGTTCACACTTCTCCTCGTGGACGTACTCTTCTTCTTCTCTATGTTGATGATATGATCATTATTGGTGATGATCCTGAGTATATTGCCTTCGTCAAGGCTCGTCTTCGTGATCAGTTTCTTATGACTGATCTTGGTCCTCTTCGCTATTTTCTTGGCATTGAGGTTTCCTCCACTTCTGATGGCTTTTCTATCTCTCAGGAGAAGTACATTCAGGATCTTCTTGCTCGTGCTGCTCTTGGGGATGAGCGCACGGTCGATACTCCTATGGAGCTTAATGTTAAGCTTCGTCCCACCCGTTATCGCCATCTTGTTGGGAGTCTTGTTTATCTTGCTGTCACTCGTCCTGATATTTCTTATCCTGTTCATATTCTGAGTCAGTTTGTCTCAGCTCCTACCACTGTTCACTATAGTCATCTTCTTTGTGTTCTTCGTTATCTTCGTGGCACGATCACTCGTAGCCTTTTCTTTCCCCGTTCCAGCTCTCTCCAACTCCAGTGCTATTCGGATGCTACGTGGGCGAGTGATCCTACGGATCGTCGTTCGCTTTCTGCTTATTGTGTGTTTCTTGGTGGTTCGCTTGTTGCTTGGAAGACGAAGAAACAGGTCGCAGTTTCCCGTTCGAGTGTTGAGGCTGAGTTGCGGGCTATGGCTTTGTTGATTGCTGAGGTGACTTGGTTACGGTGGTTGCTTGCAGATTTTGGGGTCTCTGTTACGACACCCACTCCACTTTTGTCGACAGTACAGGTGCTATCCGTATTGCACGTGATCCGGTCAAGCATGAGCTGACCAAGCATATCGGTGTTGATGCTTTTTACACGTGCACAGGTACAAGATGATGTTGTTGCGGTTCATTATGTGCCTTCAGATTTGCAGTTGGCGGATTTCTTTACGAAGGCACAGACTCGAGCGCAGCATGATTTCTTACTCTCCAAACTCAGTGTTGTGGATCCACCATGAGTTTGAGGGTGGGTGTTAAATGTATATATTTGTCTATTGTAGTTTTCTCATATGTTAGGGGGCTTTCTGCATATGTGCACCTGTACATGTACTATATATTGTGGCCTTTGGTCCCCTGGTAATACAACAAGCATATTGCTCTAACATTCAGAATGGTTCAGAATAACCGATGGACAAGACTTGACTTACTTGCTGCTAGAACAAATAGAAAATAGTTGTAGATTAATTACAGTTACTCTTAGCATAAGAGCTTAGGATGATTCAGAAGATTTTACCTTCACCTGGTTGATCCACTTGCTCAGGACATTTGCATTTGAGAACGGTCGGGAGTAATTGTGGATGCTCTGTTTCGTCCAAGTAAAGCTATACAGGTTAATGCTTTCATCTTGAGGTGTGAGCGATATGCAGAACAATCATTAACTGTACTTGGCTCGACGATGCAGATAGTTTTCTGGGTACTGGCTGAACTGCAATTTGCAGTCTATTTTCAAATTATTCAGTACAAAGTTCTAGAATACTGCAAGTCATTTGCTCTCTTAGAACATTCTTAGTGATGAAAAATGGCATCGCCAGTGTACTGCTCCTATTTTTTTTTTTATATAGAAGGTTGTCCCAAAAATAAATTATCTATTAAGCAAACCAAAGGTCGAGTATACCAAAAAAAAGCATCTGTCGAGGGAGCCAAACCAGTCAGTGGAGACTATGGCGCACATCCTGACCGGTTGTTCTTTCTATAAGACAGTCTGGTTTAAGGTTCTGTCGTGGATCCGATCCACCGCGGGGCCTCCTACGGTTGAGGGTGACTTCGCGGAGTGGTGGTCGCTGGTGGTACGGACCTACTCACGCCAGTTGCGCAAAGGAACATCGTCACTCATCATGCTCACGGGGTGGTGGATCTGGAAGCACAAGAACGTTGCGGTCTTCGACAACGTGTGTCCCTCGGTGACCTCCTTACTCAGTGACATCAAGGCCGAGGCGCGGCAGTGGGCGAACGCAAGCGCCCGGGGGCTTCGCCAACTCCTTCCCTAGATTAGGTCTTTTGGGTTGAGTTGTACGGTGTGGCGTTAGTTCTTCTTTTGGACATTGTACATACAAACCTTTTTTTTTCTATCAATGCATCGAAACGCAAGACTTTTGTGTTTTCGCGAAAAAAGGAAACCAAACCAAGATTATGTCACATCTGTCCCTCTGTGCATTCTCTGTGCATTCTGCACAAACTGATCCTCATTTTTTCTCAACTTTGACCTACTGTCTCGACTGGTTCCCGAGCTCATGAAGCTCCCGGCCAGCTCCTCCACCTCCCTCCACGAGCTCCCACCTTCCCTTATGGCTGCCGCGGCCTGCCAGCTCTTCGCCCTTGCCTCCATGCTGCCCCATCTATTTTTCTGAGTCTTTTTACGGTAGGGACTGGAAATAATTAACCGTCCAATTAACGAATCCGATGGTCCAATTTGATCAATACTACTAGTTGTCTTGAAGACTAGTATTTTTCCACGCGAGTGCAAATTTGGCAGGCGCAAAACACGTAGACCCATCAAATAAAAAAAAACTTTCCTTTTCTTTACATTCCTTGTAATAGTTTTTTTTAGAGAACCTTATGATACTTTATTTATTTTATTCTTTTTGGTTCATAGAGAGAAAAAATTATATCACCAATGAGAGTGGAGAAAAGTACAAATGGAGGCCCAAGTTCTATAACGGGAACTTGGTCTATTTTTTAAGATTGTTCATATGAGTCTAAAAAATAATCAGAATGATAATAATTTTCATGCATGCTTTTAGAGAAAAAAAATCATATTTTGTTATATTTTACAAACTTGAATAAATTCAACTAAAATTTAAACCTAAACTAAATTAAAGCCCGTCATTGCGACGCTGGTAGAAGAACAAGCTGTAGTCGAGCTTATGCTCCTCCCTGTCCCGAGCAGTTGTCGCCGCTGTTGAGGTCGACGTAGTTTCCCGTCTCGCGTGTTAACCATGCAAAGCCGCTAGATAAGGGCGCCGCCATCGCTCTCAGGTCGTTGCGCAATTCTTCGAGGGCGAGTGCGAGCCCTTGTTTTCATCGGGGACATCAGCGGCACACAACAGCGCCGGGCTCTGGGGGTCCGCCAACGACAAATGGTGGGATTTGCAGAGCCGAGGACAAGTAAGCATCCCCAAGGACGATGACCTCATCCTCTTCGAAGCCCGTCATGTCGGTGCATGAGGTGGTGAGGGAAGTGGAGCAGGAAGATGCTCTCTACCACCCTAGATGTGGACAATGACAACGTCGAGGGTGCGTCCGAAACACCCCACTAGAGTTCGCGAGCCTCATGGTTCTTGTTCTTCGGGGGACCGGGCTGCCATCATGGTGGATGAGCTCCAGAGCTCGTCATATATAGAAGAAGGAATATTAGTGCTCCATGTTCTTGGCATCCCACAAAGGGCAGCGTGATCTGTGTCTGTCTCCTCTCAGTGTTGGTAGAGCATCCACACCTTGTCAACCGTCAAGTTATGGGCCAAATCCGTTCGTCGCCGCGCCACCGCGCCACTGCTGCAGCTTCCATTACCACCCAAACATCGTCGGTGTCGCTAACGTTTGAGCGAGTGATTTGAGTGGGCGAGGTTGTCTGATGTATGATATGGGAATGTGAGCGAGAGGGGCCACACCAGAGTCTATTTAAATGCCGAAGGTACGCGAGGTGGCGGTGTCCGCCGCATGGGAAAGCCGCATCAATGATAGGATGGATGGCCTACCACCCTATGGGAAATCGTCACTGCATTAATCAAAGTTGAACGTTGGTTGGCCGACATTAAATTAGGCTGACCAACTCTATGCCAATGATATAGTTGGCCCGCCTGTCGGTAAACGACATGGCGTCGGCAACGGCTCATGTTCGGTGCTCCTGCCACACCAGATTGGGGCCGCGGTTGACCAATAAAACTGTTTTCATAGAGATAAACTTTGGCACCCACCAAAATTGCCGAAATTTTTGTAATTACGGAGAACATTTCAGATTTCGTTACTTTTTAATTTGAATAGACTTTATCTAAATTTTACATGAAATCTTCTTGAATTTTTTCAAGCAGATGTGCTTAATTTCAGTTGCAACCTTGGATTATCTACTAAAAAACATACTAGTAAGAAAAAAATCCAACATAATAGCAGACTCCATGTGCATGTTTCTCTGAACCGAGGCTCATAACATGAAACAACCATGCGCCCGAAAAATGGTTGTCCATGTGCTAGGTGTGAGTCTGTTAAAATCTTGTGAAAAAAATGGTAATGAAATCAATGGCGTCACATGCATGCTTGGTAAGTAGAATCGGTATATCAAGTTTTGATGAGACACCATTGCCTTTAGATATGGGAACAAATCAACCTAAATCTGTGTCATGATTTTCTTACCTTGTAAATTATTCAAAATATTACTAGTCCATAGGACTAGTAAATTGTACCGTAACGCCTGGAAGGAAAGGAACCGCGGGATCTTCACTGGGCAAAGAATCACGTTTGTCGAAGTGGCATCGACTACCAGAGAGGACATTCTAAAGAGAGAACGGGCTTTCAGTGGCTATGCACCGGTCATCCCTGCTGAACCGGATTAGCACGCTTTCACCATAGATTTGCCCGAATTCTAATTATTGCTGGGGCACTGTGTTGTGTTACAGGGTGCTCCCCGCTCGCGTCCGTCGGATCAACATCCAACAGTGTATCTGAAGCGGTGCGTATCTGGAAAGCCCAGGCTGCACGTGGCCAGGCTGTGAGTCGGAAATAAACGAGTTCAGCTATCTCGTCTTCCTCTCGTGTTGGTTATCCAGAAACGAGCGAGAAATCCCCCAATCTCCCGTCTCCTCAACACCAGGAACCGGAGGTAGTGGTCGAGTGCGCATCCGACGACGCTCGCCCGGCCCCGGCGCGCTCGATCTTCGTCGGAGAACCGCCCGCCCGGCCCCGGCGTGCTCGAACTTCGCCGGTGAATACCGGCCTAGCACGCCTAACCTCCGCCGGCGGCTCACATTCCTAGCCCCGACGTGCGCAACAGAGGCGGCACTCGACCATGACTTCCTTGCGGCGGATCTGGACCGCGACGGCCGGATCAACGGCTAGGAGACCGTCGTCTTCTTCAAGGCCTCCGATCTCGACTTAGCCCAGGTACCGCCGGATCCGCTTGATTTGGGCGGAGCTAGTAATTTTAGGAGCTAAATTTTTTGCTTGACAAGCATCAGAGTTTGGGGATGCGTTTTTTGAGATACGAAATGATGAGCTATCATGCTGGATGTATTTTTTTTTTTTTGTAAGGAGATTGTACTTCTCTACTTTTTCTTTCTCAATCTGGGTATCATATTGTAATTGGATGTAACAATAGCAATCTGGATGTACTTCTTACCATTTTTTACATCTGGATTGATGAAAACCTGTAAGTGTTTCTTTTCAATTTTTGTTTGAAACTTTATGCATCTGGATGTAATTATATATTGATCAATTTTCTTGGGATGCAGTACTATATTTGTTACATCTAATATGCGTTTGGACGTCTCTAAACTTTTTATATCTAAGTAAATTTTTGGAGCTGGATGTATTTTCTCTTTTGTTTTTACATCTAGAATGATGCTCGGTGAATTTATTTTCTTATTCTACATCAAGGATCTTGAAATAAGGTTGCCCCAGATTTATACGAAACAATAATGCATTCCTCAGATTTAGATGTAATTTCTTTCTCTTTTCTACATCCACCACTGTCAATTTTGTACATCTTCCATTGGAATCACAAACATTAGTATCTTTTCTACTATGTAACTTTTTGTAGTTAAACTACAACTTTTTACATGCCAATACTTAGTCTGAACTAGCTGAAGAAAAGGAAGAAATGGCAGATCCATTATTTTGTGCTTTATTTGTGTGAATTTGTAACCACATGACGTATTTTTTTTCACGATCAAGTTCTCGCTTTTTTGTCTCTTCACGGAGCTGGAAAATAAGAATGCGTCCTTCTACATGTGCGTGCAGGCGGCCGAGACAAAGTGGCGATCCGGGCAGAAAGAAACGTGCGGAACCAGAACTTTCCTAATTTTGGAACGGGAGGGATGTCGGATGGGTTTATTTCCATATTTGGGAGGGGCACTCTGTAAGACTATCCGGTGCTAGGGCACTGTGTAGCAATGCCCATAGATTTGGGGTGGTTTTAGCATGTTCCACCTAAATATAAAAATGCCCTCCCGGTGTTATTTCCCTTCTCTTAATGAAGAGGCATTAGTTGCTAAAAAAACAATTTGCAGTCTATTTTCAAATTATTCAGTAAAAAGTTCTAGAATATTGCAAGCTATTTGCGGGAGTGGTGTTTTGGAACATGGGTCCATATGCTCTCTATATTTTGAAATACATCTTACATATATTTTAAATTTAAAAAAATTGAAATTAAAAGTTCGCACGTACATCTTCACGTGCTAGATGCTAACAAAGTCGTTTCATAAAAAATCGACTTATCATGTGACGTGTGTAAAAAAGACAAAATTCAGTGCTAAAAATAATGCTTTTCACAAGATAAACTTTCTCTTTTTTATATAGACCACACAAAATATTGGTTTTTCGTGAAACTTGACGAACGCACGTATATTATGAAGATGTACATGTAGAATTTTTTGTCCAAATTTTTCAACATTTCGAAATATAATTTTTTATTAGAGGGAGCATACGCACCCGGTAGCCAAATTAAATTTCCGGCTATTTGCTCTCTAAGAACATTCTTAGTGATGAAAAATGGTGTACTACTCCTATTTTTCATATAAGGAAGCTCCTGAACACAGAGTGAAACCCAAAGAAAATAATAGTCTATCAAGGCAAAATAGTTGTCTATAAGGAAATCAAATGCCGAGTGTGGCAAAAAAAATTATCTATCGAAGAAACCAAACCGAGATTATGTCGCCTCTGTGCATTTTGCACAAACTGATCCTCAGCTTTTCCCAACTTTGACCTTTGACCTGCTATCTCGACTGGTTCCCAAGCTCGTGAAGCTCCCGGGCCAGCTCCTCCACCTCCTTCCACGAGCTCCCGCCTTTCCTTACGGCCGCCGTGGCCTGCTCGGCCAGCTCCCTCGCCCTTTCCTCCACGCCGTCCCACTCCTTTCTCCCAACGATCATGGTGTCTTCCAGCACGTGCACCAGCTCGTCGGCGCTTGGTGCCACCGCGAGGCCACCCCAGCACACCGGCACGGCCGCCCTGAGCTCGCCCACCAGCAGCCGCGCGTTGACGAACTGGTCGGCCGTCATCGGCCACGCCAGGATGGTCACCCCGGCCGCGGCCGCCTCCAGCACCGAGTTCCACCCGCAGTGCGTCACGAACCGCCCCACAGCACGGTGCCGCAGCGCCGCCATCTGCGGCGCCCACCCGCGGATCACCTTGCCCCTGCCGCCCGCCGCGGCGCGCTTCACGAACCCATCAGGGAGCACCACCGCCGGCCCGACCGCCCACACGAACGCCGCACCGGTGAGCTCCAGCGCAGCCGCCAGCGCTGCGGCGTGGGCCGGCTGCAGCACAGCCATGCTCCCGAAGCTGATGTAGAGGACGGAGCCTTCCTCCTCGAACCGGTCCAGCCAGGCGCACAGGTCGGCCGCGGCCACCGCCGTCTCCCCTCCGCGTTTTCCCCCGGCATCGGCCTCCGGCGCCAACGGCCCGACCGCGCGCACGGGGCGGAAGCCCAGGTCGGCGAGCGGCGCCTCCAGGTACGGCGCCTCGAGCCGCAGGAAGGTGTTGGTGACGAACGCCGAGCAGCCGAGGTTCCAGAGGAAGTTGCTCCGGACGCCGTCGGAGACCTCGTCGCCCTCCTCGTACATCCGGTACAGCATCGAGAGCTGCCTCCACGGGAACGCCGGGGCGCCCGGGAGGTCCGGGAAGGCGATGGGGCACTCCTCGTCTCCCTCGTCCTCGCGCTGGGGCAGCCGGCGCATGAGAGAGTGGAGCACGGCGGTGCCGTAGGCCGCGGAGGAGGAGAAGGCGATGCGCGGGACGCCGAGCTCGGCGGCGAGCGGCTGCGTCCAGCCGCAGAAGAAGTCGGAGAGGACGGCGACGACGCGGTCGGGTGTGTCGGACCGCGCGCGGGCCCAGGAGAGGAGCGGGCCGCGGAGGCCGGAGAAGGCCACGATGAGCGCGCCGAAGAGGGCCGGCGGGCAGCCCTTGGCGGACTCGAGGCCGGCGGGGAAGGCCGGGTGGGAGGGGAACGGGAGGGTGAGCGCGCGGACGGCGCCTTCCGGGTGGACGGCGAGGAGAGGGGAGAGAAGCGGGGCGGTGTCCGGCGTGACGACGACGGTGAGGCGGAGGCCGCGGGCGGCGAGGAGGGCGACGAGGTCCAGAAGCGGGATGGTGTGGCCCTGCGCCGGGTACGGTACCACCAGGACGTGTGGCGCTGGGGCAGTGGGGATGGCGGCGGTGCCGGCGGCTGCGGCCATCGGCATGGGAGGTTGGGCGTGCCGCGGAGCAGACCGTGAGCGGCGACCTGCGAGATGAGATGTCGATCTGTGTGCGTTTGTTTATGGGAAGCACGTACGTGATTGCGCTGAAGCGGGAGAAAGTGCTGACGTTCTTTTTTGCCAAATAGTGCTGACGTTTACTAGGCCAAGCAATGACACGTTGCTCTTCTATATTTTACACGCCAACACATTTGTACTACTCGTGCCTTGCAACGGATTAATATGTAATACTAACATAAATAAATGTCAAAAGTATGTTTAAATTTAAATGTATTTAGACATCTTTTAGTATATAGATACATCTAAATTTAGTTTTAGCATCCTTTTATGGACAAAGGGAGTATAATAATCTTCCACAAAATTACAATGTGCTTTTCTTTAGTAAAAACATGCATATATCACACCTATCCTGCACCCCTAAGTTTTTCCCCTATATCATTTAGGAAGAACAAAGATGAACCATATCTTAAAGAAGTTGTTTGAGGAGGAAGATGTAGATGAAGAAGAAGAAGAAGAAGAGAAACCTGAACAAGAAGTACCACCACCATATCTCTACGACACGGACAACAACATCTATTCGTTCGGAGGCAACATCGACAACATGAGAAACCTCACTGACTCCCTCCGCGACTCAACGTTGAACTTATCGCAAAACTTCGATCACAAGTTGGGGCCCCGCGAATTGCTCACCATCACCACAATAATCTACTACCTCCATCCCAACGCTTAAGGCTTATATTCTTTAAAAAATCAAACGAAGTAAAGTTTGACCAAACTTTTAGAGGGAATCTATGAACAAATATGATATTTTGTAGATAACATACGAAAATATATTTCATTATCTACCTAATGATATTGATTTCGTACTTTTCATGTTAATGTTTTTTGATAAAAACTTGATCAAACTTGACATAGTTTGACTTTTTGAAAAAAAAATATAGGCCTTAAGCATTGGGATGGAGGTAGTACCAAGCTGGTTTGCAAGAACCTAAGTTTGGGGAGGTTGTTGACAGTTCTACATCAAGAGGTGATGCATTTTTAATTTATTTTGTAATAATTTAGGTTTCACAATAGCATGAGAAATTTGAAACACTTGTGTTGGCTTCATCCTAACAATTTTATTTTTCATTTTTTTATTTTCGTTAAAGTTTTTATCCTTGTATTTGTCGCTTTTCTTTCTATTCGTTCTATCTCACACACAAAAACCAAAAAAGTAGCCTTTTATCTTCTCATGTTTTCCTTTTGGTGTTCCTACCACTTCTATGTTGCCCAAACATTACTGCGGGAAGGTTGAGCCTCTGGAGCTTTAAAAGAAAAGATCATACTGAAGAAATTTGTAAACTCATATATTTGAGGTATGTCTTGCCCCTCCCATCTCTAATTCTGGAATGCTTATGCTAGATTATTGGTAGTGCTAAGTATTTTTGTTTGGAGGAGTGCCTTAGTAATTATAGTTAAGTTTTATCAACTCATATGATTGGTTAAGTAGTTGCTACTCTATTTTTTCTTAGAGAAGCAAGTCTTGCCATTGAAAACATACATATATATATATATATATATATCTCTTATAAAGCAAAACACCACTAGAGGGTCATTTAAGTTGTCTATCTCAACATGTAAGCTATCCACATCATCCATTTTATTAGTCATCTAATTGTCCATGTCATCCCCCACTAATATTCATTAATAATCTACATGCAAGCCACATCATCTATTTTTAAGCCATCCAATTATCCACATCATCAACTTTTAGCCGCCAACTATATAACCATTTCAAGTCAGTTTTTTTTAAAGTTAGCCTCTTGACTATTTACACCAATTGAATCATGTATGTTCCTACAAATAACATCCTATTCCAATCAACTTATATCCTTTTGTTTTTTACAAAATAGAGTTATCGGAGAAATTCCCGCTGCAACGCGCAGGGTATCCTTCTACTTAAATAGAACATGAGAAAGTATCTCCTTATGATGACTTGAGTGTTGTAGTACTTTTCATAAGAGTCTGTCCTTACTAGTAAACTAAATTCCATATAAATTAATGATCTACTCGAATATTTTTTTAAAGCTAGTGAAACCCGGTTTAGCCGTAAATGAGATTCACGCCAAAAATATCTAAATAAAATGAGATATTGCTTTATGGGTGTCTTACCTAGCTGGCATATATGATGGACAACTTCGCTAGCCTTTAAGGTCATGCACTGTTGTGTGTATACTTCTTGGGTGTACCATCGACAGTGGCCCACAGATGGTGATGGTGGCATATGGCCCATCGGGCGGCCCAGTTGCTGTTGATCAAGATGGAGAAAGTCCAGTTCAGGAACAAGGAACCGGATCTACCGACCTACTTTGGAAGTCGGATCCGGTTCGGCCCATCAGGGGTAGCCGGATCTAGTACGGCGTAGGTGGATCCTTGACGTGCATGACAATGTAATGTTCCATATTTAGGCAAGATTGTATTCCGGCTAGGACTCCCCGTAGAAACCCTAGATCATGGCGCCTTTATAAGCCGGATCCGGGCCCTAGAGGCACAACCACAACTCATTGTAACAACGCGAAAGCGCCCAGATAATTCCAGACAAGCAGCAGTAGGCCCTGTCCTCGAGCAGGTGTTCCGAAGCTGGGTAAATCGCGTACCACCGTCCCGAGTGCTCTCTGCCCTATGGCTCCTACTTCTTCCCCCCTCCATGGGGATCCCTTCTCCGGGGTACCGTCGAGTAGGCAACGATAGTTGGCGCCCACCATGGGGCCAACGACATCTTGAGGCCGGAACCGGGAGGTTCCGCCATGGGAAGCTTCAACGACTCCATCGCAAAGGGGCGTGTTCTGTACGCCGGGAACTTTCTGATCGTCCCTCAGGACGAGTGTTGGATTCCGGCTAGGACCGACCCCATAAAGTTCTCCATCATCCCAATCGGCGGCACACACATCTTCATCGGAGAGACCGTCGATTCCGATGGAAGCGCTCTGGTAAGTAAAGGTGATGCAACCGCCGCTGAGCAGGACGCAGTCGCGAAGATCCGATCTGAGTCGTAGGAACTTCCTAAGGAAGATTCCGCTTTAGATCTGAAAAATTCAAAACCCACTGACGTGGGCATTACCCTTCGGGTAACTAATGTTGCACTACCTCTTGCGGCCCAACCACGGGCCCATGAAGGCACTCGATGGCCAGGTGGGCCACTACGTCAGTTCCGAAGAAGGATTCTTGAAGAACAAGACAAGGAAACGAAGAATACAAGGAAACTTTAGACCCAGGACTCTTTGTAACCTAGTCGTACCTGGACAGATCTCTCGAGACCTGGCTCCCAATATAAGGGCCAGGAGAGGGGCTGCAGGGACACACGCAATCATAGTAATCTTAGCCACCATAAGTCTAGAGCTAGGTCCTGCAGAACTTAGTCTCTCGACGAGATCATAGCCGAAACCTTCGGCACCCCATTGTAACCCGATATTTTCATAATCAAGATCAGACAGGCAAGACGTAAGGGTTTTGACAAGGTATCGACTTGTCAATGCCTACAAGTTGTAGACTAGGGTTTGTCGGAAGTAGAGGGCAAGTAGATCTCAAGGGTTTCAGCCGGAAAAGTACTCGACTGCTTATGAAAACTAGGGTTGCGTGAACAGTGACTCGATCCTCTCTTTGTCCCTCGACCCCCTCCTTATATAGGAGGCGGAGCCGAGGGTTTCGTATTACACAAGTTTACAGACTCCGGGAGACTCTCTG
The DNA here is from genome assembly GCA_030979885.1 of Lolium multiflorum. NCBI lineage: Eukaryota > Viridiplantae > Streptophyta > Magnoliopsida > Poales > Poaceae > Lolium > Lolium multiflorum. The sequence continues at coordinate 64,194,632 of CM061753.1, forward strand.
AGTTCAACCCGTAAAGTTACAAATCTCTTTACTTCTAATACAACTCTATCTTTCCTTAACAACTAATTGGGCTTCCAAACTTCATAACCTTCGACTTCATGGGCCTTCGGTAAACCCCGGGTACCATCTTCGGCAGGCCCATTGGGGATGCCTATGTCAGTAGCCCCGAGATTTTGCTTGAATCGGAGAATCAGGGAAAATCTCCAACTTTAATTATCATATAACTTCTTCGAGTTAACACATATCTTTAATAGAACAGTCATATATTGTACGGGGATAACGGTAATTGGGGCTAGTTCATCGACGGATAAGGTACTAGTTAAGCTCTAGTGGCAATCCGCAAAAACCTACTTCAAGATCACGTCCCTGGACATGATCTCGGAATCGCGTTTCGACATGTGCCGCTTAAGGTCTTACCAGATGTCAAGTTCCAGTCATTTTTATCGAGTACCTAACGCGTCCGTTAGGATTTTTCTTCGTATCTGTTGATACGGAAAAAAGTAGCAAACCGCCGTCAGAGACGGTGCCACGTCGCACAGGACGGATCCGGGGACTTACCTTCGCAAGTTTTGCGGCCATCAGAGATTTATTCGCGACTGAGGCGCTCTGAGAATATATTGTCGAGTGCTTTTTTCGGCTGATGGAATAGCTCATTTATTCGAGTCAACGGATGCCTTGTATATTTTTATCTTGTCCTCCCGATGGGAGTATATGAAGAGTTATTTGTATAACTCGAAATATACCAATAATGTTGTTTTTCCAAATTCATCGGGCACGTGAACAGCGTTCCCGATGGGAGTAGCCCCCGAGGCTACAGCCAAGTGCTTGGACTTGGTTGTAGGCTCACCATTTTAACACATTTTATTGCTATATTGTCATCTTTCTGCTATTTTTCTCGGGTGCGCGACCAGCGCTCCCGATGGGAGTAGCCCCCGAGCATATGGACAAATGCTTGCATTTGATCATAGGCTCTCGCCTATTCTTTCTTGCCATACCCGAGGTTTTTCTTCTTTCTAAAGTAGCCCCCGAGCATTTCCAAAAACTTGTATTTGATCAAAAGCTCTCGAGATTTTCATCACTTCCTCATTATCACCAATTTTCATAACACCGCAGCCAAAATTTCTCTTTGCTAAAGTGACATCAGTGCTGACGATAGCCACGACCGCGGTATCGGGAAAACGCGAGTTCTGTCTTGTCACTGACCCGTGGACCTAGAATCTGCAGCATGTTGACACGTTGCGCAAGTGGGGGACACATGTCCTACGCTTTTTCTGGCACGTGCGCTGTAGCGCCTGTCCAGTTCCTTCTCAGTGAAAATATATTATTACCCCTTGAACCACGTGTAAAGAATCCAATCCATTCTCACATCATCCGACGGTGCGTCGATTCGCAGATTGACTATAAAAGACCTTCTTCTTCCTCCGTTCTCCCCTTCGCTGCGCCGCACCTCTGCTTCTCTCTCTCCAAAATCCCCATTGCCAAATACGCTCCTGCGCCCGTGCTTACTTCCCTACTGCAGTCAACCCCACTGGATGCCGCTGCGGACTAGGCTCACCAAGCACACCTCCCCCATGGCGACGGAAGGCCTGCAGTCCTCCGAGTGTCAGAGATCTAGGATCTCGAATCAAGATGTGAACCTTCTCAAGAAGCTTGGGTTCACGAAGCAAGTGAAGACACTGATCTTCCCTGACGAGGAGAGCTACCCCACGCCACGGATTGGATACCGTGTAACTTTTGTCGATCACCTCATCCGTGGCCTAGCTACTCCGATCCACGAATTTCTTCGTGGATTGCTCTTTGTTTACGGTCTACAACTCCATCATCTCACCCCCAATTCCATCCTTCACATCTCCATCTTCATCACCCTCTGCGAATGCTTTCTCGGGACCCCTCCCAACTGGGGCCCGTGGAAACGCATATTTCTTGTCCGCCGCAACAGCTCCCACACCACCGCATACAATGTAGGTGGTGTAGTTATATGCGTCCGCCCAGATGTCGAATATTTCGATGTCAAGTTCCCTGACTCTGTTCAAGGGTGGCGCAAAAGATGGCTTTATGTCCAGGAGGCGCACAATGACGTGCATGAATACAATGTCGCTCCTTTTGATGGTGGCGAAAAAATCGTTCGTCGTTGTTCGTGGGACGCGGAAGCTTCCGATGAAGAGAAAACGGCGACTGATGCACTGATGAAGCGCATTCATGAACTCCAAAATACCCGCGGCAAAGAGCTGTCGGGTATTCAGATAACTGCGTACTTCCTTAGGATTAGGGTGCAGCCTCTTCAGGCTCGCAAGAACCCTCTCTGGATGTATGCTGGCGCAAAAGACGTGGATCGCTTCTCCAAGGATCTGTCGATAAAAGACTTGGAAAGGCTTGTCCGGAAGATTTCATCGCTGAGCAAGTAAGACACCATTCCATTATCTTGCCGCGTCGAGCCGTACAACAGCACCAACGCCCTCCCCAAGGTGAACTATTTTTGCCCTTCCGAGTTTTTAACATTTTTAGACTACTATTTTGCTGACTTCCCTTGTATAACTTATTGTCGACATATCTTGTCATCTTGTAGAAACATCAAGTTTTATCGTCTCTTCCTCCCCTTCCTGATGGCGGGGAAGTCGAAGAACTAACCGTCGTCACTGACGATAACCAGGGCACTTCTCGTCCTGAGAGTGAAGTTGCGGGTTCTCACAAATCCGCGGCTTCCTCTGAAAAAGAAAATGAAACCGAGGCTTCCGAGTCTTCGCGTTCGCTCCCTTCAGCTGCTTCCCCAAAAAATAAGAGGAAGAGGGAGGAGCTCGAAGATTCCGGCACCTCCAAAACGGGGAAATCTCCTGTCGAGGAGACTTCTCCCGGAAAAGAGGGGAAAGCCTTCAACCCTTACGACGAGACTCTTGTTAGCTCGTAAGTTCACATCGCCTTTTGTATTTTTTGCTATATTGCTTTTTCCGCATATCCTCATACTATATTTTGATGCGTAGTGGCGACGAAGAAGAGGACCCCATTGTTAATGTGACTGCTCACACGAGCACGTCACATACTTTGGTGCTTTCCGAGACTCGCCCTGCTACCGAAGAAACCTCGCCTCCTCAGCGGGATATAGGGAACTTGACTCCTCCCGGCAACCCCCGTGCCCCTTCGCCAAAGAAAGCGAGGGTTGAACCTGTCGAAGGATCAAACCTTCTGCCCGGGAGTTCGTCGACTTCTGCTCTGGATGATGTAAGTGGCCTTACCACCCATTTTTGCTGCTGTCTAACTTTTCTTCTTCTGGCTTTCTTATCCTTTTTTTCGTTTTCTCAGCCTCTGATGCAACAATTTATTCATCTTGGTACTCAATTTGTTGGGTACCGCGACCATGCGAATAGTTTGAAAGGTACTTCTCTTATCTCTTTCTTGTCGAACAATTTTTTCTTCGCTACTTTGTTGTAACTTTTGTTGCTGTATTTTACCAGAGGCTCTCACCAAAGCTAATAAGCGCGCCGATGATCTTTCTCTCAAGCTGGCAAAGAGCGAAAAAGCCCGTGAGAAAGCGGAGCTAGAATCTGCCTCAGTTGAGAGTCTTCGAAAGAGACTCCATGACGCTGAAAATGCTTTGAGTGAGCACACATCCCAACAGCTCGCTCGTGAAGCTGATATCGCCGCTCGCTTGGAGTCGCAAAATCGACGCTTTGTCAGTAAGTACTCATCACTTTCCTCGCGTTGTCTTTAATTTTTGTGCATGCTTGTCAGTAATCTGGAATTTGCTTCAGCAGGGGAAACGAGCCAGGAATATCAACTTGAAAAGCCCGAACATGATTGCCTCCTCGACGCCCTTTCTCTCCTCGAAATTTATGGGGACGAAGTGCGCCAGAGCATCTCTGATGCCAAGGCGGCATTTTCGCGGCTTTTCCCCTACTTCTTCCCGAAGATAGATGAGCCCAACACTTTTGCTGCGCTTGCCAAGCACTTCATTCCGAAGGAAGATCTTGGGCTAGCTCTTCGGCAAGAAAACCTGAAGATTGGCGTTGAAGGCACCATTGCATTGGTTGCCGAGAGCCAACAGAGCGTCGACTGGGCGAAGGTTGGTGACGTGAAGAATATGGAGACGAAGAAGTGGCAGTCAATGATCAAGGCTGCCAAGCCAAGCTCGAAGAAAATCCTCTCCTTCCTCGGATACAAACCAACTCCTTCCCCTAGTGCTTCAAAGCCGGAGGTCAAGTAGACCAACTTGTCTCTGATTGTCTTTTTTCTTCTTCTTTTGCTAGTGTCGCCGTAGCAGCTTTTGCGACAGTTTATTATTGGTTCTCTAGGAACCCTCTATTTTGTAACGCGCGTGTAAATATTCAAAATGAATCAATGAAGTGATATCTTGCCAAGTTATTGATGTCGATGTTTTCTTTCCAGTTGGTTTTTGACAACTATACCGCGGCTCCTCGTCTCTCAAATGCCATGCCCGCTTCTTCCTTCTCGAAGAAATCTTCCGCTGATAATCTCAATGAGGATTCTTCGAGTGGTGACCCAGGTCAGAATTTGAATGAACTACGGCAACAGCTTCAGGCGAGAAGAAGCAAGCACTTATAGTAATGGAGCAGTCGCGAAAGTCGTCCGAGAAAGAGAAACAAGCGCTCCAACAGGCCCAGGAAGCCATAACTTTAAAAGAAGCTGCTGTCGCTGAAGCTGCCCAGGCTACCTCTCGAGAAGATTATATGCTTCAACTGATGACTGACGCCAGCCTGGATATGGCGGGTATGCTTCTTTGACCGTTAAGTCCTTTTACTTGCATGCTGACTGTCGCTTATTATGATACTTCTGTCGAGTAGGTTCTTTTTTGGATGCTGATGCCGAAAACCAACGGGTTGATGCGAGATCCAACACACTTATCAAGCTTGCTCTGGATCATGGCTCCAATTTTTGGTCTACGCCTGACCGTACTCGACAAATTGTCAGATTCCAAGACCGTGCAGGCCAGGTCCAACAATACCTTGATTTTTGCACTAAGACTTTGGCCATGGTCTACAATGCTATGTTCCCGCGAAATATTCAGCCCAAGACGCTTCCTGAGTTGATGAACAAGTTCAAAAACGCTCAGCAGATCCATGGTTTTGTAAGAGCCCAGTTGGTAGCTGGCGCAAGATTTGCTCTGATTATGCTGCAAATTCGTCACTCGAAGTTGGATATGACCAAGGTCGTTGAAGTTGTTCATGCCAAGTTGAAGGGGCGTCGGAGACCTGTCGACAAAATCAATGAAAAGGTGACACCCGTAGCAGAGGATATGATCGATGATCTCCTGCGGATGGATGCTGACTTTTTCATGGAGGGTCATTATGCTGACTTCATGGGTGCGTCTGCCGATGAAGATAGAGTCAACATAGATAACCTGATGTGTCGTGAATAAAGATTTGTTTTGTCCTGTCGAGATTTTTCCTTGTGAAGAGGCCCTGTATGTAATCAACCCTGTGTATATTTGTAGAATAACTTGTCTATTTTTTCCTTTCTTAAAGCCCCCGAGCGTTTCGGTGACTACTATTTTTACTGGTTTTGCGAGGTGTTTTGAACCAAGGCAAATAATTTTTATTGAGTGTATATTGTATTTGTGGGTACGAGCCTCCGAGCCTGTCGAAGAAAAAAGATGTATATCACCAATATCTTTACTATATTGCAGCACCGCGAGTCCGCCTCATTAAAAACCTTCCAGCCCCACTCGGTGCCCTGAAAGGAAAAGAGTGCGTCTGAAAACTCGCGGGCGTTTCAGTACATTGTATGTTTACATAGAAGACTATATTTCGGCTTAAGCGTAGAATTGCCTAAGCTGCGCCACGTTCCAGGGATTTGGCTCCGCGATCCCTGTCTTCTTGTCCTTGATTCTGTATGCTCCTCCTTCGATAACTTCTGTGACGATGTATGGTCCCAGCCATGGCGACTCGAGTTTTTCATGGCTGTCTTGTGTAAGCTGAAGAACTAAATCACCGACTTGGAAGGATCTTGGTCGCAATCGTCGACTGTGATAGTTTTTTATATCTTGCTGATACTTGGCGACTCTGGAAAATACTTCGTCACGAGCTTCGTCAGTGCATCCACATCGTCTTCCAGCGCCTTTCTCGAGGTTTCTTCATCAAACTCCGCCACTCTCGGGGAATTGTGTTCTATTTCTATCGGCAACTGTTGACTGCCAAAACCCACCGGCGGGCAGCGGCCTGTCAACACAGTGTAGAGCCGGGAGGAGCCTGGCTGGGCTGGGCAGAGGACCCCTCCGGCGACGGCCATGTGCTCTTACGGTCACACGCGGCGTCAGGAAGTGCAGGCGTGCCACCTGACCTGGTCGGAAGGTGATGGGGATGCCTCGCTTAGTTCTGCATGGCATACACGTAAACATTAAATACGAGCCTCGATCGGCTCTGGGTTATCTGTGAATCGGCTCAAAAAGTGATCCACCATGATTCGTCTGGGTGCCTGAATACTTGGTGATCCTGTGATCAGATATAGCTAATGAGATCTACGATGATTGGGGTTTCACCGCATAATCGGATCATCCTACTCCAGGATTGGGCCTCGCGGCCACGTACGGTGCTCATAAGTGATCCTAAAGGCCTAAAAACCAACATGGCGTTGATCCTCGGAACATCCTGTTTAGGACACGAAACGCCACCTACGTCAGTTGGATCTATCCCCTTTGTTAACTATTGCAGATATTAAACTAATCCTTAAAAAAGAGCAATCGTAACGGATCAGATCTACTAGATGATGGAACAAACGGTGCCCCACAAGATGGCGTGAGGCGCTGAACATCCCAGGGCTTACTACGTAAGCATGTTATACTGTTTAACCCTAACACATCTATGATAACTACGTTGCTAGCCATCAAAAAGGCTTCGGTACGAGCAACGCATGAACAACGTGGAGGCTTGTGCTGCCTAGATCAGATGCGATCTAGGCAGCATGTCACTTACCTGATTGAAACCCTCGAGACGAAGGAGTTGGCGAAGATTGGTTTGTTTTTGGTTGAACGTGAGTTGTTGTTTATTCCATAAACCTAGATACATATTTATAGTCCGGGGACTTTCTAATTCGAACGTGCACCTAGCCGTGAGTAAAACTCTAACTTTTAATCTAAGATACGATCTACTATATTACAGATACATGGGCCATTCAGCCCCACTTCGTGTATAAGGCCAATTCTTGTTCTTCCTTTCATGTATATCTTCAAGTCTATCCCAATCGTGGCCCACCTCTGATTGGTCAAATTACGGTGATAACACATGCCTGGTTTTGGAATTGGTAATTCCAAAATACTCTGTTTTCTTCGTCGGGTCATGTCGTGGCGGAACCGTTGCGTATCTTCATCATGATGTCCGCCTTCTCAACTTCTCCCGCGTGATGCGAGTTTTCTCTCCCCCAGAGCACCACTTCTCGAGCTTCTGTAGCATTGAATTTCCACTATATCCCCTTTTATTTAACCGCCATGAACAGTTCTCCTCTGCATCTCCTTCGCACGGCACTCCAACCCTCCTGCCACCATGTCTTCCTCCTCCTCTGCTCATCGGGTCCTTCCAGCCAGTCCTCCACATCCGTGAGCCGACGCCGGATACAACCGGCAGAGGTCATGCAGCTGAGGAACATCCGCCGCGCATTGCTGACCGGGGAGGAGTCAGGCCTGTTCTCCATGCAGTCGAGGCGACCAGTCTCGACGGATGGGGAGAGCGACCTCCGCTTCCTCGCGTCTCGGCGGCGGAGGAGGAGGCGGCGGCGACAGCTTCTCCTGCGACTTCACCTCTTCCGGGGGAGGAGGCGGGAAGAGGAGGAGGGCGGCAGCGAGGCTCTGGAAGCGAGCCGCCGATAGCCCGGTTCACGCCTGGCCGAGCAATCTTAGCGACCGACAGCGGCGAGGCCGATCGCGACGAAGACGAAGACAACGAGGGCGGTCGGCGGCCATTGGGCAGCCAGGGCCCCGGCCAGGGCTGCGCCGACGATGCATGACGCGGCGGCAGCGAGGCCGGTGATATGGCCCTTAGATAGGATCCCTAACATAGGGCAGTAGTAGTAGATGGGGCAATGTATCCCTGGCACTCCTTTGAGAGCAATCAGCTCTTCATGTAGAAATCTCGCCTATCAATGAAGAACTTTTTCCCCTGTTGATTTTGCCCGATTTCTTAGTTTAATTGGCGATTCCTTCTCCTCACGGCCTTGCCGGTTCGTCCCTTTGCCAATGCGTAATGAGCCGATAGCAACGCGGCCCTTTGAAATCACCCCTTCCCCTTCAACGATGATTTTCTGAATCAGCGGAAAATGCGGATTTTAATTAAACACTGAACTTTCAACCAAACTATAATCTTCTTCAGCATTCATCATTGTGAAGAAAGGTTGCAATGAAAGGATCAGCCGATGGTATCCCCATTGGCTCTTTAAACAGAATATCCTCCAAGCCTACGCCCCCCAGGCGACTCGAGCACTGCTTTGCCCCGAGGAGCCTTACTCGAGGCGAATGTCAGAGAATGCGCCACAGCGATCCTCTTTCTTCCTCCGACAGCCGATAATCTTCCGTTTCAGCTGAACTAGCCCCAAAGATTGGAAGTCCTTGACAAAACGGTATAGGAACCCGGATCGGCTCGAAGCAGCTGAAGAAGTTTCCATTGTCTTATTCCCTCGAAGCAACAGAAGGCACCACAGTGGTATTTCTCCATTCTAAGAGTGATGCACGCCGAGCTGTAAGTTTTTTTTTTTTTTTGACGATTCTCTCCTATGAGCCCCCAGTATTCATTGCACACATGTACCCCTGCATTGAATTTTGTACGTCGGCTCCGGTAAGACCAATGTTGATTTTCCCTGACTCATCAACCGACGTAAAACCGCTGCCCAGTAGATCAATGTTGAACACAAGCAGACCATGTGGTGAGGATAATTTTGGCCGATAGCTGGAATCAGCCTCCATATTGATTGAAGCGCTCAGTGAAGGTTCTGTAATGTCCCTTCATAGACCTTTGGGGCCGATCACAAGGATCAGCCTTGCCACGTTTGCTCATTGCTTTGTTCTTGCTACTCGGTCAGGCCAGTGGATAAGACCAGCCCAACCTCATCCTTTGTCATGTCGATGCATCGCAGTCGTCCAAGTTGATGCCCGAGAGTGGTTCTTGGCCTGATGCCTCCCAAATGCCCATGCCGGCTGTTGAAATTTCGGCTGAATCATCGGCGTGGACGACTTCTACCTCATCTCCATCCCACTGTATCAGGCATTGGTGCATCGTGGATGGAATGCAACAGTTAGCGTGGATCCAATCTCTTCCTAGCAGAACAGCATAGGTGTGCTATCAACGATGAAGAACGTTGTAGGGATAGTTTTCCTTCGGTCGAGATCCACGTTCCAGAACTCCTTGTGCCTCAGGCTGGCCGTTGAAATCGCTCAATGTTACGTTGGTCTTGATTAAATCCGAGCTAGAGCGTCCCAGCCGACGTAGCATAGAGTACGGCATGATGTTAACTGCCGCTCCGGTGTCCACCAACATCTTATTTACAGGCCTCCCATCGATATATCCTCGCAAGTACAGGGCCTTCAGATGCCTGTAGCTCCTATCTCGTGGCTTTTCAAAGATAACCGGCCGTGGACCGCAGTCAAACTCACGGATATCTCATCTAACCCTGGAGCACTGAACTCCGAAGGGAGGATGAACACCATGTTCGTGCCAGCCGATGTTTCATCATCGGCTCTCCTTTGTTTGGGCGCCACTCCATTTTCCGTGGACGACCCTCTTCATCCAGGGCTCGTTGAACTTTGCAGCCAGGTCAGGCCGTGCCTTCCTTAGCGTGTGCAAGTATAACCTTTCGGCTTCCTCCGGGCACAGCACCGCTGAACCCTGCGTTTTTGTGAACGGCTGAGTCGAGTCGGGGCACCACGCGGACGGTGTGCACAGCCTTCTTCTTCTTCTAATCCTCGTCTTCGGAATCCTCAAGATCTGTCCTGACTCAGCACGTTTGCTCTGTGGCGGGAGAGGCCCTAGGCGCTTGGAACACAGACACGTTGGCTGCCTCCTTCTTCTTCTGGTTGCATTCCGGGCAATTGCCGATTGTGGGCAATCGGCTCATTCCTGAATCCCAGCGGTGTCTGAAGAAAGGGCAGTCCCAGTGTCTCGCGTTGTCATCTTGCTCCCTTGATGTGTCCGTGGCATGGCGCTCGTGCTACTCCTCCTCATCGCGATCACGCCGACGATGTCTTCTGGCTTCTCCAGCCAGATGATCTCCTTCATCATCATAGTTGGACCGTCGGCGCGTTGGTCATATTGACTCACATATTTGTTGAGGAGGTGATCAGAGAGAGGTAGTTGATATCTCATATTCTTCCTTTCTCCCTCGCTGACGTGACGCTTGCCATCATGATGGGACCGATCGCGTGGAGGCGGCCGACCTCCTCTGTATCCTTGTTATGAGCAGCTGCCCTCATCTCCATCTTTGCCAGAGTGGTGCCCGGGTCCTACCATGTTGATGCTGAGCGAGGATCCTGGGGCAACCCTCAGGGTAGGTGACTTCCACCATGTTAACGGCGGGAAAGGGTTGGGTGCCGACCTTCATGGCGTACTGGTTGAAAATTAACGCCCCTTCTCTATCGCCGCTTGGATGTGCTGACGCCACACCCTGCAGTCGTTGGTGGCAGGAAAGCGAGTTGTGGAATTTACAGTACGGCTTTCCGTTTAGCTCTTGCGCCGTGGGGAACTTGAGACCTTCAGGAATCGTCAACTGTTTCTCCTTGAGCAGGAGGTCGAAGATTTGTTCAGTCTTGGTCACGTCAAAATCAAATCCCCTGGGCGGCCCTGGTGGCTTCACCCATTTGCAGGACACGGGGGTTCCTCCCCGAGTCCACTCAGCCACTGCTACTTCTTGGTCTCCCGCAGGCACTTCACCTTCCTCTGCATCGACCATGACTCACACTGCAGCTTGAACTTGTCTTGTTCTGGCAGATGCAGGTGGTGTTGTTCATATGCGATAGTTTCTGAACCATGTGCGCGAGGGGGATAATCTGCTTGGGAGGCCATGTCCTTGAGCTGTGTTGCAAGGCCAGCTACTGCCAACTCGACTGCTTCCTTTTCAGTTATACGAACCAAATAACATCGGTTCCTAAGATTCCTGAAGCGCTGGATGTACTCTGTCACCGTTTCTCCGCGCTTCTGACGTAGTTGTGCTAGATCGGCAATGCTGGACTCGGAAGCTTCTGAATGGTATTGCGTATGGAATTGTTCTTCCAATTGCTTCCAAGACCGGATGGAGTTTCTTTGGCAAAGAGGTATCTGTCCAAAAGCCGATCCATTGAGGACGCAGAAAGAGCCTCACGTAGCTGATCCAAGAGCACGAAGCCGGTCCTGGATTGCCAAATATCGGCCGACGTGCTCGATGGAGCCCAGGCCATCTGATCCCCGCGAATTTGGAGAAGTCGGAGGCGATATTTAGGTGGCAGCGGGATCATCTCGTACTCGTTGGGGTACGGCTTGGTAGCGGGTGCCTTCTTCCCGGCACCATGCCGAACTGGTCTCTCGGTGTAGATGCCCCGATGCGATCCCGCTGTCAGCCCGGGCCCTGCTGCGGGAGTTGCACTACGAGAGGTCGACAGGTGGCGTACTTAGCTAGCCATGTTTGCTTTTCCAGCTCTGAGCCAACTGCTGAGCTCTGGAGGTTCGTTGGGGTGGCGTACTTAGTTAGCCCGTCACCGCTTTTCAAGCTGCATCGGCGACGTTCCTCCACGTCTTCGCGAGTCCCTACCCCGATGTTGGCCTGGTTTTGAGAGTGCCCAGGTGCCACAATACGGCACATACGTGCTGCAGCGTATCCTTCGAGGATCTCTTGGGCGCCTCAGCCAAGAGCTGGTAGTCACTAGGGTCACCACCAATCTTGTAGACAACGAATGCGTGTAGCCGGCCTTCCTTGGTGCTGCCAACGCATATGGCAGCGGTGGACGGGACTGGAGCGGCAACTCTCCTTGATGCGTCCCGGGCTGAGTCTGGCGGCGATGTTTGGTGGCTCATGATCTCTGGATCACGCGCTGACCGAGCAGTAACACGTTCGGCAGTTTCAGAGTGGCGGTGTAGTGAGTGAGCCACCAAGTAGTTGATCTCTGCCCGTAGGCCACAGTTGCGTTCCTCGGCCGGGCAGAGATCTATCCCATGAGTGCACCTTGAGGGTGAGAATCCCTTCCATCGATGCCATGGGAACGGGTTCCTCTGAAAAGAGCCGATGAGGTCGGCCTCGAGGATGACCTTGATCTCGTCGTATCTCTTCTTGAGCTCGTATCAGGCAGCTCCTCGTAGGTGACTGGCGTGCCGTCCGCCCTCTCATCCCAGATGTAGATGGCGATGTGGTTCGATGTAGACGATTGTCCCATAAGTGTTTGAAATGTGTTATTCAAAACCCACCGTGAACAGCGGCACTGTCCTTTGAGTGTAGAAGCTAGGAGGAGCCTAGAGCTGCCGGCTGGTGAGACCCCTCGGCGACGACCGGCAATGCTCTTCACAGTGCAAGCGTGCGAAGTGCAAGGCGTGCCACGACCTATGCCTGAGTCGGGAAGGTGATGGATATACGCTTAGTTCCTGCATGGCATACACGTAAACATTAAATACGAGCCTCGATCGGCTCTCAGGTTATCTGTGAATCGGCTCAGGCGATCTTATGTTCATCCTGAGGTGCACGAATAGCAGTGATCTGCTTGATCCCAGAATATAGCTAATGAGATCTACGACGATTCAGGTTTTCACCGCATGTCGGATCATCCTACTCCGAGTTGAGCCTCGCGGCCACGTGCGTGCTCATACGCCGATCCTAAACAAGGCCTAAAAACCAACATGGCGTTGATCCTGGAACATCCTGTTTAGGACTTGCGACCGCCACCCTACGTGCCGGGATCCTCCCCTTTGTAGGCCTAACTATTGCGGATATTCAACTAATCCTTCACGGAGACAAAGGAGCAATCAGCGCGGATCAGATCTACTAGATGATGAACAAGCAGGGTGCCGCCCCCACACCCGAGATAGGCGTGAGGGCGGCTAGACATGCAAGGGTTGCACTACGTAAGCATGTTATACGACGAACTATAACACATCTATGATAACTCGTTGCTGCGCCTCAAAGACGCTTGATCTGAGCAACGCATGAACAACGTGGAGCTTGTGCTGCCTAGATCGCAAGATGCGATCTAGACAGCATGTTGCTTACCGGTAGAAACCCTCGAGACGAAGGAGTTGGCGATGCGCCGAAATTGGTTTGTTTGGGTTGAACGTGAGTTGTTGTTTATTCCATAAACCCTAGATACATATTTATAGTCCGGGGACTTTCTAACTTGGGAATAAACCTTGCACGAGTAAAACTCTAACTTTTAATCTAAGATACGATCTACTATATTACCAGATACATGGGCCATTCAGCCCCACTTCGTGTGTAAGCCAATTCTTGTTCTTCTTTTCATGTATATCTTCAGTCTATCAATCGTGGCCCTTTCATTCGGTCAAATTAAGGTGACCATGACAACACTACCTCAGCTCCATGAACTAGAAAAAACGGAGTTTCCTGTGTTGCTAGCTGTGTTGGGTGTTGTTCATATGCTCCATAGCACGCTGGGTAATTCCTACGACCAAGTGTGCTCCGGGCTTTTCAATAGTGCCATAGAGCTCTTGATGCCGTTCTTGGATATTACCGTTGCTTTTCTCGACTTGACCATTGTGGTTTTGAATTAGCATGGCGATGCAAGTAACGAATGCTTGATGCCTACTTACTGCACAATAAGCCTTGAATTCCTTGAAGTGAAGTTGCTACCATTGTCTGTGGCGATGCTATGAGGAACTCAGAGCCAGAAAAGCGATGCTTTTAACGAACATTTCTTGATCACTGCGTCCACAGCAGGTGTAGTTTTGCCTCCAACCCACTTGATAAACTTATGCGACGCTCGAGCATATACTGCGTATCCTCCTGGCCGTACCTTGTGCAATTTACCCCACCATATCAAAGACCCCATTGGCCAAGACATTGCGACGATGGTAATTGGCATCCAGTTCTCTTTGCGGAGAATGAGGTTTTGCGGCAAACCTTTGACAGGCATCGCAAGTGCGTACTATTTCCTTTGCATCCTCAATTGCTGTGAGCCAATAAAACCCTGCTCTGAAAACCTTGGTTGCTACGGCTGCTTGCGTGGTGTCCGCATACGCCCTCGTGTACATCCTTTAAAAGCACTCGACCTTCTTGTGACGCACCACTGCAAGACTCCCGATATACTTCTCTTATAAAGCTCGCCACCACTGTGAAGGCTTTGGACCGTCGAATAATTCGCCTTGCATCTCTTTGGATCTTTGGGTACTTCCTTCCTTACGATATATGCGATATAAGCTTTGCCCTTACAAAGGGATTTGTACCACCATCACCTCATGCGACTCTTCTTCATCTTCCGATATACTTGCTTCTGTTGTTGCTGGAGCCCCCGAGCCTTTCTCGACCTTTTCCTTTCTCTTTGGCTGTTTCCTTGCCTTGGTCGATCTTTCACTTATCTCCTCACAAAATACACCGGGTGGTATTGCTAAACACTGTGACCTGATGTTTGCCAAAACATCATCTTCATCATTGCTGAGTCTACTAACATGATTTACCTCACATCCGTTGAAGAGTCTTTCTAACTCATTGTATAACTCCTTGTATGCTATCATCTTTGTCATTGGCTAGCGTCATTAGTTCATCACCTGTTGAGTCACCAGTGGAGTCGCCGAATATTTTTAATCGGGTCGCACCGCGCCTTTGCCATCTTCATCCCATGTATCGGTAACCGTGTACTCTGCCTCGTTGTTAGAGGCGTTAGGGAGGCTGATCATCCGCGGTAACCACTTTAACCTCTCCTTGAGGGTAAAACTAATTATCACGCTTTGCTCCGAGCTCCTTCTAACCTTTGGACCCGTCGAAATTCATAGTCCAAGTTCTCGACAAATCAGGGGGTCCCGTATTTTGCAGCTCCATCCACTGCGATGAAGTCTAGCAATATCTGCGACTTTAACCTTTCTTTTTTCATATGTGATGTCCCGAGAGGAGCTCTACTTCCCCAAGGAGACACGACCCGTAGCTTCAGGGTTATTCAATATATTGGACAAAGGCGCCTCATTGACCACTATTATTGGGTGTGCCGAAAAATAGTGTCGCAACTTTCTTGCTGTTGTGAAAACTCCATATGCCAACTTCTGATAATGCGGGTATCGTTGTTTTGAAGGAGATAAAACTTCGATGAAGTATACCGGCCTCTGTGCTCCATGGAGTTTTCCTTCTTCTTCGCGCTCAACCACAAGTCTTGTCTTTGACCACGAGATGTGGCCGTGATATACAACGGAGAGGTTTTTTTCCTTTGGTGCTACCGATATTGGTGGTGTCGAGATTGTGCGCTTGAGATCTTCGAAAGCTCTATCTGCTCATTCGAACTTTTCTCCTTGCTTAATCAAGGCGTAAAGCAGCAACGCCTTTTCTCCTTGCACGGTGGCGCAAAGCTGCAACTCGTCCGGTTCGCTGACTATCTCCTTTAACTTTGTTGGCTTCCGCATCGTCACGATGACTGAATTTTTCTCTAGGTTAGCCTCGATTCCTCTTCGACCACTAGGAACCCGAAAGTTCTCCCGCAGGGGCCTTGGCGGCTGCCGTGGATTTAGCTTGAGCAGAACTTGTGAGGTTGTGAAGGTTTCCCTGAGATCATCGATCAAAGTTGACCCTTCTTTGTTGTTATGACGACATCGATCAATGTACACCTTAACGTTCTTGCCAATCTAGCATTGGCAGAGCATTTTTGCATCAATCGATGCTGATATTTTGCACCATGCTTTTCAACCGAAGGGTATTATGTGGGGGATGCATGAGGGGTAATGAAAGCTGTTTGACTTCATCTTCTTCTTTAGTGAATCTAGTTGTAACCGAGAAATATGCATCAGAAGGAAGAGACGTTCACAACTTTGCGTAGGAGTCGATAATTTGATCGATCCTTGGGAGGAAAGTGATCCTTTGGACAATGTTTATTGAGACACGTGAAGTCGACGCATGCGAAGGACCTCTGTGTTTTTCTTCGGGACCACACGGGTTTGCTACCCACGTGGCTTCTGTATGTTCTTTGATGAATCGCTTCTCTGAGTCGATTAATCTCCCGACATAGCTTTGCGGTTTGGTTAGAAAAACGCAAAGGTTGTTTACTTGGTCTGGCCAATGGATCCAAGTTAAGGGGTGCTCGGCATGTTCCCAGTACTCCTGGCATGTCAGCTGGACACCATGCAAAGATTTCGAGCGCTCACGGAGGAACTCGACACGCGCTTTCCTATTTGGGTCCATGTTTGTGGTGATAGCTATCGTCTTCTTGGGATCTGTCGGGTGTATTTGTACTTCCTTCGAGTTCTTGGTTGTATCAAAGGTTGGTTCTTTGAGAGGCCTCCCGACATCTAGCAACACGTCGTAATCTGTTGTCAGCTTTGACGCCATGTATTCTGCTTGCATCCCGAAAGTTCCTGATAGCCGGTGAAAATCCTTGCCGCACTTGTCCGCTAGCGCAAAACTGTCTTTCACTGTAATTGGTCCCTTAGGTCCAAGGAGTCGCCACAACAAGTATGTGTAGTGTGGTACTACCATGAACCTAGCATATGCGGGTCGTCCCAATAAAGCATGGTACTGTGATGGGAAATCCACGACTTCGAATTCCAGCCTTTCTATCCTGTAATTCTCTCGGGTTCCAAAGCGACACAGAATTGATTTCCCCAGTGGATAACTTGGCTTATGCGGTGTGATACCATGGAAACGCGTATCCGTTGGTTTTAAGTTTGCCAGGGATATATTCATCTTCCTCAATGTACGTATCTGCGTACATAAGGTTTAGACTGCTGCCTCCATCTATAAACACTCGCGATACGTCGAATCCTGCGATCACCGCTGGTAAGATTAAAGTTGATTGCCCTGGTCGAGGAACTTGCTGCGGGTGGTCGGCTATGGTGAAGCCAATGTCATGTCCCGACCAATTCAGATACTCTATTGTTGGTGGCGGCATCTTCTCGGCCATGAAAACTTGTCGCGAAATTACTTTCTGAGCTCTATTAGATGGCCTGGCTTTCTGAATCATCGAGACCGCACCGTTGGTGTCGATGTAAGGCGGTGGCTGTGGAGCTGCCGCTATTCGTAACTGATGCCGATTTTCGTCCGTAATTGCGGGAGGAGGTGGAAGATAAACCTCACTCTTTGGCCCCTGAGGGTATCTGTTTGTTGCCTGTGCGTTGGCATGTCCTGCAAATCTGTTCAATGCCTGCAAAGTTCGACAGTCCTTCACAAGTGTCGACTGCCTCTTTCCATTGTTGTCGAGATAAAAGTGCATTTGGCATGGTCCGTTCATCATATCTTCGGGAGATATGTATGGCCTTTGGAACCTTGGACCATTATTTTGCCTATTTGGACGTGAGCCGTCCTTGTAGTCGCTGCACTGCTCGCTACTATTTTGATAATCATCGCGATTGTTTCCTCCATTATTTCCTCGAAAACCAGCCGATATTTGACCTGGAGCATCGTAATCTGAGAACTGTCGAGGGAATCGTCGTCTATTTTGAAAATTTCGACTACAGTCTTCCTCAGGCGACCTTTGCCGTTTGTTGCGAACAGCATCTTCTCCGTCCGCCCACCTATTCGCTATTTCCATGAGTGCTGCTATTGTCTTCGGGTTGGTTCTTCCCAAATCCTCGACAAAGTCCCTCCTTCGAATACCAGCAACAAATGCATCTATCGCTCTCTCGTCGGATATATTTTCTGCCGAGTTCTTGATAATGTTCCACCTCTGGATATACGTTCTCATTGACTCGTCGTATTTCTGCCTGCAAGCCCTCAACTGCTCCAATGATGCAGGCTTCTTGCACGTGGATCGAAAATTCTTCACGAATATATCATCGAAACTTTCCTAGCTGTCGATAGACCCAGGAGATAACTTCTTTATCCACAATCGTGCAGCACCACTTAAGTGTACTTTAATGCTCTGCATCGCTGTTGCTCTAGTTCCGCCCACTAACTTTACCGTCTCGAGATAATCAATTAGCCAATCCTCAGGATCTTGTGATCCATCGAATTTTTTATAACTATCGGGTAACTTAATCCCTGATGGAACTCGAGTTCTACGGACTCGTCTCGTAAAGCACGGAAGTCCGCACATATCTTCTTCATCAACCTCTGGCGAGTGCCGACGTTCCCTTCTTTCTTGTCGCGCTCTGTCCACTCTTGCTTGCGTTGTTGTGTCTCTTGCCCCACTTGTTCTCGCGGGATCTTGCCCTGCTGCAGCGTGTCGTGGACTATTTTGCCTTGCGGATCCTTCGGGAGGCGTGCTCCTGCCATGGCCATGTTATATAATGCTTCTCTTGGATCTCCGGGAGGTGGCCTGGATGCGAGGATGAAAACTTGTGTCGCCATGTATCCAGCTTCTGGTGTTTTGGGAATAATATTCCCCCTCGTGTCAATCGACATAAAGGACATATCGAGGTTTTGAACTAAATTCTCCTGTCGGCCCAGGTATATTTTGGCGAGATCTTGCTCTGTTTCGAGCTGCTCTGTATCTCCCGAAGTACCTGATTGTCGGCTCAACTCCGCCCTTCACCTGTAGCCATGGAGGCCGGCACCTCTGTCCAGCTCAATTTTGTTTTTCGAGCCCAATGCAGGCGAGTCTATATTGATATGCTTGTAACTCTTGTACAGCCGTTACAGTCAATGGCTCCGTGCCATCAATAGCTCTTGGAACTCTATCCCACACTGCCTGCGGAAATTGCACCATCTCTCGTGTTCTAGGTCCGATATATTTGGTGCCCAAACCTCGCATAAGATCCGCGGGGTCGACATACGGATTTCCCGCGTCATCGAAGTTCTCTGATGTCTCCTCTTGTGGGCGACTTGTATCTTCAATTGCATAGATTTGATGATATTTTGAACTTTGATCTTTGTCGAGATTGGTGATACCGTCATATAGATCGGTGAAGACATCTCCAACAATAGTGGATCTATCGATGAAGTTGAAGCTGTCGACGCTGTCCGAGTCGCTGCTTATATTTGAGTCCGCAGACGACCCAACGGATATGTTGCTGAAGATTTTGACGAGTTCTCCGCTTGAGGCAAGCTTGGTGGAGATTGTTGACGAAACCTCCTCATCGTCGGTCTCGAACGATGGTAGCGATCTCGACGAATCGGAATCAGCTACACCCGATCTCGACGAATCCGATGTTGCGAGACGATGAGATCCCTCCTTTCCAACGCGGAAGTGGAACCTTCCGAACGCCATATCCATGGGCTCCTCCAGATACGCATATGCATCCAAACGGGAGGGCGGGTGAGGAACAAAATCGACTAGAGCGGTTTCGATCTGTTTACCTCGATCCATCGCTTTGCTACCGAAGATGTTGATGATGTCGAACGTGCCATCGAGATCGGATCCTTGCGCCTCTAATTCCCACGAGGACGGGCGCCAATTGACAAGGTATTGACTTGTCAATGCCTACAAGTTGTAGACTAGGGTTTTGTCGGAAGTAGGGCAAGTAGATCTCGAGGTTTCAGCCGGAAAAGTACTCGACTGTTTATGAAAACTAGGGTTGCGTTGACAATGATTCGATTCTCTCTTTGTCCCTCGACTCCCCCTTATATAGGAGGCGGAGGCGAGGGTTTCGTATTACCTAGTTTACAGACTCCGGGAGAATCTATGAGTTCAACCCTTAAAGTTACAAATCTCTTTACTTCTAATACAACTCTATCTTTCCTTAACAACTAATTGGGCTTCCGAACTACATAACCTTCGACTTCATGGGCCTTCGGTAAACCCCGGGTACCATCTTCGGCAGGTCCATTGGGGATGCCTATGTCAGTTTTACCTCATCGAGGGCCCCAAACTTGGGTAAATCGCTCTCCCCGCTTGTTTGATAATCGATTTCTCATGTTAGCCTACATGATTTCATCTACCCTAAGCCCCAAACGAAGGGCATTGCCAAGGAGTACCCTCGACAATTGGCGTCGTCTGTGGGAACCCTGTTGGCACAAGATCCGTCATCGGCAGATTCAGCTATGTCATCGGCAGCTTCGTCGACACTGCCGGTGTCACCACCGGCACCCTCATCGCCAAGCTCGGGGAATTCGATTCGATTCAGTTCCTTCGAGTTTACCCCGCACAATGACTCGTCCCGTCCGACCTTTTCGGATCTGCAAGGAAGTTTGAGCATGAGGTTTGGAAGTGTTGATCGCAACATCAACACGGAAGGAGTCCTTCGGCTGCCCGAGACGTTCGTCTCCATATCAGCAAGGAAACCGTCTCTGTCGGCTGCAGGATCGATCATGTCGTCATCAATCGATCTATCGGCTGGTTTAACGGACTCGATGAATTCATCTCCACCATCAACCCCTCGGTCAATATCTTCGATGTCGATTGGATCCGATGACTCCATGTCGTCCGATATGACCTCGTACTACTGCTTGAACTGCGATACCATGCACGGGTTGGGATCAAGCGATACACCGTTCATCTGCAGCGCTAGATATTCGTCGGGAGAGGAAAGTATCGACAGCGCCGTCAGGATGACCACCTGGAGGATAGCGCGTCACCAAGTCTATGCTACCCTCAACGCAGGTAACGCGGGGAACGGAGGAGAAGAAGGAGATCGCACCCCCCCGCTCCGGAAGACGATGTAACTTTGAAAACAGCACCAGTAACAACAACAGTGATTACACCATCGCGGAGGAAGAATGGGTAGCAGCTCGGGCGACTGTATTCAACAACGCGTCACTTCCCGCTGGAACTTCGGTTGGAACCCTCAATGCCTATCGTTCTATCTTGGAGAAATATCGGGAGCGACTGTCGAACGAGCAAGCCACCCTCGAACGGCGTCTGCTAGCGGCAGATCAATCCAGTGAACGACAGAGGGGCTCACGAGGAAGCGCTTCTCGAAGCAGCCAAGGTGCAGGAAAGCATCGATCAAGACTGTCTCGACTTTCGAAAGATGATGCCAGAGAAATAACATCAAACTTATCGAAGTCTTTCATGACTACGGACACTGTGGGTATGTTGAGGCCAAAGACCGTCGAAGGAGCAACCGCCAACCTTGCGGCATACCTAATCAACCAGCAACCAGCACCCGAAGGTCCTATGGCTCAAGCCCATCGGGGTGCCCTGGAAATTCTCGCGATACTGGGGGACAATCTAGTTCCACGGAAAGAAAAATCCACGCTTCAAGATAGCGATTCAAAGCATCGTTCAAGGGACGCTCGAGATGAAATCACTCAGAGCAGGATTGACAGAGCCAGTCGACGGCGAGCAGCAAGGGAAGAGTATGATAGTGATGATTCCGAAGAAAGCCAGGAGCATGACGGAGAGATGAGGGGA
The DNA here is from genome assembly GCA_030979885.1 of Lolium multiflorum. Lineage (NCBI taxonomy): Eukaryota > Viridiplantae > Streptophyta > Magnoliopsida > Poales > Poaceae > Lolium > Lolium multiflorum. The sequence goes on from CM061753.1 coordinate 64,215,966, forward strand.
GCTGATTGCTTAAGTTATAAGATTCGCGAGACAATGCTGCCCAAAAGGTTCAAACCTACTCCTACTGGTGACGCCAAGTATGACGGACAACAGGAGTCAAGGTCTTGGATAGATGATTACCTGCAGACCGTGATCTTACACAAGGGAAACCAAATAGCAACGATGCAGTGCTTGCAGCTCTACCTGAAGGATTCGACACGAGCCTGGCTGAGAGGCCTGCCGAAGGGATCCATTAAATCATGGGACGATCTGGTAGACGCTTTTGTCAAGAAAGGCAACATATAAAAGGCATGTTGGAATCGATGAATTATGTCATTGTCAGCAGAAGCCGAGGGAGTCGATGCGCACATACATCGGGAGGTTCACCAAACTCTTGAACGCTGCCGAAGATGTTTCTGTCGATAGAGGAATCGACGCCTTCAACGATGGTATTCGACGCGAAACTTACATAGAGGAGCTTGGGCGTAAGAAGCAGAAGACCATAACCAAGTTAATGGAAATCGCCAATAGTTGGGCTGATGGCGAGGATAACGTACGGAGGCCTCGTCCACGCAGTGACGACGAAGACGACGATCAGCCGAGGCATTACTCGGGTGGCCGAAGAGATCGTTGCAAGAAAAGGAAGGACCGTGGATACGATGACACTAACATGGTAGCCGCAGGGTATTCCGATCGTCGAGATGACCGGTACGACGACAGGCGAGACGATTGACAGGACAACAATCGCAGTAACTCTGGGAACCGTGGCAACTACAAACCACGGCCTTCAAGGATCCCCGAGTTTCCTTTTTTGAACAGATCCGCCCCTTGCTACTTGCATCGTACATCGATCCTAAGGATGACAAGAAGAAGTCGAGTCATTTGCTCAGGGATTAATCGCAGTTCATTGAGATGCAGAAGTTTATCCAGCAAGGCAATAGAATCCACCACCACCACCACCTCAGCACCAAGTTCAGCAGGTCCAGCCTCGTAATTCTAACGAGTCTTTCCCTCCACCACGTGGTCAGATGAGCATGATTCACAGAACTGGTGTTTCAAGAAGGGAGATGAAGAAGCTCACCCAAGAAATCAACCTGGCGGAAAGTATCGGCCAATATTCCTGAATACATCGACTGGTCATCTCAGAGCATTCTGTTCAGCAGAGCGGACCACCCGATGACAATCCCAAAGCCAGGACATGCCGCCTTAGTAGTCGAAGCGCAAATCGGAGGATTTACTATGAGCAAGGTCTTCATGGACGGTGGATGCAGATTAAATCTGATATTCCTGGACACAATCAAAAATATGGGAATTACGATGAGGATGTTGGAAGAAACGGATACTTGCTTCCACGGGATCCTCCCCACTTTACCGGCGTACTCTCTTGGCAAAGTTTACTTGAATGTTGTCTTTGGGAAACCCGATAACTTCAGGAAGGAAAAGATCGAGTTCGAGGTAGTAAATTGGGAATCACAGTACCATGCTATACTCGGGAGATCAGCTTATGCCAAGTTCATGGCTGTGCCACATTATGCGTATCTCAAGCTCAAGATGCCTAGGAACAATGGAACAAACATCACAGTCTATGGAAGTTTTTCACGCTCAGATAATTGTGATCGTGAGTTTCAGAGGATTGTTGCCAAGTTTGGAATAAAACAAGAACCTGACGACTTCCCTTCAAAATCGTTAGCACTCGACGATAAGGAAGACGAACGCGTCAAGAAACTAAAGAAGAAACCAGACGATCTCGCTCTGAAAGCTTCGGCAGTTGATGGCAAGGCCACTGTCGAAGAAAGTAAAGCTCCAGTGCTTGCTGCAAGAACTCCTGATGAAATCAGTGATGCCTCCAAAGCCACCGGCACATCGGAAAAGATCGAAGATAAGAAGAACGCTCCTCTTGTTTCAAAGGATGGGTATCATTATATACATTTAGTTTTTTCTCTTTCAATAGGGCTCTTTTAGCCCCGTAGTTTTCGCTTACTTTATTAATAAAGACTCAAGTTTCGTTTGTCTAAAGTATTGCAGTAACTCGGGACACCCGAACAAGTTTATCAAGACCTCTTTTCGTATACTATAGCGAACATTGGTTTACTTGAAAACATACCCAAGATTGCACTCGAAAGCCTCTGAAAATACAAGTGCTACGATGCAAAACTGATGGGAATCTTGCCTTTATCCTTTGCTACAGAAGCCTTAGGAATACAAGAGTGTTGCAGATAGCAAGGATCATGAAACACATACAAAACGACCCATGACCGGTACTTTAAACTACAGAAGTACTAAAGAGCGATGGAGTCATCAGCAGATCTAGTTCCATCGATTTGTTCGGGAGCTGCTGTCAAGTCATACATCGGTTGAAAGCAAAGTTGCACATATGACAGGTTCCGTAAAACCTGCAACATGAGCTGATCACTCAAAGAATTTGCTGCCGATAAACTTACATATACATCATACTACAGATGTACAACGAGTAATTAAGATTTACTCCATTAATAAGAATTGCCAACGGCACATACAAGCAATTAAGAGGGGAAATACATATATACAACTCCCATCGGGTCAGTGCATCCGAATATTCGGATGCAACAAGTGTTTATATTACTGAAGCATAATTTTTTTCCAGGATTCCCCCTCTAGAACCTTTTCACCTACCTTCGAACTTTGTTCCAGCCTATCGGTTACAATGGTAGAAGGAATATGAGCCCTTTCAAAAAGATGGCCTACATCGCCATCGGCATTTGCGACGGCCATCAGATCTATGACTGGGTGTTTCGACAGGAGAAGAGCGAAAGCAGATTGAGCTCCAGCAACCAGTTGTGAACGGACCAACCTTCGGATCTTCCTGATGTTACCAAATTCAGACATTAAAGCCAACAATGTAGGAGGAACCGCATTCAGGGGGAACATAATCTTCCACGTTAATCTCAAGACAGTATGGCACTTGGTGAAAAATCGGTGCACTTGTTGCACCCGATCCTGGAATTTTGCAATGATTGCAAGCTTTCGATTGATTCCTCTAGAAGACCTCCTCCAAAGATGCAAGATGGGTCAAGGCATTCACGCGTTCATGAATACACTTGTTCTCTTCCGATAAGTTCAGACCTATAACTGTAAGAAGCAGTCAAGCGAATCAAATCAAGGGATCATCCTTATTCCAGAAGTTAAAGAACAGTAAGTTAGAATACTTACAATTCAAGCTTTCCGTGGGTTTGTGCAGTTCAGCAAGGGCATATCGTTCCGCGTCGGCAGCCAGTTCGCTCTTCTTCCTTATAATAGCGGCCAAGGCATAAATACCACCCATATCCTTCTCCATCTGGGCAATCCGAGCTTTCATGCGTTGGAGGCGATCACTTTCAGAAGAAGCACCCGAAGAATCTTCGGTGAAGGAGGGTACAGGAAATACCTGCAAAGTTATTCCATTAACAACACAATGGAGTATATGAGATCATTATCGGGCTTAACTCCCATCGGGAGCATGCAATCAAAACTTCAAAAGGATTATATCAAAAGGGTATCGGCAAGATTGCCAGTGCGGAATTCGTTACAATCAAAAAGTCTTATGACAAGAAATTGTCTTAAAACAAACAAGATTACAATCCAATGAAAAAGAAGTCAGGGAGCTTGGGTTTGAGTTGACAAGCTTGGGCCAGTAGCTGATCTGTTTGACGAAACTAATTCGAGAAGCTGGCGAGCACACTTGAGCGCTGAAGTTTTATGGACACTTAAGTCAATAAGTCGCCCATCTTGTTCCTTTGGCAGCTCCTTGGTCATTTGTTCAATATTGGCTTCGAAGCCATGACCCATCATAAGCTGAAAAGCTAGGAGAGCGCCGTAGGTGCGTGAAGTGCGTTTGAATACCTCGATAACTCCCTTCGTGTCGACAGCAAAAGTATCTATCAGCTGCTCCAGAGTTTTGTTCTGGTCGACCTTGGGGAAAATCATCGAGTGTATCCTCTCCATGACTCCTTTGTTCTTCTGGAGAAGAGCTTGAATAAGCTTGTGAGATTCGAGAGTCAATGTCAAAGCATCGACAGGCAAGTTATCAGGAAGTTTCTTCAAAGCATCAGCAGAGATATCGGCAGATTCTGCAAAGAACAAACATGAAAAATTCCTTAATCATGATTGAGTTAAGAAAAGGGGAATTGAAAAATAAGTTGGTGGGAATTACTGAGCAAGGTCAAACCAGATTGGCGAAGAAGATTATCTTCTTCATTCTTTTGAGCTTCGGCAACAAGCTTCGAAGTATCTTCGTCCTTCAGCTTGTTCGTCAGCGTCTCAAGTTCTTCCTTCAAAGAATCAACATTTTGGCGGGCTTAAGCAGCTATTTTAATTGCGCCTTCAAGCTTTGAAGAAGAAGACTCGACCTCCTTTTGCAGCCGAGCTTTATCAGCTTCGAGAGAAGTAAATTGGGAGGCAAAGACCTCCTAGGAAGAAATAACCGCTCGAAAATCCTAGGAAAATGAGAAAAGACGGCTATTAGCAAGCAGTGAGATAATTCTCAGAAAATTTATAATTTGAAGATCCACTCGGGAACTACCAGAGATGAACGTATTATCAAAGTAGGAAAAGCTTACAGGTTTTTCAGGAGGTAAATTGTAGCCGCAGCAGTCGAAGGAATTTCTTTCCCTTTGGAGAGGGAAGAAGCTGTTGAAATTTGAGCCGCTGGGGCTGTAGCAGGAGTCGAAGCCTCGAAGGCTGCTGGATCCGGCTTACTGGTGCTCGTTTTGGCCTTCTTGGAAGGAGGTTCGATGAAACCCTCATCACTACAAGGGTGAGAAGCTAGATAAAATGGGAGCTGAATACGGATGAACTCCATCAAAACAAATTTGGAGTAAGTAGTAGGACTTACTGATCAAAAAGATCATCTTCGTCGGCAAAGCCACCGGACGATCTCTTTGCGGGCAGCACATCGGCCTTCTCCGCAGCTGCATCAACGAAGGCAGCGCGATCAGCATCGTCATCATGGATCGACTCCGTTTGTATCGCTTGTGCGTCAGCAAGTGATTTAGGATCTATGGAAAAAGCTTCAGGATTCATCGGGTCATTCTCTTCATCTTCTGGATCTTCATGGGACTCTACAGGAACAGAAGGGTTTCTCTCTTCAGCGGTGTTATTCGACAAATCTTGAAAACATTCAGGAGCTATTGGGATCTGTCGAAAGAATTAAGTAAGAATAATGAAAACTATAAGGTTGGAAGCAACAAGTTAATACAAACATGAAGAAGAAAATTACCTCAGTCAGTGGATGATCGGCATCAAAGGGCGGTTGAAGAGATATAAGTGGAATCGAGTCTTCTTGACTGAAATGAGTAAGGCGCCTAACTTCATCAAGCAGCTCTTTCTCAGATAGCTCAGCAACGTTTACTCTAGTCTCGTCCTTGGGGCCTGAATACAACCACATCAGGTGGGCCCTAGACATGATTGGTTGGACTCGACGTTTCAAGAAAACGGCGGCCACCTCGGTACCTATCATGGTTTGGCCATCGGATTCCTTAATTCGAAGAAATCTCTCGAATAATCTGTCGGTTGTTGGCTTTTCTTTGGGTGAGAGGATATTTTTCCAAGACCTTCTAGGCATGGCCTCCAAGACATCAGCAAATTTAGGAAGTTGAGTGTTGGCTGCTGATGAATCTCTGATATAGAACCACTTCAACCTCCACCCTTGGACGGATTCTCTCATTGAAAAACTAAAGTAGTTAACTTCTTTGCGGACAACAAATCCAACTCCGCCGGTGACGAAGGACCCGCTGCTGCAATTGTATCTCTTCACAAAGAAGATCTTGTTCCACAAACCAAAATGAGGCTTGATGCCCAGGAAATCCTCACACAGGGTGATAAAGATAGCAAGATGGAGGATTGAATTGGGGGTTAATTGCCACAGTTGGATCTCGTACACACGAAGGATCGTGTGCAGGAAGGGAGAGACCACGATAAAGAAACGATAAGAACATCACAGTAAAACCGGCGGGGGGATTGGGGCGTGAAGCCGCACCTGGGAGAATGACGTTCCCCTCATCGGATGAGATTATCCCAAGGCTTTGAGCCCTCTTCTCATCGCTCTTAGTGGTTGTAGAAACCGGCCAATCGTCGGGCGCGGCTCCAGCTGTGGGCTCTCCGCGGGGCGGCGAGGAGGCTGGAGGAGGGGCATCCGATGCACCTTCCTTCGGTGTGCTTGATGAAGCTTTGGTGCCGGCGCCGCTAGTCGTGGCGCTGGCGATGAGAGTAAGGTTCCTCTTCTTCACCATCGTGAGATCTGAAGGAGGTCCAAAAAGCAGCGGCGGCGACGCAGCGGTTGTGAGTAAGGAGGAAGAAGGGATGCGAGAAGAAGGCGTGGAAAGGGGAAAAACTGCCCTCTGAGATTATAAACTAAAGGGAGTTTTAGATTGGGCGGTGATGTCTACGCCCCCTCCTTTTCCTGTAGACAGTGTTGGGCCTCCAAGAGCAGAGGTTTGTAGAACAGCAGCAAGTTTTCCCTTAAGTGGATCACCCAAGGTTTATCGAACTCGGGGAGGAAGAGGTCAAAGATATCCCTCTTATGCAACCCTGCAACCACAAAGCAAGAAGTCTCTTGTGTCCCCAACACACCTAATAGGTGCACTAGTTCGACGAAGAGATAGTGAAATACATGTGGTATGAATAAGTATAGTAGTAACGGCGCCAGAAAAGTGCTTTGCCCAGGACGTAAACAAGCGAGTAACGCAGCAGTAGTAACGCAGTAAAACAGTAAACAAGCAGCGATAGCGATATTTAGGAACAAGGCCTAGGGATTAGACTTTCACTAGTGGACACTCTCAACTTTGATCACATAACGGAATAGATAAATGCATACTCTACACTCTTGTTGGATGATGAACACCATTGCGTAGGATTACACGAACCCTCAATGCCGGAGTTAACAAGCTCCACAATTAAATGTTCATATTTAAATAACCTTAGAGTGCATGAAAGATCAACACGACTAAACCAAGTACTAACATAGCATGCACACTGTCACCTTCACACTATGTAGGAGGAATAGATCACATCAATACCATCATAGCAATAGTTAACTTCATAATCTACAAGAGATCATAATCATAGCCTACGCCAAGTACTAACACGGATGCACACACTGTCACCATTACACCGTGCAGGAGGAATAAAACTACTTTAATAACATCACTAGAGTAGCACATAGATAAATTGTGATACAAAACACATTGCAATCATAAAGAGATATAAATAAGCACTTCACTATGCCATTCATAACAGTGAATAAGTATTCTGTGAAATATAGCCTAAGAGACCCACACGGTGCACACACTGTCACCTTTACACACGTGGGACAAGGAGTCTCCGGAGATCACATAAGTAAAATCACTTGACTAGCATAATGACATCTAGATTACAAGCATCATCATATGAATCTCAATCATGTAAGGCAGCTCATGAGATTATTGTATTGAAGTACATAGGAGAGAGATTAACCACATAGCTACCGGTACAGCCCCGAGCCTCGATGGAGAACTACTCCCTCCTCATGGGAGACAGCAGCGTTGATGAAGATGGCGGTGGTGTTGATGGAGAAGCCTTCCGGGGGCACTTCCCCGTCCGGCAGGGTGCCGGAACAGAGACTCCTGTCCCCGGATCTTGGCTTCGCGATGGCGGCGGCTGGAGGTTTTTGCGGGTTTCGTCGATCGTGATAGGGTTTTCGCGACGGAGGCTTTAAGTAGGCGGAAGGAGCAGCCTCGGAGGCCCGAGGGGGCCACACACTAGGGCGGCGCGGGCCCCGTTGGCCAGCGCCGCGATACGTCTCCGACGTATCGATAATTTCTTATGTTCCATGCCACATTATTGATGTTATCTACATGTTTTATGCACACTTTATGTCATATTCGTGCATTTTGGAACTAACCTATTAACAAGATGCCGAAGTGTTCTGTTTTCTGCTGTTTTTGGTTTCAGAAATCCTAGTAACGAAATATTCTCGGAATCGGACGAAATCAACGCCAAAGATCTTAGAATCCCCGGAAGCATCAGAACACACGAGAGGGACGAGAGGGGGGGCCACAGGCCCACCAAACTCGGTGGCGCGGCCGAGAGGGGGGCGCGCCGCCCTATAGTTTGGCCCCCTGTCGGCCCTCTGCGCTGCCTCTTGGCCTATATAAAGCCCCTGGATCAGAAACCCTGATGCGTTCGACGAAACCACAGAAACCTTCCAGAGCCGCCGCCATCGCGAAGCCAAGATCTGGGGGACAGGATCTCTGTTCCGGCACCGGGAGCGGGGAAGTGCCCCCGGAAGGCTTCTCCATCGACACCGCTGCCATCTCCACCGCCATCTTCATCACCGCTGCTGCTCCCATGAGGAGGGAGTAGTTCTCCATCGAGGCTCGGGGCTGTACCGGTAGCTATGTGGTTAATCTCTCTCCTATGTACCTCAATACAATGATCTCATGAGCTGCTTTACATGATTGAGATTCATATGAGTTTTGTATCACAATTTATCTATGTGCTACTCTAGTGATGTTATTAAAGTAGTTCTATTCCTCCTGCACGTGTGTAAAGGTGACTAGTGTGTGCACCGTGTGGTTCTTGTCGTAGGCTATGATCATGATCTCTTGTAGATTGTGGAGTTAATTATTACTATGATGGTATTGATGTGATCTATTCCTCCTACATATGCATGAAGGCGATAGTGTGCATGCTATGTTAGTACTTGGTTTAGTCTGTTGATCTATCTTACACTATAAGGTTACTTAAATATGAACAAATTGTGGAGCTTGTTAACTCCGGCATTGAGGGTTCGTGTAATCCTACGCAATGCGTTCATCATCCAACAAAAGTGTAGAGTATGCATTTATCTATTCTGTTATGTGATCAATGTTGAGAGTGTCCACTAGTGAAAGTGTAATCCCTAGGCCTTGTTCCTAAATGCTACGTTACTACGCTTGTTTCTTGTTTCTTTGCGTTACTACTGCAATACTACCACCATCAACTACATGCCAGCAAGCTACTTTTCTGTTACTACTGCTCATACTTATTCATACCACTTGTTCACTATCTCTTCGCCGAACTAGTGCACCTATTAGGTGTGTTGGGGACACAAGAGACTTCTTGCTTTGTGGTTGCAGGGTTGCATGAGAGGGATATCTTTGACCTCTTCCTCCCTGAGTTCGATAAACCTTGGGTATCCACTTAAGGGAAAACTTGCTGCTGTTCTACAAACCTCTGCTCTTGGAGGCCCAACACTGTCTACAGGAAAGGAGGGGGAACGTAGACATCAAGCACTTTTGGCGCCGTTGCGGGGAGGAAAGGTAAAAGGTACTCACACTCCGGATCTCGGCTACTAAGCTATTTTCCGCCATTGTAAGTACTCGAAGCTATTTCCTTTAGATCCTGCAATTGCAACTTTTTGTTTCTTGTTTACACTAGTAAGGCATAATGGAAAACATCTGTGAGCTTTTTATTCTATTTCCTGAGTCAAGACATGAATGGTTTAATCCGAAAATTAAAAAACCCATGGAACATGTTAGTATGAACACTTTGAATACCATTGTTGCTAATGATATGGAAAATTCTAAGCTTGGGGAAGCTGGCTTTGATGAGCATGATATTTTTAGTCCCCCAAGAATTGAGGAGGAAATTTACTTTGATGATACTTTGCCTCCTATTTATGATGATTATAATGATAGTAGTCTTTTGTTACCACCTGTTATGGAGGATGAATTTGATTATGAATACAATATGCCTCCTATATTTGATGATGAGAATAATAATGATAGCTACTTTGTTGAATTTGCACTCACTACAACTAATAAAATTGATTATGCTTATGTGGAGAGTAATAATTTTATGCATGAGACTCATGATAAGAATGCTTTATGTGATGGTTATATTGTTGAGTTTGCTCATGATGCTACTGAAAGTTATTATGAGAGAGGAAAATATGGTTGTAGAAAATTTCATGTTACTAAAATGCCTCTCTATGTGCTGAAATTTTTGAAGCTACACTCGTTTTATCTTCCTATGCTTGTTACTTTGCTATTCATGAACTTGTTTACTTACAAGATTCCTATGCATAGGAAGCATGTTAGACTTAAATGTGTTTTGGATTTGCCTCTTGATGCTCTCTTTTGCTTCAAATATTATTTCTTGCGAGTGCATCATTAAAACTGCTGAGCCCATCTTAATGGCTATAAAGAAAAGAACTTCTTGGGAGATAACCCATGTGTTATTTTGCTACAGTACTTTGTTTTATATTTGTGTCTTGGAAGTTGTTTACTACTGTAGCAACCTCTCCTTATCTTAGTTTTGTGTTTGTTGTGCCAAGTAAAGCCGTTGATAGAAAAGTAAGTACTAGATTTGGATTACTGCGCAGTTCCAGATTTCTTTGCTGTCACGAATCTGGGTCCACCTCCCTGTAGGTAGCTCAGAAAATTAAGCCAATTTACGTGCATGATCCTCAGATATGTACGCAACTTTCATTCAATTTGAGCATTTTCATTTGAGCAAGTCTGGTGCCATTTTAAAATTCGTCAATACGAACTGTTCTGTTTTGACAGATTCTGCCTTTTATTTCGCATTGCCTCTTTTGCTATGTTGGATGAATTTCTTTGATCCACTAATGTCCAGTAGCATTATGCAATGTCCAGAAGTGTTAAGAATGATTGTGTCACCTCTGAATATGTTAATTTTTATTGTGCACTAACCCTCTAATGAGTTGTTTCGAGTTTGGTGTGGAGGAAGTTTTCAAGGGTCAAGAAAGGAGGATGATATACTATGATCAAGAAGAGTGAAAGCTCTAAGCTTGGGGATGCCCCGGTGGTTCATCCCTGCATATTTCAAGAAGACTCAAGCGTCTAAGCTTGGGGATGCCCAAGGCATCCCCTTCTTCATCGACAAATTATCAGGTTCCTTCTCTTGAAACTATATTTTTATTCGGTCACATCTTATGTGCTTTACTTGGAGCGTCTGTATGCTTTTATTTTTGTTCTTGTTTGAATAAATTCTTGTGTGGGAGAGAGACACGCTCCGCTGGTTCGTATGAACACATGTGTTCTTAGCCTTTAGTATTCATGGCGAAGTTTCTTCTTCGTTAAATTGTTATATGGTTGGAATTGGAAAATGATACATGTAGTAATTTGCTATAATGTCTTGGATAATGTGATACTTGGCAATTGTTGTGCTCATGTTTAAGCTCTTGCATCATATGCTTTGCACCCATTAATGAAGAAATACATAGAGCATGCTAAAATTTGGTTTGCATATTTGGTCTCTCTAAGGTCTAGATAATTTCTAGTATTGAGTTTGAACAACAAGGAAGACGGTGTAGAGTCTTATAATGTTTTCAATATGTCTTTTATGTGAGTTTTGCTGCACCGGTTCATCCTTGTGTTTGTTTCAAATAAGCCTTGCTAGCCTAAACATTGTATCGAGAGGGAATACTTCTCATGCATCCAAAATACTTGAGCCAACCACTATGCCATTTGTGTCCACCATACCTACCTACTACATGGTATTTTCCGCCATTCCAAAGTAAATTGCTTGAGTGCTACCTTTAAATTCCATCATTCACCTTTGCAATATATAGCTCATGGGACAAATAGCTTAAAAACTATTGTGGTATTGAATATGTAATTATGCACTTTATCTCTTATTAAGTTGCTTGTTGTGCGATAACCATGTTCACTGGGGACGCCATCAACTATTCATTGTTGAATTTCATGTGAGTTGCTATGCATGTCCGTCTTGTCTGAAGTAAGAGAGATCTACCACCTTATGGTTAAGCATGCATATTGTTAGAGAAGAACATTGGGCCGCTAACTAAAGCCATGATCCATGGTGGAAGTTTCAGTTTTGGACATATATCCTCAATCTCATATGAGAAAATTATTAATTGTTGTTACATGCTTATGCATAAAGAGGAGTCCATTATCTGTTGTCTATGTTGTCCCGGTATGGATGTCTAAGTTGAGAATAATCAATAGCGAGAAATCCAATGCGAGCTTTCTCCTTAGACCTTTGTACAGGCGGCATAGAGGTACCCCTTTGTGACACTTGGTTAAAACATGTGCATTGTGATGATCCGGTAGTCCAAGCTAATTAGGACAAGGTGCGGGCACTATTAGTATACTATGCATGAGGCTTGCAACTTGTAAGATATAATTTACATAACTCATATGCTTTATTACTACCGTTGACAAAATTGTTTCATGTTTTCAAAATAAAAGCTCTAGCACAAATATAGCAATCGATGCTTTCCTCTTGAAGGACCATTCTTTTACTTTTATTGTTGAGTCAGTTCACCTATCTTTCTCCACCTCAAGAAGCAAACATTTGTGTGAACTGTGCATTGATTCTTATATACTTGCTTATTGCATTTGTTATATTGCTTTGCATTGACAACTATCCATGAGATATACATGTTACAAGTTGAAAGCAACCGCTGAAACTTAATCTTCCATTGTGTTGCTTCAATGCCTTTACTTTGAATTATTGCTTTATGAGTTAACTCTTATGCAAGACTTATTGATGCTTGTCTTGAAGTGCTATTCATGAAAAGTCTTTGCTTTATGATTCAGTTGTTTACTCATGTCATTACCATTGTTTTGATCGCTGCATTCACTACATATGCTTTACAAATAGTATGATCAAGTTTATGATGGCATGTCACTTAAGAAATTATCTTTGTTATCGTTTTACCTGCTCGGGACGAGCAGAACTAAGCTTGGGGATGCGATACGTCTCCGACGTATCGATAATTTCTTATGTTCCATGCCACATTATTGATGTTATCTACATGTTTTATGCACACTTTATGTCATATTCGTGCATTTTACGGACTAACCTATTAACAAGATGCGAAGTGCCAGTTCTGTTTTCCGCTGTTTTTGGTTTCAGAAATCCTAGTAACGAAATATTCTCGGAATCGGACGAAATCAACGCCAAAGATCTTAGAATCCCGGAAGCATCCAGAACACACGAGAGGGACCGAGAGGGGCCACAGGCCCACCAGGCTACGGCTGGCGCGGAGGGAGGGCGCGCCGCCTATATTGGCCCCCCTGTCAGCCCTCCTGCGCGCCTCTTGGCCTATATAAAGCCCCTGGATCGAAACCCTGATGCGTTCGACGAACCCACGAAACCTTCCGAGCCGCCGCCATCGCGAAGCCAGATGCGGGGACGGGATCTGTGTTCGGCACGGCTGCCGGAGCGGGGAAGTGCCCCGGAAGGCTTCTCCATCGACATTGCCATCTCCACCGCCATCTTCATCACCGCTGCTGCTCCCATGAGGAGGGAGTAGTTCTCCATCGAGGCTCGGGGCTGTACCGGTAGCTATGTGGTTAATCTCTCTCCTATGTACCTCAATACAATGATCTCATGAGCTGCTTTACATGATTGAGATTCATATGAGTTTTGTATCACAATTTATCTATGTGCTACTCTAGTGATGTTATTAAAGTAGTTCTATTCCTCCTGCACGTGTGTAAAGGTGACTAGTGTGTGCACCGTGTGGTTCTTGTCGTAGGCTATGATCATGATCTCTTGTAGATTGTGGAGTTAATTATTACTATGATGGTATTGATGTGATCTATTCCTCCTACATATGCATGAAGGCGATAGTGTGCATGCTATGTTAGTACTTGGTTTAGTCGTTGATCTATCTTACACTATAAGGTTACTTAAATATGAACAAATTGTGGAGCTTGTTAACTCCGGCATTGAGGGTTCGTGTAATCCTACGCAATGCGTTCATCATCCAACAAAAGTGTAGAGTATGCATTTATCTATTCTATTATGTGATCAATGTTGAGAGTGTCCACTAGTGAAAGTGTAATCCTAGGCCTTGTTCCTAAATACTGCTGCGTTACTACGCTTGTTTCTTGTTTACTGCGTTACTACTGCTGCAATACTACCACCATCAACTACACGCCCGCAAGCTATTTTCTGGCCGTTACTACTGCTCATACTTATTCATACCACGTATTTCACTATCTCTTCGCCGAACTAGTGCACCTATTAGGTGTGTTGGGGACACAGAGACTTCTTGCTTTGTGGTTGCGGGGTTGCATGAAGGATATCTTTGACCTCTTCCTCCTGAGTTCGATAAACCTTGGGTATCCACTTAAGGGAAAACTTGCTGCTGTTCTACAAACCTCTGCTCTTGGAGGCCCAACACTGTCTACAGGAAAGGAGGGGGAACGTAGACATCACCGCCTTACTGTGTCGGCGCCCCGTGGCCCCACTTCGTCTCCCCTCCGGTCTGCTGGAAGCTTCGTGCAAAAATAGGAACCTGGGCGTTGATTTCGTCCAATTCCGAGAATATTTCCTTACTAGGATTTCGAAACCAAAAACAAAAGGAACTGGCACTTCGGCATCTCGTCAATAGGTTAGTTCAGAAAACGCATAATAATGACATATAATGTGTATAAAACATGTAGATATCATCAATAATGTGGCATGGAACATAAGAAATTATCGATACGTGGAGACGTATCAGCATCCCCAAGCTTAGTTCTGCTCGTCCGAGCAGGTAAACGATAACAAAGATAATTTCTGGAGTGACATGCCATCATAACCTTGATCATACTATTGTAAGCATATGTAATGAATGCAGCGATCAAAACAATGGTAATGACATGAGTAAACAACTGAATCATAAAGCAAAGACTTTTCATGAATAGTACTTCAAGACAAGCATCAATAAGTCTTGCATAAGAGTTAACTCATAAAGCAATAAATCAAAGTAAAGGTATTGAAGCAACACAAGGAAGATTAAGTTTCAGCGGTTGCTTTCAACTTATAACATGTATATCTCATGGATAGTGTCAATGTAAAGTAATATAACAAGTGCAATATGCAAGTATGCAGGAATCAATGCACAGTTCACACAAGTGTTTGCTTCTTGAGGTGGAGAGAAATAGGTGAACTGACTCAACATAAAAGTAAAAGAAAGGTCCTTCAAAGAGGAAAGCATCGATTGCTATATTTGTGCTAGAGCTTTTATTTTGAAAACATGAAACAATTTTGTCAACGGTAGTAATAAAGCATATGAGTTATGTAAATTATATCTTACAAGTTGCAAGCCTCATGCATAGTACACTAATAGTGCCCGCACCTTGTCCTAATTAGCTTGGACTACCGGATCATCGCAATACACATGTTTTAACCAAGTGTCACAATGGGGTACCTCCATGCCGCCTGTACAAAGGTCTAAGGAGAAAGCTCGCATTTTGGATTTCTCGCTTTTGATTATTCTCAACTTAGACATCCATACGGGGACAACATGGACAACAGATAATGGACTCCTCTTTAATGCATAAGCATGTGGCAACAATTATTATTCTCATATGAGATTGAGGATATATGTCCAAAACTGAAACTTCCACCATGAATCATGACTTTAGTTAGCGGCCCAATGTTCTTCTCTAACAATATGCATGCTCCAACCATTAAGGTGGTAGATCTCTCTTACTTCAGACAAGACGGACATGCATAGCAACTCACATGATATTCAACAAAGAATAGTTGATGGCGTCCCCAGAAACATGGTTATCGCACAACAAGCAACTTAATAAGAGATAAAGTGCATAAGTACATATTCAATACCACAATAGTTTTTAGGCTATTTGTCCCATGAGCTATATATTGTAAAGGCAAATGATGGAATTTTAAAGGTAGCACTCAAGCAATTTACTTTGGAATGGCGGAGAAATACCATGTAGTAGGTATGGTGGACACAAATGGCATAGTGGTTGGCTCAAGTATTTTGGATGCATGAGAAGTATTCCCTCTCGATACAAGGTTTAGGCTAGCAAGGTTATTTGAAACAAACACAAGGATGAACAGGTGCAGCAAAACTCACATAAAAGACATATTGTAAACATTATAAGACTCTACAGTCTTCCTTGTTGTTCAAACTCAATACTAGAAATTATCTAGACCTTACAAACCAAATTTTAGCATGCTCTATGTATTTCTTCATTAATGGGTGCAAAGTATATGATGCAAGAGCTTAAACATGAGCACAACAATTGCCATGTATCACATTATCCAAGACATTTTACCAATTACTACATGTAGCATTTTCCGTTTCCAATAACGAAGCAGTTTCAACCTTCGCCATGAACATTAAAAGTAAAGCTAAGAACACATGTGTTCATATGCAACAGCGGAGAGTGTCTCTCTCCCACACAAGCATTTATTCAAACAAAACAAAAACAAAAACAAACCGACGCTCCAAGCAAAGCACATAAGATGTGACGGAAAAAAATATAGTTTGGGGAGGAACGATAATGTTGTCGATGAAGAAGGGGATGCCTTGGGCATCCCCAAGCTTAAACGCTTGAGTCTTCTTGATATATGCAGGGGTGAACCACCGGGCATCCCCAAGCTTAGAGCTTTCACTCTTCTTGATCATAGTATATCATCCTCCTCTCTTGACCCTTGAAAACTCCTCCACACCAAACTCGAAACAAACTCATTAGAGGGTTAGTGCATAATCAAAAACTCACATGTTCAGAGGTGACACAATCATTCTTAACACTTCTGGACATTGCTCAAAGCTACTGGAAGTCAATGGAACAAAGAAATCCATCCCACATAGCAAAAGAAACAATGCGAAATAAAAGGCAGAATCTGTCAAAACAGAACAGTCCGTAAAGACGAATTTTTAAGGCACCAGACTTGCTCAAATGAAAATACTCAAATTGAATGCGACATATCTGAATCACTCACGTAAATTGGCATAATTTTCTGAGTTACCTACAGAGAATTTTCCCAGATTCGTGACAGCAAAGAAATCTGTTTCTGCGCAGTAATCCAAATCTAGTATGAACCTTACTATCAACGACTTTACTTGGCACAACAATGCACAAAACTAAGATAAGGAGAGGTTGCTACAGTAGTAAACAACTTCCAAGACTCAAAATAAAAACAAAGTGCTGTAGCAAAATAACACATGGGTTATCTCCCAAGAAGTTCTTTCTTTATAGCCATTAAGATGGGCTCAGCAGTTTTAATGATGCACTCGCAAATAGTATTTGAAGCAAAAGAGCATCAAGAGGCAAATTCAAAACACATTTAAGTCTAACATGCTTCCTATGCATAGGAATCTTGTAAATAAATAAGTTCATGAAGAGCAAAGTAACAAGCATAGGAAGATAAAACAAGTATAGCTTCAAAAATTTCAGCATAGAGAGGTGTTTTAGTAACATGAAAATTTCTACAACCATATTTTCCTCTCTCATAATAACTTTCAGTAGCATCATGAGCAAACTCAACAATATAACTATCACATAAAGCATTCTTATCATGAGTCTCATGCATAAAATTATTACTCTCCACATAAGCATAATCAATTTTATTAGTTGTAGTGGGAGCAAATTCAACAAAGTAGCTATCATTATTATTCTCATCATCAAATATAGGAGGCAAAGTATCATCAAAGTAAATTTTCTCCTCAATGCTTGGGGACTAAAAATATCATGCTCATCAAAGCCAGCTTCCCCAAGCTTAGAATTTTCCATATCATTAGCAACAATGGTGTTCAAAGCGTTCATACTAATATGTTCCATAGGTTTTTTAATTTTAGCATCAAACCATCCATGTCTTAAATCAGGAAATAGAATAAGAAGCTCATTGTTGTCCATTATGCCTAACTAGTGTAAACAAGAAACAAAAAGATGCAATTGCAGGATCTAAAGGAAATAGCTTCGAGCACACACACAATGGAAAAGTACTGTTACCTGGAACCGGAGTATGAGTGCCTTTACCTTTCCTCCCCGGCAACGGCGCAGAAAATAGCTTGATGTCTACGCCCCCTCCTTTTCCTGTAGGCAGTGTTGGGCCTCCAAGAGCAGAGGTTTGTAGAACAGCAGCAAGTTTTCCCTTAAGTGGATCACCCAAGGTTTATCGAACTCAGGGAGGAAGAGGTCAAAGATATCCCTCTTATGCAACCCTGCAACCACAAAGCAAGAAGTCTCTTGTGTCCCCAACACACCTAATAGGTGCACTAGTTCGGCGAAGAGATAGTGAAATACGGGTGGTATGAATATATAGTAAGGTAGCAGCGGCACCGAAAAGTGCTTTGCCCAGGACAGTAAACAAGCGGTGCGCAGTAGAACAGTAAACAAGCAGCGATAGCAGTATTTAGGAACAAGGCCTAGGGATTATACTTTCACTAGTGGACACTCTCAACTTTGATCACATAACAGAATAGATAAATGCATACTCTACACTCTTGTTGGATGATGAACACCATTGCGTAGGATTACACGAACCCTCAATGCCGGAGTTAACAAGCTCCACAATTAAATGTTCATATTTAAATAACCTTAGAGTGCATGAAAGATCAACACGACTAAACCAAGTACTAACATAGCATGCACACTGTCACCTTCACACTATGTAGGAGGAATAGATCACATCAATACCATCATAGCAATAGTTAACTTCATAATCTACAAGAGATCATAATCATAGCCTACGCCAAGTACTAACACGGATGCACACACTGTCACCATTACACCGTGCAGGAGGAATAAAACTACTTTAATAACATCACTAGAGTAGCACATAGATAAATGGTGATACAAAACACATTGCAATCATAAAGAGATATAAATAAGCACTTCACTATGCTCTTCATAACAGTGAATAAGTATTCTGTGAAATATAGCCTAAGAGACCCACACGGTGCACACACTGTCACCTTTACACACGTGGGACAAGGAGTCTCCGGAGATCACATAAGTAAAATCCACTTGACTAGCATAATGACATCTAGATTACAAGCATCATCATATGAATCTCAATCATGTAAGGCAGCTCATGAGATTATTGTATTGAAGCACATAGGAGAGATTAACCACATAGCTACCGGTACAGCCCGAGCCTCGATGGAGAACTACTCCCTCCTCATGGGAGGCAGCAGCGTTGATGAAGATGGCGGTGGTGTTGATGGAGAAGCCTTCGGGGGCACTTCCCCGTCCGGCGGCGTGCCGGGAGAGACTCTGTCCCCCAGGATCTTGGCCGCGATGGCGGCGGCTCGGAAGGTTTTGCGGGTTTCGTCGATCGTGATAGGGTTTTCGCGACGGAGGCTTTAAGTAGGCGGAAGGGCAGCCTCGGAGGCCTGACAGGGGGGCCACACACTAGGGCGGCGCGGGCCTCCCCTTGGCCGCGCCGCCTTGCGTGTCGGCGCGTGGCCCCACTTCGTCTCCCTCGGTCTTACGGAAGCTTGTTAAAAATAGGAACCTGGAAGTTGATTTCGTCCAATTCAAGAATATTTCCTTACTAGGATTTCTGAAACCAAAAACAAGACAGGAACTGGCACTTCGGCATCTCGTTAATAGGTTAGTTCCGGAAAACGCATAATAATGACATATAGTGTATAAAACATGTAGATATCATCAATAATGTGGCATGGAACATAAGAAATTATCGATACGTCGGAGACGTATCAGGCGGCCACGTGTCGTTGCCTTCAATTTATTAAGGGATCTTTTTTCATCTTTGTGCACGGAAATCGAGGAGATATCTTGGTAGCGCACAAATGCGGTCATTTCCTAAGCGACCGCGCGAAGTGGGGTGGGCCCGTCGGGTCACGTCCTATCGGTCAAGCTGACAGCCTACGTCACCAATGATGTCATGAGAAGTACCAATTCCACGTGAAGCATCCGAAGGAAATTAAGAGTATCGAGTGGATCGGCTTGAGTCTACACACGTATGCAAGCATCCGTGCCTAGACTCGGGGGCTACTCCTATCGGGAGCGCTGGATGCGCACCCGATATAATTTGGGTTCGAAGACTTTTTCAAGAAAGATTGCATCAGAAGTATCTGAAGAAAGATTGAAATGTTCAAGTGATTTAGACTAAGTCTGCACTCGGTTGCAAGCATCCGCGCCCAGACTCGGGGGCTACTCCCATCGGGAGTGCTGAATGCACACCCGATAAAAGTTTTGGCCTCAAAGAGTTTTTTGCATTCTAGGATCATGCCCGGGGACTTGATTATGTGTAGGGTAGTGTTGTTTTGCCATCGGCAGTTAACTAGCAAAGTTGGGCACGTTACTCGATATCCTTTACGTACCGAACCTTATTAAAAGCCTCGATATAAATGTATCGGGTGACCTTGGAAATTTGCAGAAAACTTCGGCAGAAGAAGACATTCGAGTAGCACAACTTGAGTCTACGCACGGTTGCAAGCATCCGTACCTAGGCTCGGGGGCTACTCCCATCGGGAGCGCTGGACGCGCACTCGATAGAAGAAGATGCTACTGTTACAAGGAGATCAAGATTTGTCGAGTGAGACGAACATTCGACGGGGGCATGCTTTAGTCCACTGCCCGAAGTATCTTCGACCGATCACTCGGGGCTACGACGTGGGCATTACCCATCGGGTAGCGATGTTGCACTACGTCTTGCGGCCCAACCAGGGGCCCATGAAGGCACTCGATGGCCAGGTGGGCCACTACGTCGGTTCCAAAGAAGGATTCTTGAAGAACAAGACAAGGAAACGAAGAATACAAGGAAAGTTTAGACCTAGGACTCTTTGTAACCTAGTCGTACCCGGACAGATCTCTCGAGACCTGGCTCCCAATATAAGGGCCAGGAGAGGGGCTGCCGAGGACACACGCAATCTTAGCAATCATAGCCACCATAAGTCTAGAGCTAGGTCCCTGCAGAACTTAGTCTCTCGACGAGATCATAGCCGAAACCTTCGGCACCCCATTGTAACCCGATATTTTCATAATCAAGATCAGACAGGCAGGACGTAAGGGTTTTACCTCATCGAGGGCCCCGAACCTGGGTAAATCGCTCTCCCCGCTTGTTTGATAACCGATGTCTCGTGTCAGCCTACAGGATTCCATCTACCCTAAGCCCCAAACGGAGGGCATTGCCGAGGAGTACCCTCGACACCCACCCAATCCGCCCCTGAGTAGGAAACTACGGTGGAAGACCAATGTAGATCCGCCTGGGTCTCCCAGGTGTTAGAGAAGCAAAGGTGTCGCTTCTTGCACTTCCTTGCACACACCGCAGGAACTGCCCCTCCTCAGGATGGAGCTAGACCCATGCAGGTTGAGGATGTCAGAGACAACAATGCTCCGGATCAGCAAGAGGATGCCGGAAACAACGGAGACTCGATACTCGAGAACCTGCGGCCATTATCCGGTGACGCATCTTCCATGGACTCGGAAGAGTACAATCGCCTGATGAAGGAGATGGAAGAAGGAGAAATCTGAAGTCGAATCTGCGCCACCCAAACAGGTCCTTGCGACCGTAAGGGGTTTGGATAAGGATTCAGACTCGGAGAAGACTCCACCCAACGCTGCAGTTCTGGGGTCATCTAATCAAGGAAGTGACCTTGGCTTCGGTGAAGGGATATCAATGGAGGAGCTCACCAGGATAGCGGGCAAGAACGGCGAGAACATAACTTACACGGAAGTTCTCACCAAGCCAATAACAGCAGAAGAAGCCACAGATCCGAAAGCTCTAGAAGCTAAGAGGAAGCAATTGCTGGCTGAAGCTCAAAAGGTCGTCAAGGCCGCAGCAACAGTGCTTGCGAACAAGATGGGACCTATGATATGATGCAAGTGGTTGATGTCTATGGGAGCTTCTATTCTTGTAGACAGTGTTGGGCCTCCAAGAGCAGAGGTTTGTAGAACAGCAGCAAATTTCCCTTAGGTGGATCACCCAAGGTTTATCGATCTCAATGAGGAAGAGGTCAAAGATATCCCTCTCAAGCAACCTGCAACCACAAAGCAAGAAGTCTCTTGTGTCCCCAACACACCTAATAGGTGCACTAGTTCGGCGAAGAGATAGTGAAATACGGGTGGTATGAATATATATGACGTACAACGGTGCCGAAAAGTGCTTGCGGCGTGTAGTGATGGATGGTGATATAGCGAGCGGTAGAAACGGTAAAACGATAAACAAGCAGCGATAGCGATATTTAGGAACAAGGCCTAGGGATCATACTTTCACTAGTGGACACTCTCAACATTGATCACATAACGAGAATAGATAAATGCATACTCTACACTCTTGTTGGATGATGAACACCATTGCGTAGGATTACACGAACCCTCAATGCCGGAGTTAACAAGCTCCACAATATTCAATGTTCATATTTAAATAACCTTAGAGTGCAAGATAGATCAACACGACTAAACCAAGTACTAACATAGCATGCACACTTCTACCATCACACTATGAAAGGAGGAATAGATCGCATCAATACCATCATAGTAATAGTTAACTTCACAATCTACAAGAGATCACGATCATAGCATACGCCAAGTACTACACGGTGCACACACTGTCCACATTACACCGTACAGGAGGAATAGACTACTTTAATAACATCACTAGAGTAGCACATAGAGGAATAGTGATACAAAACTCATATGAATCTCAATCATGTAAAGCAGCTCATGAGATTATTGTATTGAAGTACATGGGAGAGAGATTAACCACATAGCTACAGCGGAGCCCTCAGCCTCGGGGGTGGATTACTCCCTCCTCATCATGGAGACAGCGATGGCGGTGAAGATGGCGGTGAAGACGGCGGTGGAGACGACCGGGGGCAATTCCCGTCCGGCAGGGTGCCGGAACAGAGCACTGTCCCCGAATTGGAGTTTGCGACGGTGGCGGCGCCCTGAGTCTTTCTGGAGTTTCGTCAATTGGTACTGCGTTTTTAGGTCGAAAGGGGTTTTATAGGCGAAGAGGCGGCGCGGGGGCTGACGGGGTGGCCTCACCCTAGGCCGGCGCGGCCAGGGTCTGGCCCGCGCGGCCCTATGGTGTGGGGCCACCCTGGCTCTCCTCCGACTCTCCTTCGGTGTTCTGGAGCCTTCCGGGAAAAATAGGAGGTTTGGCGTTGATTTCGTCCAATTTCGAGAATATTGCCCGAACAGCCTTTGGAACCAAAAACAGAGAAAACAGCAAGCTGGCCTTTCGGCATCTCGTCAATAGGTTAGTTCGGAAAACGCATAATAATGACATAAAGTGTGAACAAAACATGTCGGTATTGTCATAAAACAAGCATGGAATATCAGAAATTATAGATACGTTGGAGACGTATCAGCATCCCCAAGCTTAGTTCCTACTCGTCCTCGAGTAGGTAAACGATAAAAGATAATTTCTGAGGTGACATGCTACCAACATAATCTTAATCATACTATTGTAAAGCATATGAGATGAATGCAGCGATTCGAAACAATGTAAATGCAATGAGTAAACAATTGAATCATATAGCAAAGACTTTTCATGAATAGTACTTTCAAGACAAGCACCAATAAGTCTTGCATAAGAGTTAACTCATAAAGCAATAATTCAAAGCAAAGGAATTGAAGCAACACAATGGAAGATGAAGTTTCAGCGGTTGCTTTCAACTTGTAACATGTATATCTCATGGATATTGTCAATGCAAAGTAATATAACAAGTGCAATATGCAAGTATGTAGGAATCAATGCACAGTTCACACAAGTGTTTGCTTC
Source organism: Lolium multiflorum (assembly GCA_030979885.1). NCBI lineage: Eukaryota > Viridiplantae > Streptophyta > Magnoliopsida > Poales > Poaceae > Lolium > Lolium multiflorum. Next base: position 64,239,414 of record CM061753.1, read on the forward strand.
TAAGATAGAGAGAAATTGGTAAACTGACTCAACACAAAAGTAAAAGAAAGGCCCTTCGCAGAGGGAAGCATTGATTGCTATATTTGTGCTAAAGCTTTGGTTTTGAAAGCAAGAAACAATTTTGTCAACGGTAGTAATAAAGCATATGTATCATGCAAATTATATCCTACAAGTTGCAAGCCTCATGCATAGTATACTAATAGTGCCCGCACATTGTCCTAATTAGCTTGGATTACCGGGATTATCGCAATGCACATGTTTTAACCAAGTGTCACAAAGGGGTACCTCTATGCCGCCTGTACAAAGGTCTAAGGAGAAAGCTCGCATTGGATTTCTCGCTTTTGATTATTCTCAACTTAGACATCCATACCGGGACAACATAGACAACAGATAATGGACTCCTCTTTTATGCATAAGCATGTAGCAACAATTAATGTTCTCATATGAGATTGAGGATATATGTCCGCTGAAACTTCCACCATGATTCATGGCTTTAGTTAGCGGCCCAATGTTCTTCTCTAACAATATGCACGCTCTAACCATTATAGGTGGTAAATCTCCCTTACTTCAGACAAGACGAACATGCATAGCAACTCACATGATATTCAACAAAGAGTAGTTGATGGCGTCCCCAGGAACATGGTTATCGCACAACAAGCAACTTAATAAGAGATAAAGTGCATAAGTACATATTCAATACAACAATAGTTTTTAGGCTATTTGTCCCATGAGCTATATATTGCAAAGATAAAGGATAGAAATTTTAAAGGTAGCACTCAAGCAATTTACTTTGGAATGGCGGAGAAATACCATGTAGTAGGTAGGTATGGTGGACACAAATGGCATAGTGGTTGGCTCAAGGATTTGGATGCATGAGAAGTATTCCCTCTCGATACAAGGCTTAGGCTAGCAAGGTTATTTGAAACAAACACAAGGATGAAGCGGTGCAGCAAAACTCACATAAAAGACATATTGAAAACATTATAAGACTCTACACCGTCTTCCTTGTTGTTCAAACTCAATACTAGAAATTATCTAGACTTTAGAGAAACCAAATATGCAAACCAAATTTTAGCATGCTCTATGTATTTATTCATTAATAGGTGCAAAGTATATGATGCAAGAGCTTAAACATGAGCACAACAATTGCCAAGTATCACATTATCCAAGACATCATACCAATTACTACATGTAGCATTTTTTCCAACCATACAACAATTAACGAAGCAGTTTCAACCTTCGCCATGAACATTAAAAGCTAAGAACACATGTGTTCATATGAACCAGCGGAGCGTGTCTCTCTCCCACACAAGCATTTATTCAAACAAAAACAAAAACAAGAAACATACAGACGCTCCAAGTAAAGTACATAAGATGTGACCGAATAAAAATATAGTTTCAAGAGAAGGAACCTGATAATTTGTCGATGAAGAAGGGGATGCCTTGAGCATCCCCAAGCTTAGATGCTTGAGTCTTCTTGAAATATGCAGGGATGAACCACCGGGGCATCCCCAAGCTTAGAATTTTCACTCTTCTTGATCGTAGTATATCATCCTCCTCTCTTGACCCTTGAAAACTTCCTCCACACCAAACTCGAAACAAACTCATTAGAGGGTTAGTGCATAATAAAAATTCACATGTTCAGAGGTGACACAATCATTCTTAACACTTCTGGACATTGCCCAAAGCTACTGGAAGTTAATGGAACAAAGAAATCCATCCCACATAGCAAAAGAGGCAATGCGAAATAAAAGGCAGAATCTGTCAAAACAGAACAGTCCGTAAAGACGAATTTTATTGGGGCACCAGACTTGCTCAAATGAAAATGCTCAAATTAAATGAAAGTTGCGTACATATCTGAGGATCACTCACGTAAATTGGCATAATTTTCTGAGTTACCTACAGAGAATTTTGCCCAGATTCGTGACAGCAAAGAAATCTGTTTCTGCGCAGTAATCCAAATCTAGTATGAACCTTACTATCAACGACTTTACTTGGCACAACAAAACACCAAACTAAGATAAGGAGAGGTTGCTACAGTAGTAAACAACTTCCAAGACACAAATATAAAACAAAGTACTGTAGCAAAATAACACATGGGTTATCTCCCAGAAGTTCTTTCTTTATAGCCATTAAGATGGGCTCATTTTAATGATGCACTCGCAAGAAATAGTATTTGAAGCAAAAGAGAGCATCAAGAGGCAAATTAAAAACACATTTAAATCTAACATGCTTCCTATGAAAAGGAATCTTGTACACAAATAAATTCATGAAGAGCAAAGTGACAAGAGCAGGAAGATAAAACAAATGTAGTTTCAAAAATTTCAGCACATAGAGAGGTGTTTTAGTAACATGAAAATTTCTACAACCATATTTTCCTCTCTCATAATAACTTTCAGTAGCATCATTGATGAAATCCACAATATACCCATCACTTAAAACATTCTTATCATGGTTCATATGCATAGAAGTATCATTAATTTTGGCATAAGAAGAGTTCTTCTCACTAATAGTAATTGGAGCAAGATTATTATCAAGAATTTGAACATGGTAAACAAGTTGCATATTAAGGGAATTGTTTTTGGTAATCCAATCATGACTATGACAAGTTTCATAAGGATAGTTATAACCTATATCATAGCATTCTTTATAATAATCATCAAAGGTCGGAGGCACAGTGTCATCATAAGAAATAGAATAGTTATCTTTCACAGTCGGTTTATCTGTGTCCATACCATCATTGTTATTAGAAGGAGATGTATCAAACACATAATGATCAGTAGCAAAAGGATTTTCAAACACCTCTTCCCCAAGCTTAGAGCTTTCTATATCATTATGGGAGGAAGCATGGATAGCACTGACACTATGGCAATTATTATCATCATCATTTTCAGAATTAGTTTCCCAGAGATTTGCAATATCAAAAGTAGTGTGCTCATTCAAATCATGATTGCTAATGTATGTAAAGGGCATAGGAAGATCATCGTATTCAGATTCATTATCATAATAATCATTAGGAGCAACATACTTACGGTTACCTAGCGTTATCTCATTCACGCGGGGATACGCCGTTACCTCTTTCTTTTTCTTCTTCTTCTTCTTCTTCTTCTTCGTTCCCTTCTTCTTCTTCTTCTTCTCTTTCTTCTCCTCGTTCCCTTCTTTAGGAGGAAGAGGCTTGAAGGGTGGCTTGTCCGCATAACCTGATTTACTTTCAGAAACAATAGAAGAAACTTGGGAGGATCCCTCCTTTTCATTAATTAGTTGAAAACACACAGCGGTCCTATCATATTTTGGCAAGGTGTCATCTTCTAAAATATTTTGTATGTAAGTATTTGTATGGCTATTATCAATGCAATAAGAAAAACACCCATGCAGGACATCATCAATATCAAGATCACTCATATGTAACAAAGAGATTTTTCTCGACAGTTCTTCACACCCCAAAAATAAAGTAAGTTCATCATGCTGATTAGGAGTAATTTCATCATCACAATACAAATTTGCAGCACTCATTGGGTTCAAATTATCATTGGAGGAGCATTGAAAATTAAAATGACCCACTTCATGGCAAACTTCACAAATAAAAGGATAGAGGGCACAAACTTTTTTACCAAGATCATCTAGAGCCCTAAACCACTTTCTAGTTTTTTCATTAGCATGATGGATACAATATTCATCTTTGATTTGATTAATTCCACAAGGTCTATGTATTCCACAAAAATTAACATGCTTATAGGAAATAGCATTCTTAGGAGTTTGAGCATGCTTATTGCAATAATTAACAACAATTTCATTCTTCATGCAAGCCTCTTTAAAAGGTTCATGATACTTATCAAAATTCTTTTTAGGCAATTCAAAATGAGAAGCAAAGGCTTTATAAAGATTTGCAGCAACTTGAGAGTCAAGACCATAAGTAGCACTCATATTTCGAAATTTATCGGTATCCATAAAAGCTTCAATGCATTCATAATCATAATTTATACCTGACTCTTTACCTTTGTCGTTCTCCCATCCTTCAGCGTTGTCCTCAATCCGATCAAGAAGATCCCACCTAGCTTCAACCTCCTTGCTTGTGAAAGATCCCTCCGAACAGGCATCCAGATAGTCCTTGTGTTGTCCTGAAAGCCTCGCATAAAAATTGTTAACAATAACATTACGGGGGAGCTCATGAATGGGACATTTGAGCATTAGTGACTTCAATCTCCCCCACGCTTGAGAAATACTCTCTCCATCACGAGGATAAAAGTTATAAATATAATTCCTATCAATATGCACTTCATGAGGAGGATAAAATTTAGAATAAAAGAGAGATGCAATTTCCTCCCAACCAAGAGAATGACTATTCTCCAACAATTTATACCAATGCGCCGCTTTACCAGACAGCGAAAAGAGAATAGCTTCTTCTTCACTTCATCCATAGAGATACCTGCACACTTGAATAACCCGCATAATTCATGCAAAAACAGTAAATGATCTCCAGGATGGACAGTTCCATCCCCTTTATAGCGGTTATCCATAACGCGTTCAATAATTTTCATAGGTATTTTATACGGAATACTTTCAGCAGGTGGATTTAAAATATCAGAAGCATCATTAGAGTTATCGCATATGGGAGATAAAGCATTATCAGAGCAAAATATTTCTTCCAAAGCTGAGGAGCAAAAAAGATTATTTTTATGTAAACTAGCTTCCCCAAGCTTAGACTTATCCATAGTATTAGCAGTGATTGCGTTCATACTAATATGTTCCATGGTTTTTTTAATTTTCGGTCAAACCATCCATGTCTTAAATCAGGAAATAAAGTAAGAAGCTCATTGTTGTCCATTATGCCTAACTAGTGTAAACAAGAAACAAAAAGATGCAATTGCAGGATCTAAAGGAAATAGCTTCGAGCACAAACACAATGGCGCCAGAAAAGTACTATTACCTGGAACCGGAGTATGAGTGCCTTTTACCTTTCCTCCCGGCAACGGCGCCAGAAAAGTGCTTGATGTCTACAGGAGCTTTCTATTCTTGTAGACAGTGTTGGGCCTCCAAGAGGAGAGGTTTGTAGAACAGCAGCAAATTTCCCTTAAGTGGATCACCCAAGGTTTATCGATCTCAGGGAGGAAGAGGTCAAAGATATCCCTCTCAAGCAACCTGCAACCACAAAGCAAGAAGTCTCTTGTGTCCCCAACACACCTAATAGGTGCACTAGTTCGACGAAGAGATAGTGAAATACAGGTGGTATGAATATATGACGGTAGCAACGGTGCGAGAAAAGTGCTTGGCGTGTAGTGATGGATGGTGATATAGCAGGCGGTAGAAACGCGGTAAAACGTAAACAAGCAGTGATAAGTATTTAGGAACAAGGACTAGGGATCATACTTTCACTAGTGGACACTCTCAACATTGATCACATAACAGAATAGATAAATGCATACTCTACACTCTTGTTGGATGATGAACACCATTGCGTAGGATTACACGAACCCTCAATGCCGGAGTTAACAAGCTCCACAATATTCAATGTTCATATTTAAATAACCTTAGAGTGCAAGATAGATCAACACGACTAAACCAAGTACTAACATAGCATGCACACTTCTACCATCACACTATGAAAGGAGGAATAGATCGCATCAATACCATCATAGTAATAGTTAACTTCACAATCTACAAGAGATCACGATCATAGCATACGCCAAGTACTACACGGTGCACACACTGTCCACATTACACCGTACAGGAGGAATAGACTACTTTAATAACATCACTAGAGTAGCACATAGAGGAATAGTGATACAAAACTCATATGAATCTCAATCATGTAAAGCAGCTCATGAGATTATTGTATTGAAGTACATGGGAGAGAGATTAACCACATAGCTACAGCGGAGCCCTCAGCCTCGGGGGTGGATTACTCCCTCCTCATCATGGAGACAGCGATGGCGGTGAAGATGGCGGTGAAGACGGCGGTGGAGACGACTCCGGGGGCAATTCCCCGTCCCGGCAGGGTGCCGGAACAGAGTTCTGTCCCCCAAATAGGAGTTTCGCGACGGTGGCGGCGCCCCTGGAGTCTTCTGGAGTTTCGTCAATTGGTACTGCGTTTTTAGGTCGAAAGGGGTTTTATAGGCGAAGAGGCGGCGCAGGAGGGCTGACAGGGTGGCCTCACCCTAGGCCGGTGCGGCCAGGGTCTGGCCCGCGCGGCCCTATGGTGTGGGGCCCTGGCTCTCTCCGACTCTCCTTGTTTGGAGCTTCCGGGAAAAATAGGAGGTTTGGCGTTGATTTCGTCCAATTCGAGAATATTGCCCGAACAGCCTTTCTGGAACCAAAAACAACAGAAAACAAACTGGCCTTTCGGCATCTCGTCAATAGGTTAGCTCCGGAAAACGCATAATAATGACATAAAGTGTGAACAAAACATGTCGGTATTGTCATAAAACAAGCATGGAACATCAGAAATTATAGATACGTTGGAGACGTATCAGTGGTCGACGAACAAGAGCGCAAGACCACGGAATATCTGGACAAGGCCACAGAGCTCCGGGATAAGTGGAGGAAGATAGTCAAGGATGCTAAAGAGGACATGGAAACGCTCTGTCAGGAAGCTATTCGCCCTTGGAAGATCAACTTTGATAGTCCCACTGATCACCCACCGCTCGCGACCCCAAAGGATAACATGAAGAAGTCGGCGGAGCTCCTGGCCAAGAATGATGAAGAAATTGACATCGGCCACCTCCGCACACTCGTCGTTACGACAATGCATCAACAGAGTAAGGCGGATACTTCGCGCATGTTGGAATCCAACCCGGAGGTATGCGTGTCCACCGCACACAAGAACACCTCAGGAAGGGAGTGTCGTGACGAGCAATCACGCACCGGATCTACGGAGCGCAGGAGACCGACCAGAGAACATCCAAATCCAATCCTCATACCTTCGGATACCCCTCCGGTAGGGAACAATAAGGGAAAGAATTTGATGTATACTGGCAGGGACAAGTACCGAAACTCGTCTCCTCCGCCTCGGAATCATCGCCCTCCTCTGCCACCTCGTCGATGAAGTCCTACCGGAAACCCTAGACCCCATGGGCATGGAGGGATCAACATCCGCGAAAATGTCGAGCCTCAGAGGACCCAGAACAGGGAACGCACGCCTGAGCCCTGGAGGAACCGGAACGAGGAACGTGCCGTGGAACCCCGGAGGAGCCGGAACGAGGAGCGTGCGCCCGAACCCCGGAGGAGCCAGAACGAGGAGCGTTGATACGTCTCCGACGTATCGATAATTTCTTATGTTCCATGCCACATTATTGATGATATCTACATGTTTTATGCATACTTTATGTCATATTTATGCATTTTCCGGCACTAACCTATTAACGAGATGCCGAAGAGCCGTTCTGTTTTCTGCTGTTTTGGTTTCAGAAATCCTACAAATATTCTCGGAATTGGACGAAATCAACGCCCAGGGGCCTATTTTTACACGAAGCTTCCAGAAGACCGAAGGAGTCACGAAGTGGGGCCACGAGGCGCCACCACAACGAGGCGGCGCGGCCGGGGGCCGCGCGGCCCTGTTGTGTGGGCCCCGTGACGCCCTCGACCTGCCCTTCCGCCTTAAAGCCTCCGTCGCGAAACCCCCGGTATCGAGAGCCACGATACGGAAAACCTTCCCGAGACGCAGCCGCCGCCAATCCCATCTCGGGGGGATTCGGAGATCACCTCCGGCACCCTGCCGAGAGGGAATCATCTCCCGGAGGACTCTTCACCGCCATGGTCGCCTCCGGAGTGATGAGTGAGTAGTTCACCCCTGGACTATGGGTCCATAGCAGTAGCTAGATGGTCGTCTTCTCCTTATGTGCTTCATTGTTGGATCTTGTGAGCTGCCTAACATGATCAAGATCATCTATATGTAATGCTATATGTTGTGTTTGTCGGGATCCGATGGATAGAGAATACTATGTTATGTTGATTATAAATCTATTACCTATGTGTTGTTTATGATCTTGCATGCTCTCCGTTATTAGTAGAGGCTCTGGCCAAGTTTTTGCTCTTAACTCCAAGAGGGAGTATTTATGCTCGATAGTGGGTTCATGCCTCCATTAAATCTGGGACAGTGACAGAAAGTTCTAAGGTTGTGGATGTGTTGTTGCCACTAGGGATAAAACATTGATGCTATGTCCGAGGATGTAGTTATTGATTACATTACGCACCATACTTAATGCAATTGTCTGTTGTTTGCAACTTAATACTGGAAGGGGTTCGGATGATAACCTGAAGGTGGACTTTTTAGGCATAGATGCATGATGGATAGCGGTCTATGTTTGTCGTAATGCCCAATTAAATCTCACTATACTTATCATATCATGTATGTGCATTGTCATGCCCTCTCTATTTGTCAATTGCCCGACTGTAATTTGTTCACCCAACATGCTATTTATCTTATGGGAGAGACACCTCTAGTGAGCTGTGGACCCCGGTCCTATTCTTTACATCGAATACAATCTACTGCAATATTTGTTCTTTACTATTTTCTGCAAACAATCATCATCCACACTATACATCTAATCCTTTGTTACAGCAAGCCGGTGAGATTGACAACCTCACTGTTTCGTTGGGGCAAAGTATTTTGGTTGTGTTGTGTAGGTTCCACGTTGGCGCCGGAATCCCTGGTGTTGCGCCGCACTCCTGCCGCCATCAACCTTCAACGTGCTTCTTGGCTCCCTGGTTCGATAAACCTTGGTTTCTTTCTGAGGGAAAACTGTATGCATCACACCTTCCTCTTGGGGTTCCCAACGGACGTGTCGATTGCACGCATCAAGCACATTTTCTGGCGCCGTTGCCGGGAGATCAAGACACGCTGCAAGGGGAGTCTCCACAATCCAATCTCTTTACTTTGTTTTTGTCTTGCTTTATTTTATTTACTACTTTGTTTGCTGCATTATATCAAAACACAAAAAAATTAGTTGCTAGCTTTACTTTATTTACTGTCTTGTTCTCATATCAAAAACACAAAAAAAATAGTTACTTGCATTTACTTTATTTACCTTTTGTTTATTTCATCATGTTTCCTCCTAAGTACACTCTAAAAGACATACCGGTAGGACGAGGGTCTATAATTGGAAGAGATAATATAGAAGATTTTTTCACTCATGTTAGTACCGCTGAAGATTTTGAAGATAGACACTTGGTAGAACTTGCTCCTACTTATGAAATTGCTGCTGCTTCTTTAGTACACATGTTGGAAACTAAATTTGTTAATCTCAATCCTATAATTCAGCATATGTTTCTTACACTCTCTGATATGGAGGAAGGAGAAAAGAAAGATTTTGTCTTAGAAACCCTTCTTAAAGAATTTGGTGGTGTAGCAAGAGAGGCTAGAAAAGTCTTTATTAAATATAAGATGCTTGGTTCTTGCACCAACTTTGCTAGTACCCTTGAAAAGATGGACATTGATAGAATAAAGTACACTAATAATATTAATGATGTAGGGGATATTAAGACATCAATACCTTGCAAGCTCGTAGGAATGTTCGAGGCACTAGAAAAGAATTATGATTGGATTGTTCCTGAAAATTTGTTTAATGAGAATAGCAAGCCTAAGAGTAATGAAAAGGGAGCCTCTGAAACTTACATAGATAAGATAACATGCATTGTTGAGGCAACTCCCAACACCCCTGGTAAGAATGTCGATGCTTCATCTCTTGATAACACTTGATTTACACTTTCTGCGCCTAGCTGAAAGGCGTTAAAGAAAAGCGCTTATGGGAGACAACCCATGTTTTTACTACAGTACTTTTATTTTATATTTGAGTCTTGGAAGTTGTTTACTACTGTAGCAACCTCTCCTTATCTTAGTTTTGTGCATTGTTTTGCCAAGTAAAGTCTTTGATAGTAAGGTTCATACTAGATTTGGATTACTGCGCAGAAACAGATTTCTTTGCTGTCACGAATCTGGGTCTAATTCTCTGTAGGTAACTCAGAAAATTATGCCAATTTACGTGAGTGATCCTCAGATATGTACGCAACTTTCATTCAATTTGGGAATTTTCATTTGAGCAAGTATGGTGCCACTTTAAAATTCGTCTTTACGAACTGTTCTGTTTTGACAGATTCTGCCTTTTATTTTGCATTGCCTCTTTTGCTATGTTGGATGAATTTCTTTGATCCATTAATGTCCAGTAGCTTTGTGCAATGTCCAGAAGTGTTAAGAATGATTATGTCACCTCTGAACATGTAAATTTTTATTGTGCACTAACCCTCTAATGAGTTGTTTTGAGTTTGGTGTGGAGGAAGTTTTCAAGGATCAAGAGAGGAAATGATGCAATATGATCAAGGAGAGTGAAAGCTCTAAGCTTGAGGATTTCCCGGTGGTTCACCCCTGCATATTTTAAGAAGACTCAGCGTCTAAGCTTGGGATGCCCAAGGCATCCCCTTCTTCATTGACAACATTATCAGGTTCCTCCCTGAAACTATATTTTTATTCCATCACATCTTATGTGCTTTGCTTGGAGCGTCTGTTTATTTTTGTTTTTGTTTTGTTTGAATAAAATGGATCCTAGCATTCATTGTGTGGGAGAGACACGCTCCGCTGTTGCATATGGACAAATATGTCCTTAGGCTTTACTCATAGTATTCATGGCGAAGGTTGAATCTTCTTCGTTAAATTGTTATATGGTTGGAATCGGGAAATGCTACATGTAGTAATTCTAAAATGTCTTGAATAATTTGATACTTGGCAATTGTTGTACTCATGTTTAAGCTCTTGCATCATATACTTTGCACCCATTAATGAAGAAATACATAGAGCTTGCTAAAATTTGGTTTGCATATTTGGTCTCTCTAAAGTCTAGATAATTTCTAGTATTGAGTTTTGAACAACAAGGAAGACGGTGTAGAGTCTTATAATGTTTACAATATGTCTTTTATGTGAGTTTTGCTGCACCGGTTCATCCTTGTGTTTGTTTCAAATAACCTTGCTAGCCTAAACCTTGTATCGAGAGGGAATACTTCTCATGCATCCAAAATCCTTGAGCCAACCACTATGCCATTTGTGTCCACCATACCTACCTACTACATGGTATTTCTCCGCCATTCCAAAGTAAATTGCTTGAGTGCTACCTTTAAATTTCCATCATTCGCCTTTGCAATATATAGCTCATGGGACAAAATATCCTTAAAAACTATTGTGGTATTGAATATGTACTTATGCACTTTATCTCTTATTAAGTTGCTTGTTGTGCGATAACCATGTTCCTGGGGACGCCATTGATGACCCACAAGTATAGGGGATCGCAACAGTCTTCGAGGGAAGTAAAACCCAATTTATTGATTCGACACAAGGGGAGACAAAGAACACTTGGAAGCCTTAACAACGGAGTTGTCAATTCGATTACTGAAATGAGACTTTGCTAAGAGTTTATCGTAGTAACAGTTTTATAGCGTAGCGATAGTGAAATAACAGCAGCGAGTAACAAAGACAGGTAGTGATTATAGTAAATAGCAGGATTAAAATACTGTAGGCACGGGGACGGATGACGGGCGTTGCATGGATGAGAGAAACTCATGTAACAATCATAGCAGGGCATTTGCAGATAATAATAAAACGGTGTCCAAGTACAAAGCAATCAATAGGCATGTGTTCCATATATAGTCGTGCGTGCTCGCAATGAGAAACTTGCACAACATCTTTTGTCCTACCAGCCGGTGGCAGCCGGGCCTCAAGGGAAACTACTGGATATTAAGGTACTCCTTTTAATAAAGTACCGGAGCAAAGCATTAACACTCCGTGAACACATGTGATCCTCACATCGCTACCATCCCCTCCGGTTGTCCCAATTCTTGTCACTTCGGGGCCATTGGTTCCGGACAGCGACATGTGTATACAACTTATAGGTAAGACCATAAACAATGATTATCTTGATGAAGCAATAACATGTTCAGATCTGAGATCATGGCACTCGGGCCCTAGTGACAAGCATTAAGCATAACAAGTTGCAACAATATCATCAAAGTACCAATAACGGACACTAGGCACTATGCCCTAACAATCTTATGCTATTACATGACCAATCTCATCCAATCCCTACCATCCCCTTCAGCCTACAGCGGGGGAATTACTCACACATGGATGGGGGAAACATGGCTGGTTGATGTAGAGGCGTTGGCGGTGATGGTGGCGATGATCTCCTCCAATTCCCCGTCCCGGCGGAGTGCCAGAACGGAGACTTCTGGCTCCCGCGACGGAGTTTCGCGATGTGGCGGCGTTCTGGAGGGTTTCTGGCGACTTCGACTTCTCTCCTGGTGTTTTTAGGTCGAGGCGAATAAGTAGTCCGAAGGAGGGCGTCGGAGGCCGGCCGAGGGGGCCACACCACAGGGCCGCGGGCCCCCCCTGGGCCGCGCCGCCCTATGGTGTGGGGCCCTCGGGCCTCCACTTCAATTGCCCTTCTGGCTCCGTTAGTTTCCTGGGAAAATAGGGCCTTCTGCATAAATTCCGAGGTTTTTCCCGAAAGTTGGATTCTGAAAACGAGACACCTGTTCTGCGAAAACAGCGTTAGTCCGTGTTAGTTGTATCCAAAATACACAAATTAGAGGCAAAACAATAGAAAAAGTGTTCGGGAAAGTAGATACGTTTTGGACGTATCAACTCCCCCAAGCTTAGCTTATTGCTTGTCCTCAAGCAATTCAGTTAACAACTGAGCGATAAAAGAACTTTCACGAACACATTTGCTCATATGATGTATATATTCTCATGCAATGGCTAATACTTAAGCAGTTCATAATGAGATACATGCAAATAAGATCATCTAACAGCTATGTCAATCATGGAGAGGTACCAACAATTAATAATAAGCATCATGAATCATGTATATAAGCAGGATTGCAATGTTCATAAGAGAGTATGATAAAGTGGTATCTCGCTTGCCTGTATTTGATTGGCAAAACATAAATGCCCGGGCACCTCTGGAGTTCATAGAAAGACTAGAAGTAGTGATTGTCAAAAGATAAATGCATCAAAGTTATACCACAATCAATCATATTTTGAGACAAGCATATTGTACTAAGAATGACAGTTGTGCTCTCAAGATAGTGCTCAAAGAAATAATGGAGACACAACATAAAAGTAAAAGATTGACCCTTCGCAGAGGGAAGCAGGGATTAACATGCGCTAGAGCTTTTCATTTTTATAAAGACAGGAGTAAAATTATTTTGAGAGGTGTTTGTTGTTGTCAACGAATGGTAATGGGTACACTAACTACCTTGCCAACCGGACTTTCAAGAGCGGCTCCCATGAATTATTGCATATTTATTTGGCACTCCTTCCAACCTTTCTTGCACAAACCATGGCTAACCGAATCCTCGGGTGCCTGCCAACAATCTCATACCATGAAGGAGTGCCTTTTTATTTTAGTTTTATTATGGATGACACTCCCCCCAACCTTTGCTTACACAAGCCATGGCTAACCGAATCCTTCGGGTGCCGTCCAACAATCACAAACCATGGAGGAGTGTCTATTTAAGTTAATTAATTTGGGACTGGGAATCCCATTGCCAGCTCTTTTTGCAAAATTATTGGATAAGCGGATGTGCCACTAGTCCATATGAGAGTCCGTCAAAAGTAAATGACAAGGTTGAAAGCTAAACACCACATACTTCCTCATGAGCTATGAAACATAAACACAAATTGAGAAGCATTTTGAAGGTTTTAAAGGTAGCGCATGAGAATTTACTTGGAATGGTTTGAAATGCCATGCATAGGTATTTATGGTGGACACTTGGAATAACTTGGTTTTCATGTGTTTGGAAGCACGAGCAGCGTTCCCGCTCAGTACAAGTGAAGGCTAGCAAAAGACTAGGGAGCGACAAATCAAGAGAGCAGTAATTGTCATAATCATGCTTGCGGCAAAATAAATTAACGGAGGCATAAAAGTGATACAAGAACTCTGAAGCAATATAAATCATCGAGGCTTAATTGACTTTTGTTCAGTCATATGCATGCGTGAGCATGTGCCAAGTCGATATAAATGAATTATTCAGAGGAGGATACCACAATGCCATACTTACTTATGAATAAAACAATGCAAACAAACATACATGACATGCTACTCATATTAATAGATTGGAGCTAAACATGAGAGATCATAAACTACTAGACTTTCTCAAATAACATATACCTCACATGAACCAACTAAGCATGCTCACATGGATGAGTATATGTACAAAAATGAAAACAAATAGAGTTCATACCAGCCTCTCACCACAATCGGATTGTCGTAGATCGTCATTATTGCCTTTTCACTTGTGCAGCTTGGATAATATGAAATGAAAACCACGCTCCAGCCACCGAAGACCATTGAACTCATAAAGAACTTTACAAACCAGAGAAGAACAGCAAATATTTTTGGTGTTTTCAAATTGCAAATAAGAACAAGAGGAAACAAACAAACAAAGCAAAATCTTTTTGGGTTTTCTTATAGCAAACTAGCAATAGCAAATAAAGTGAAACAAATGCAAGAAACCAAAGCAAACAAATGGTGAAGAGAAACAACAGAAATATTTTTGGTCTTTTTGTGTTTTGGGAAGGAAACAAAGCAAAAACAAGAAATAGCAAACTAAAAGAAACACAGAAAAGCGAGATGGCAGAAATCTGCCAAAACCTGACAGCAGTACAGAAATCGATTTTTACAAAAATCTTACGTTGCTCAGATCGAAAAGTGTTCAACTAATGAAAGTTAGATAACAACCTGGGGAACCTGCACAAAAATTTGCAGCTCAAAATGACGCTCTGGCTATTTTTGACGATTTTTACAGTAACGTTCCAGAATCTGTTTTCAGGCAGCATTTCCCCAAATATCATCCTCCTCTCATTAGAAAACCACTCAAACGAACAAAACAAGTATGTACAAGTATCCAGCAACCATAATATGCAAAGAATGAGTGATGCCGGTATACCTCCCCCAAGCTTAGGCTTTTGGCCTAAGTGGAGTTCAATCCCATCGATCCCATGAGGTAGTGTCTCCGTAATATGAAGATGGGTCGTATTCCGGGTATGTGCTAGAAGAAGCACCCGGATATGTGACGGTGTGGTCGTAGGAGGTCCCGACGTCCTCGGAGTCATGTTGCTGGTGGAAGTCTTTTATCTTCAAATGTTCATCCACCTCCTCCTTAGTGCACGACCATGACTGCCTGTCAATACTCAACAAACCAGGTTGGGGAAGAGGGATTTCCTTCTCCTCCCCGTCAGAAAACAACATTCTATACACCATACTATCTAAAGTAGAGTCAGTAGTAACAAAATGATGACTCTTCATAGCAGTAATATCGAGTCTCCTAGGGGCCAATGGCACATCATTAGGATCAATAGGAAGATTAAGAAAAGTTAAAACACGCAGCGCAATAGTTCCTCCAAAAATAGGCCCCCTGGTAGTCAGGCGGCGAGCAATAAGAGCACCAAGGTGATAAGATGTATGACCAGTAAGTGCAATATTCAGGAAAGCAAGATGGTAGCTAGAGATATTACTAGTGTTCTCCCTACCAAGAATGCTAGTAGCAATGTAGTATGCAAAATATTTAATGGCGGGGAGTTGAATGTTCCTTATCTTGCCCCGCTGAATGGTGCGACAGTCATCGTCGGTGATCCCTCGGTAGAGCTCCAGCAAGTCCCGGGGGTTGTCATCAATCCTACTTGCTGTACCTACAGGGGCAATATCCAAGGCACAACAAAAATCCTTCAATGGCATAGTCACAGTATTACCATAAATCCTGAACGCAACTGTTGGCTCATAGTGTTTGTTGTTGAACTGGAAACTCTCGACGAAGATTTTGGTGAGCAAGTAGTATTGCTCCCTTTCATCGCCCATATAAGTGGTTAACCCTGCCCTGTTGACAAGGGTTAAGAAATCCTCCAGTATCCCTGCATTCCTTAGAAAATCATAACATGGAAAAGTAGAAGCATTAGGGGGACCGTTGTCCTCTTCAGGCGCGAAGCTAGGCGCGAGGATGTCTTCATTGTATGATTGCCTAATCCGGGTGGCGGCCCTAGAAGGCCTCCCGGTGCTGGTTGTCCCCTTCTTGAACAACTCCCCAAAGCTAAACTTCTTCATAGCTTCTCTGAAATTTTCAACAAATGACATAAAAATTTGGTTTGGTGACATATAATTGAGGGAAACTACCATAGGAACTTGCTAGAGTACTAATCATGCATCAAAACTAGTTTCTACCACTTAGAACAAGCATGCAAGCTCACTAAACATGTTACCTACAGCAGCAAAATATTCAAGATATACTCAACCAAACGAAATTCTACTTGGATGGGTGGAGGAGTCACATACCGAAGAGCAAATGTGCCAAATTTCAGACAGAAATCTGGGCTGAGCAAAGAGATCGAAAAATCCGGAGCTCTGGAGCAAAAACGCGAGTGAGAGGAACTTGGTGTTGATTTTTTCGGGAGAGAGAAGAGTCTGGGAGGAAGAGATGGCAAAGTGGGGCAGGGGGACCCACACCACATGGTGGCGCGGCCACCTCCTTGGCCGCGCCGGCCTGTGGCCTCCTGGTGCCCCACAGGTCATCCTCTGGTGCTCCCAGGTGCCTCGTGGAAAAATAGGACCAACGGTATAATTTTTGTGAATTTTTGAAAACTTTGAAAAACGCACATTTCTGGGTATTTAGTTTATTATTACTGGCCAGGAAAATTTTGAAATCTTCGAATAACTCAAGAACTTTGCAAATTAAAAATGCTACAGCAACTAGAGCAAGTGGAGGAAGAAAGATATGTTGTTTACCTCCTCTATGCATATAAAAAGTATCCGTTAACAAGGTTGATCAAGTCTTGTCACCAAATAAATTTTACATAGCATAAGAAGAAATAAACCTCAAATCAATCATGTTACCTTGAATTGTATTGATATGGATCCAATCACGAGAGTTTGATATTCTTCCTTAGGCTCATATATAGGACAATCAATAGTTCCCACTTTGATAGTTCTCACATTAGAAATAGTATTAACTCCACACGCTTTCTCAATCCTCTTGGGAAAATAAACGGTATGCTCCCTATCATCAACATTGAAAGTAACCTTTCCTTTATTGCAATCAATAACAGCCCCTGCGGTGTTAAGAAAAGGTCTCCCAAGAATAATAGACATATTATCATCTTCAGGCATTTCCAACACAACAAAATCAGTTAATATCAAGCAGTTAGTAGTAACTTGAACAGGAACATTCTCACATATACCAACAGGAATAGCAGTAGATTTATCAGCCATTTGCAAAGATATATCAGTAGGTATCAACTTATCTAGATAAAGTCTCTTATAAAGAGAAAAAGGCATAACACTAACACCGGCTCCCAAGTCACATAGAGCAGTTTTAACATAATTATTCTTGATAGAACAAGGAATAGTAGGTATACCTGGGTCGCCCAACTTCTTTGGAATTTTGCCATTGAAAGAGTAATTAGCAAGCATAGTGGAAATTTCCTCATTGGGGATTTTCCTTTTGTTAGTAACAATATCTTTCATATACTTTGAATAAGGAGGCAATTTAATCGCATCAGTCAAAGGGATTTGCAAGAATAAAGGTTTCATCCAATCGCAAAATTTATTATAGTGTTCTTCTTCCTTTGATTTTAGTTTCTTAGCAGGAAAAGGCATTTGCTTTTGCACCCAAGGTTCTCTTTCATTACCATGTTTCTCAGCAATAAAGTCTTCTTTAGTATACTTTTTATTTTTAGCATGCTTTTCAGGTTCTTCTTCAACCTCTTCTTTATCAGGAGTATCATTCTTATCATTATCATTATCATTATCATGTTCATTACCACTTTCAGTTTCAGCATCGGAAATAGAAATACTATTAGGATCATTAACAGAGGATTCTACAACATTTTTATGTTTCTTCTTCTTTTTCTTCCTAGAATGAGCACTAGGTTCAATGCGTTGAGAATCTTGTTCAATTCTTTTGGGATGCCCTTCAGGATATAGAGGATCCTGGGTAGAAACACCACCTCTAGTTGTTACTTCATAAGCATGTTTCTCTTTAGAATTATTCCCTAACAAGTCATTTTGCACTTTAGTGAGTTGATCAATTTGAGTTTGAATCATTTGAAAATGTTTAACAAGCATCTTAACATCATTGGAGGTTCTCTCCACAATATCATGCAATTCACTAATAGCTTGAGAATTTTCCATTAAATGATTCTCTACTCTCATATTAAAATTTTCTTGCTTAACAATATAATTATCAAACTCATCTAAGCATTGTGCAGGAGGTTTGAATACGGAATATCCTCCCTAGTAAAGCGTTGAAGGGAATTTACCTCAATCATGGATGAAGGGGGAATTATCTCACATATATCTTCAATAGGAGGTAGATTCTTCACATCTTCAGATTTAATACCTTTCTCCTTGAGAGACTTCTTGGCTTCCCTCATATCTTCATCATTCAATTCAATTAAACCCCTCTTCTTCAATATTGGAGTTGGAGTTGGTTCAGGCGTAGTCCATTCATCATGATTCCGGCTTATTTTAGCCAATAATTCTTCAGCGTCGTCCGGAGTTCTTTTCCTGAAAACACAACCAGCACAACTATCCAGGTATGCCCTAGACTCAATGGTTAGTCCACTATAAAATATATCAAGTAAATCATGCTTTTCCAAATCATGCTCAGGCCGAGCTCTAATAAGAGAGCAGAATCTCGACCAAGCCTCAGGCAATTTCTCTTCATCTTCCTGATTAAAATTATAAATTCTCTGCAAAGCAATATGTTGAGCACTAGCAGGAAAGTATTTGCGGAAGAAAACATCAAGCAATTCTTTCGGACTTTTAATAGAATTTGGTGGCAAATTATTATACCAAGTTTTAGCATCATCCTTTAATGAGAATGGAAATATTTTAGCAACAAAGTAAGTACGCATCTTAACATCATCAGAAAACAAGCTACTAAGAGTAGATAACTCAGTCATGTGTTCAACAGCACTTTCTTTTTTAGTACCACAAAAGGGTGTTTTCTCAACAATAGCTATATGAGATAGATCAAGAGAAAAATCATAATCTTTATCCCTAATGTTTATAGGAGATGTGGCAAACTTAGGATCAGGAGACAGTTTATATCTAACAGCATGTTCTGCAAGCAACTTTTTAATTTTTCTTGCATCAGTAGTAGCATTGCATTTTTCAATAAAATCATCATTAAGCTCCACATAATCTTCCTCAGGATCATCACTAAAATAACCAAGTTCAGGTGAACTAACAGGTGTAGTAGCATTAGGAGTTTCAGTATTTTCAATTTGTCTAGACCTAGCAATTGTAGCATCTAGAAAAGATCCCAATGAACCACTATCATCAAGCACAGCAGAAACATTATCAATATTATGAGAGTGTTCAGATTCAGCAGATGTACCCGCATGCGAAGCATGTGGCGGTGAAACAAGTTTATCAATCACAGATGGTGAATCAAGAGCAGCAGAGGTATTCAGAATTGTACCTTTTCTTGTAGTGGATGGTAATATGGCGATCTTAGTATCGCGAGGTTTACCCATGATGGAGAATTTGCAGCGAACAATATTAATCCAAGTGAACTTCCAAATAAAGCTATGCTCCCCGGCAACGGCGCCAAAATAGTCTTGATGACCCACAAGTATAGGGGATCGCAACAGTCTTCGAGGGAAGTAAAACCCAATTTATTGATTCGACACAAGGGGAGACAAAGAACACTTGGAAGCCTTAACAACGGAGTTGTCAATTCAGCTGCACTGGAAACAGACTTGCTCGCAAGAGTTTATCGATAGTAATTTTATAGCGATAGCATAGTGAAATAACAGCGTGAGTAACAAAGACAGCAGTAGTGATTATAGTAAACACGATTAAAAATACTGTAGGCACGGGGACGGATGACGGGCGTTGCATGGATGAGAGAAACTCATGTAACAATCATAGGGGCATTTGCAGATAATAATAAAACGGTGTCCAAGTACAAAGCAATCAATAGGCATGTGTTCCATATATAGTCGTACGTGCTCGCAATGAGAAACTTGCACAACATCTTTTGTCCTACCAGCCGGTGGCAGCCGGGTCTCAAGGAAACTACTGGATATTAAGGTACTCCTTTTAATAAAGTACGGAGCAAAGCATTAACACTCCGTGAACACATGTGATCCTCACATCGCTACCATCCCCTCCGGTTGTCCCAATTCTTGTCACTTCGGGGCCATTGGTTCCGGACAGCGACATGTGTATACAACTTATAGGTAAGACCATAAACAATGATTATCTTGATGAAGCAATAACATGTTCAGATCTGAGATCATGGCACTCGGGCCCTAGTGACAAGCATTAAGCATAACAAGTTGCAACAATATCATCAAAGTACCAATAACGGACACTAGGCACTATGCCCTAACAATCTTATGCTATTACATGACCAATCTCATCCAATCCCTACCATCCCCTTCGGCCTACAGCGGGGGAATTACTCACACATGGATGGGGGAAACATGGCTGGTTGATGTAGAGGCGTTGGCGGTGATGGTGGCGATGATCTCCTCCAATTCCCCGTCCCGGCGGAGTGCCGGAACGGAGACTTCTGGCTCCCGCGACGGAGTTTCGCGATGTGGCGGCGTTCGGAGGGTTTCGCGACCGACTTCTCTCTGGTGTTTTTAGGTCGAGGCGAATAAGTAGTCCGGAGGGCGTCGGAGGCCGGCCGGGGCACCACAGGGCCGCGCGGGCCCCACTGGGCCGCGCCGCCCTATGGTGTGGGGCCTCGGGCCTCCACTTCAATTGCCCTTAGCTCCGTTAGTTTCTGGGAAAATAGGGCCTTCTGCATAAATTCCCGAAAGTTGGATTTCTGCACAAAAACGAGACACGAGAGCATTCTGCTGAAAACAGCGTTAGTCCGTGTTAGTTGTATCAAAATACACAAATTAGAGGCAAAACAATAGAAAAAGTGTTCGGGAAAGTAGATACGTTTTGGACGTATCAGCCATCAACTACTCTTTGTTGAATATCATGTGAGTTGCTATGCATGTCCGTCTTGTCTGAAGTAAGGGCGGTTTTCACAATCAAATGGTTTGAGTATGCATTGTTAGAGAAGAACATTGGGCCGCTAACTAAAGCCATGAATCATGGTGGAAGTTTCAGTTTGGACATAAAACCTCAATCTCTTATGAGAATATTATCTGTTGTTGAATGCTTAAGCATTAAAAGAGGAGTCCATTATCTGTTGTCTATGTTGTCCCGGTATGGGTGTCTAAGTTGAAGAATGATCAAAAGCGAGAAATCCAATGCGAACTTTCTCCTTAGACCCTTGTACAGGCGGCATAGAGGTACCCCTTTGTGACACTTGGTTGAAACATATGTTATGCAATGATAATCCGTGTTAATCCGAGCTAATTAGGACAAGGTGCGGGCACTACTAGTATACTATGCATGAGGCTTGCAACTTGTAAGATATAATTTACATGATACATATGCTTTATTACTACCGTTGACAAAATTGTTTCATGTTTTCAAAATAAAAGCTCTAGCACAAATATAGCAATCGATGCTTTCCTCTTTGAAGGACCTTTCTTTTACTTTTATGTTGAGTCAGTTCACCTATTTCTCTCCACCTCAAGAAGCAAACACTTGTGTGAACTGTGCATTGATTCCTACATACTTGCATATTGCACTTGTTATATTACTTTACATTGACACTATCCATGAGATATACATGTTATAAGTTGAAAGCAACCGCTGAAACTTAATCTTCCTTTGTGTTGCTTCAATACCTTTACTTTGATTTATTGCTTTATGAGTTAACTCTTATGCAAGACTTATTGATGCTTGGCTTGAAGTACTATTCATGAAAAGTCTTTGCTTTATGATTCATTTGTTTACTCATGTCATTACCATTGTTTTGATCACTGCATTCATTACATATGCTTACAATAGTATGATCAAGGGTATGATGGCATGTACTCCAGAAATTATCTTTGTTATCGTTTACCTGCTCGGGACGAGCAGGAACTAAGCTTGGGGATGCTGATACGTCTCCACGTATCGATAATTTCTTATGTTCCATGCCACATTATTGATGATATCTACATGTTTTATGCATACTTTATGTCATATTTATGCATTTTTCGGCACTAACCTATTAACGAGATGCCGAAGAGCCAGTTGCTGTTTTCTGCTGTTTTTGGTTTCAGAAATCCTACAAAGGAAATATTCTCGGAATTGGACGAAATCAACGCCCAGGGGCCTATTTTTACACGAAGCTTCCAGAAGACCGAAGGAGTCACGAAGTGGGGCCACGAGGCGCCGCCACAGTAGGGCGGCGCGGCCAGCATAGGGCCCGCGCGGCCCTGTTGTGTGGGGCCCCCGTGACGCCCTTTGACCTGCCCTTCCGCCTACTTAAAGCCTCCGTCGCGAAACCCCCAGTACCGAGAGCCACGATACGGAAAACCTTCCAGAGACGCCGCCGCCGCCAATCCCATCTCGGGGGATTCAGGAGATCGCCTCCGGCACCCTGCCGGAGGGGAATCATCTCCCGGAGGACTCTTCACCGCCATGGTCGCCTCCGGAGTGATGAGTGAGTAGTTCACCCCTGGACTATGGGTCCA
The DNA here is from genome assembly GCA_030979885.1 of Lolium multiflorum. Lineage (NCBI taxonomy): Eukaryota > Viridiplantae > Streptophyta > Magnoliopsida > Poales > Poaceae > Lolium > Lolium multiflorum. The sequence continues at coordinate 64,261,984 of CM061753.1, forward strand.
TAGCAGTAGCTAGATGGTCGTCTTCTCCTTATGTGCTTCATTGTTGGATCTTGTGAGCTGCCTAACATGATCAAGATCATCTATCTGTAATGCTATATGTTGTGTTTGTCGGGATCCGATGGATAGAGAATACTATGTTATGTTGATTATCAATATATTACCTATGTGTTGTTTATGATCTTGCATGCTCTCCGTTATTAGTAGAGGCTCTGGCCAAGTTTTTGCTCTTAACTCCAAGAGGGTATTTATGCTCGATAGTGGGTTCATGCCTCCATTAAATCTGGGACAGTGACAGAAAGTTCTAAGGTTGTGGATGTGCTGTTGCCACTAGGGATAAAACATTGATGCTATGTCCGAGGATGTAGTTATTGATTACATTACGCACCATACTTAATGCAATTGTCTGTTGTTTGCAACTTAATACTGGAAGGGGTTCGGATGATAACCTGAAGGTGGACTTTTTAGGCATAGATGCATGCTGGATAGCGGTCTATGTACTTTGTCGTAATGCCCAATTAAATCTCACTATACTTATCATATCATGTATGTGCATTGTCATGCCCTCTCTATTTGTCAATTGCCCGGATTTGTTCACCCAACATGCTATTTATCTTACGGGAGAGACACCTCTAGTGAACTGTGGACCCCGGTCCTATTCTTTACATCGAATACAATCTACTGCAATATTTGTTCTTTACTATTTTCTGCAAACAATCATCATCCACACTATACATCTAATCCTTTGTTACAGCAAGCCGGTGAGATTGACAACCTCAGTATTTCGTTGGGGCAAAGTACTTTGGTTGTGTTGTGCAGGTTCCACGTTGGTGCCGGAATCCCTGGTGTTGCGTCGCACTACATCCCGCCGCCATCAACCTTCAACGTGCTTCTTGGCTCCTCCTGGTTCGATAAACCTTGGTTTCTTTCTGAGGGAAAACTTGCTACTGTCGGCATCACACCTTCCTCTTGGGGTTCCCAACGGACGTGTCGATTGCACGCATCAAGCGTGCACCTGAACCCCGGAGGATCCGGAACGAGGAATGCGCGCCTGAGCTCTGCAGGAGCCAGAATAATGGAGGCAGCCGCCATGATGGCGAAGGCAGCCACCGCAGCCGGAGACAGCACTGAGAAGGATGCGGAGAATCTGATGGCGGAAGCAAGAAATCCCATCGACCCCCGCGCGGATCTCCGTCACCACCACCTAGTGGAGGAGGCGGAGGCGGTGGAGGAGGCCAGAGATCACGCTCCCGGTCAGACTTCAGGAGTGTTATGCTTTGGTTGTTAGTCCCCGCATCAACGGGTATGACTTCTCCAAGTGCCTCATGGACGGCGGAGCCAGCCTGAACATCATGTACCTGGAGACTCTGGAGAGGATGAACCTTACCAAGGAACAGCTCAAGCACAGCACCACTGAGTTCCATGGTGTGGTTCCGGGTAAAAAGGCAAACTCCCTGGGCAGCATCAAACTTCCCGTGGCCTTCGGCGATGTTAACAATTTCCGCGAAGAGATGATCACGTTCGAGGTTGTGCCCTTCAAGAGCTCCTATCATGTCATTCTCGGCAGGCCCACCTACCACAAGTTTCACGCAAGGGCGTGCTACATCTACAATAAGCTGAAGATTCCGGGTCCTAAAGGTATGATTACCATATCCGGAGACTACAAGAAAGCTAGACTGCGAGGAGGGCGAAGCCGCCTTCGCAGAGTCTGTGATATCTGGAGAGGAGCTGCAAGGCTACAGAGCCGCGGTGGATCCGAATGAGATGCATACCACCAAGAAGCAGATCTCCGAACATAAGACCTCGTTCAAGGCCGCGATAGACACCAAGAAGGTTGACCTCAAGGAAGCGACGATACCAAGCAATTGTAATCGGCGGCATGGACCCCAAATAGGAAGACGCGCTTGTCAAGTTCCTGCGAGCTAACATGGATATCTTCACATGGCAACCTTCTGACATGTCCGGAGTACCAAGGGAACTCGCCGAGCACTACCTCAACATAAATCCGGGTGCAAAACCGGTGAAGCAAGCTATGCGACGCTTTGGAGATAAGAAGCACCGCGCCATAGGAATGGAATTAGCAAAGTTACTAGAGGCAGGATTTGTAGTAGAAGTTATCCATACTGATTGGGTCGCAAACCCCGTCCTTGTACCCAAAAAGAATTCTGAAATACTAAGAATGTGCATCGATTACTCCGGCTTGAACAAGCATTGCCCGAAGGATCCGTTCCCCTTGCCGCGCATTGACCAAGTCATTGATTCGACGGCAGGGGCGGAACTTCTGTGTTTTCTTGACGCATATTCCGGGTACCATCAGATCCGGATGAAGAAGTCCGACCAAAAGGCGACCTCGTTCATCACACCCTTTGGCACTTACTGCTATGTCACCATGCCTTTTGGTTTGAAAAATGCAGGTGCCACCTACCAACGTACGATGCAGCGGTGCTTGAAGGACCAAATTGGCCGGAACGTACACGCTTACGTCGACGACATCGCGGTCATGACCCGGAAAGGATCCGACTTGATCAGCGACCTCAAGGAAACCTTCGAAAATCTCCGACGGTACAAGATGATGTTGAATCCGCTGAAGTGCGTCTTTGGCGTACCAGCTGGAAAACTCCTTGGCTTCATTGTATCTCACAGAGGCATTGAAGTAAACCCGGAAAAAATCAAGGCTATCCTGAACATCAAAAGGCCAACTTGTCTCAAAGATGTACAACGACCAACTGGCTGCGTCGAAGCAATCAATAGATTAGTCGTCTTGGCGAGAAGGCACTACCTTTGTACAGGCTGTTGAAGAAAACAGAAAAATTTGCCTGGGACGACACAACAGATGCAACACTTCAGGCTTTGAAGGACATACTCTCCTCCCCACCTATCTTGGCGGCTCCAGAAGTGTCAGAGCCTATGCTCCTATACCTGGCAGCTTCCAACAAGGTCATCAGTCTCGTCATCATGGTGGGGCGAAAGGAAGAAGGACATGAGTACGGAGTCCAAAGGCCAGTCTATTACATTAGCGAGGTCTTGACGGAATCCAAGCAGAGATACCCTCACTTTCAGAAGCTAGCCTATGGAGTGTTCCTAGGTAGCCAGAAGCTGAGGCACTACTTCCAGGAGCATCCCATGACAGTTGTGAGAAAAGCTCCATTGTCAACCATCATCAACAACTCCGACGCAACAGGGCGTGTAGCGAAGTGGGGAATAGAACTTTCCTCCTTCGACATCAACTACAAAGCCATGTCTTCAATCAAGCCTCAAATCTTGGCAGATATTTTCGTTGATTGGACTGAAACGCCGGAGGGCACAACTGTGCCAGAACATGAAGCTTGGGTCATGCACTTTGACGATTCCAAGCAACATCAAGGCTCGGGGGCTGGAGTTACCCTGAAGTCACCTACCGGAGAAGAATTGCAGTATGTTCTGCAGATTCACTTCGAAGCTACAAATAACATGGCGGAATATGAGGCTCTACTACACGGACTGCGCATCGCTAAGGAAATTGGGATCAAGCACATCATATGCTGTGGAGATTCCGACCTGGTGGCACAACAAGTAGCCGGAACCTAGAACGCCAGAAACTCCGTCATGGCGGCTTACAGAGACGAAGTTGATGAGATTGCCAAGTGCTTCCTCGGATACGAAGTCAAGTACGTCAGGAGAGATGACAACACAGCGGCAGATATGTTGTCCAAGCTCGAATCCTGCAAGAAACCCATTCCTCCTGGAATTTTCCTTGAGCACCTACAGACACCCTCAGTAAAGGGCGCTAACCCGGAAACATAGGTGTGGCAGTGTCTCCGGCTAAGGAAGTGATGGTTATTTCTCCGGCTGGGACCAAGCCTTACCTGGACTTCCTTATCGATCAGAAGTTGCCAGAGGATGAAGTCCTCGCGCGACAGATCGTCAGACGAGCAAGAACCTACACAATAGTTGATGGAAAGCTCTATAAGAGAAGCGCAAACGGAATTTTCCTGAAGAGCGTCTCAACGAGATGGCATTGCAATTCTTAGAGAGATACACCTTGGTGATTGCGGGCATCATGCCGCTCCCAGATCCCTCATTGCAAAGGCTTTCGGCAAGGATTTTCTGGCTAACAGCTAAAGAAGACGCTGAGAAAATAGTCAAGACTTGTCGGGGCTGCCAATACTACACCACACAACCTACTGCTCCGGCTCAGGAGCTGAAGACCATCCCTATTACTTGGCCGTTCGCGGTCTGGGTGCTAGACATTGGTTTTTAGTAAGTGGATCGAGGCCAAGCCAGTGAGAAAAGCCAATGGTGCTACGGCACTAAAATTTGTTTGTAGCCTCGTAGTGAGATACGGCATCCCACATAGCATCATCACAGATAACGGCACAAACTTTGCGCAGGGATAACTGAAGGATTGCTGTAATGAGATGGGGATCCGGCTAGACCTTGCCTCGTGGCACACCCACAATCCAACGGGTAGGTGGCGAGCAATGGCCTTATACTAGCCGGAATCAAACCTCGCCTTGAAGAACCGCTGCGACGAGCAGCCGGAGCTTGGTGAGGAGTTAGAGTACATTGCGTAGACTTACGAACTACCCCTAACATGTCAAGCGGTTTACGCCTTTCTTCCTAGTATACGGATCTGAAGCAATACCCTCACGACATCATCCATGATTCTCGCGAGTTTCCGCCCACAATGAAGAAAGTGTTGATGAGGCTCGACAACTATCTGTGGACCTGCTCGAAGAAGCTCGGAACCTAGCGGACCAACGCTCTACCATCTACCAGCAGAAACTTCGACGCTGCCATAGCCGTCGAGTTCGGAACCGCTCGTTTAAAGAAGGCGACTTGGTCCTCCGCCTTCGGAAGGTGAAAGAGCATAAATTGCAATCTCCATGGGAAGGACCTTTTGTCGTCAGCAAAGTGCTGCACAACGGATCTTACTACCTCGTTGATATCCGCGAGTTAAAGGATAGACCTGCCAGTTGGCATCGGAAACGCAAGAGGGAGGATCCGGGTATTGTATATGACGAAACAAACCGTCCTTGGAATATAGCACAGCTACGTCCTTTCCACACTTAGCAATTTTCGTATTACATACTTCGTAATAGTTATGATACTGTTATCACCAGATTTTGGCCAAATCAGAAGATGGGCCGTAATTGAGATGGGCTTGGAGGATACGTACACGAAGCGTCTTTGAATCGGCGAGTTTGGGCTAGATTGCCCGTGTATCTGTACATTATGGTAGATCGCATCTTAGTTTAGAATTAAGAGATAGAGTTTGGTCGTATACGACTAGGTTTATTCCAAAGATAGAAAGTCCCCAGACTATAAATATGTACCTAGGGTTATTGAGAAAGGAGGACGACCACGTTCACAACAAACACAATCTAGGCGCATCGCCACCCCTTGTTTCGAGGGGTTTCTTGGGTAAGCATCATCTTTGCCTAGATCGCATCTTGCGATCTAGGCGATATCATTTATTCGTTATACGGTGTTGCTCGTCTTCGAAGCCTTGTTGATGGCAGTAACACCCTTATAGATGTTTTGAGACTTGTCGATGCTCTTGAATATGCTTGCTTAGATATCGCTCGATATCTAGCTGCCTTTACACCTATCTTAGGTGTAAGGGCAGCACCTTGCTTCATCTTTATTTAGTAGATCTGATCTGTTATAGTTGTTCCTTGTTCTTCAAGGATTAGTTTGATATCCGCATGGTTAGGCCTTGCAAACGGGTTGAATGATCCAGTAGTGCGTAAGGTATGGTTTGCCGATCCTAGAAGGGATGTTCCGGGAATCGACTCCACGTTGGTTTTTAGGCCTCCTCTAGGACTAGTTTTAGTTATCTTTCGTATCTGCCAGGCTCAATTACGTGTAGGACGTTCCGTTATGCGGTGAAAACCCTAAGACTGTCGTAGATTGATTTAACTTGGTTTTGATAAAGCAGGATCCCCATGTTGTCATAAATCCAATATGAGCCATGGGGAAATCGGCTCTTTGAGCCGATTCATAGGGTAACTGAGAGCCGATCGAGGCTCATTTAATGTTTACGTGTATGCCATGCGGAAACTAATCGAAGCAATCCAACACCTTCCTGAGGTATAGGTCGGGTGGTCGCCTTGCGACCGTCGGGACGTGTGCCAGAGCATTGCGGGCCGTTGCCCGAGGGACCAGGGCCCACCAGCAGTCCTGGGAGCCTCCCGGCTCTCCGTGTTGCTCGTCGCTGCTCGCCGGTGGGTTTTGGCGGGCAACACATTGGCACGCCCGGTGGGACACTCTACAACAACTGCGTCAACATCTGCATCTGAGATGTCGGACGACCGATCAAGTACGAAGATCTGCCTGAGAGCACAAGAAGAATATGACGAGATCAAGGCCACTCTTCGAAGCCGATCTCATCGGCTCTTTCGACAGGACCCGTACACATGGCATTAGGTTCAAAGGATTCACACCCGAAGGCGCACTCGATGGAGTAGATCTATCTCTCCCTAGGAACGCACCAGGGCCTGCGCCAGGAGTTAATTATATGGTGGCTCACTCTTGCGTCATTCCGAGAGCCTGGTGAACGCTTTCGAGCGTATTGCGGTTCGCGTGGTTCAGGAAATCATGAAGCATCAGTACTCTCCGTCAGGGCCTACCCTAGGGACTCACCAGGGAGAAATACCGTTCCAGACCAGACCGCAGCTGCCATTCACGCTTGCAGCTCCAGAGCCACAGGGTTCACCGGCATACGTCGTCTACAAGGTTGGAGGTGATCCTGGCGATTACCAATTCCTGTATGAGCCGCCTAAAGAGATCCCACATGGATACGTGTGCACATACGTGCCAGACTGCAATAACTGGGCGTGCACGAACCAGATTGCAACAGCAGGGATTTCTGGAACAGCAGGAGGCCGGGAACAGGCGAGGCTAGCTAAATATGCCACGGAACGAGTCATGAAAGCTCAGCCCCTGCAGCTCATGGAACAAATCAGTACAATCTTGAGAGACCAGTTCGGTATCCTGCCAAAGAGGAGAACAATCGGCTATTCCAAGCCGTATCCCAATGAATATGACCTGATCCCGCTGCCGCCCAAGTATCGGCTCCCTGAGTTCTCAAAGTTCAGTGGATCAGAAGGGTCTAGCTCAATTGAGCATGTGAGCCGATATTTAGCACAGTTGGGCATGATTTCAGCATCAGACCCGTTACGTGTAAGGTTTTTTGTTGCCACCAGATTCAGTCCGGACATGGAAGCAACTGGAAGAGCAGTTTCATGTGCAATATCACTCAGAAGCTACCGAGGCTGGCATTGCCGATCTGACGCAGGTGCGGCAGAAGCGGGGAGAGACGGTGTCTGATTACATTCAGCGTTTCAGGACTGTCAAGAACCGATGTTATTCGGTTCGTTTAACTGAGAAAGAAGCAGTCGATCTGGCAGTGGTAGGCCTCGCAGCGCCGATCAAGGATCTGGCTTTCAAGTGGACTACAATTCAGCGCATATGGTCCAGAAATTAACATTGTATGAGTAGCGCCACCCAGATCTGTACCAAGATAAGTTCATCAAGCGCCCGATAGGCCTGGTCGAGGCAGAAGAAGTTGAAGACTTTGCAGAAGACCAGGAAGTCGCCGTGGCTGAATGGGCTCGGGGGCACCCGTGTCCTGCAAATGGGTAAAACAACAAGGGCCTGCAAAAGGGTTTGACCGATATAAGCAAAGCTGAGCGAGATATTTGATTTATTATTAAGGAGAAACAGCTGAAGTTACCCGAAGGCCATAAAATCCCTACGGCGCAAGAAATGAACGGAGACCGTACTGCAAGTGGCATCACTCGTTCACCCATGCCACCAATGACTGCAAAGAGTTGCGTCGGCAGATCCAAATGGCGATAGAACAGGGCCATCGATCCTCGGTCGGTTTGCCATGAAAGTAGACACGCACCCTTTCCTGGTGTTAACATGGTGGAACTCAATCACTCCACGTGCGAGCCAGGTTTCTCATTCGAGGTTAACATGGCAGGGCCTGTAGACCTCCATGGCAAGGATAAAGAAGACATCTCCCGTGGCAAGGATAAGGAGGGAGGCCGATCCACGCGACCGGCCCGATATGATGACAGACGGTACCTCACCGAGGAACAAGTGAGAAACGTGCGGTACCAACGACCGCTCTCCGCGCATCTCCTGAATAAATATGAGCATCAGTACGACCGACGTCGGCGGTACGACATGGATGACGAAAGATATCGTCGGTCTGATGTTGACAGCAGAAAATATCGTCGGTATGATAGAAACGACGAAAGATATGAGCACTGCGCTAAGGAGAAGTCAAGAGAGCAGGAAGACATGGACAGACACTGGGATTGTCCTTTCTTTAAGCACTGCTGGGACTCAGGAATGAGCCGATTGCCTACAATCGACAACTGCCCGGAGTGTAGACAGCAGAAGAAGGGCACAAGTGAGGTTTCAGTGTTCAAGCGTCTAGGACCTCTCCCATCTCAGAACAGACAAGCTGAGTCATCTCAAGAGGAAGATTTCTAGGAATCAGAAGAAGAAGAAGAAGAAGAAGAAGAAGATAGATACCACTGGCCAAGGTGGTGCCCTGATGGACTCAGTCATTCCCAAAAGCGTAGGGTTCAGCGGCTACGTAACTTGGAGGAAGCCGAGGCGCAGTACCTGTACACGTTGAGGAAAGCTCGGCCCGATCTGGCCGTGAAAATTCAGCAAACTTTGGAGACGGAGATGCGTCCACAGAAGAAAGAATGGCGCCCCAAACAAGCAAAAGCCGATGCGAAGGCATCGGCTGGCACAAACATGGTGTTCATACTTCCGTCGGAGTTTTGTGCTCCAAGAACCGAAGAAGTGCCAGTAGCACAGTTTGACTGCGGCCCACGGCCGGTTATCTTTGAAAAGCCACGAGAGAGGAGCTACAGGCACTTGAAGGCCCTGTACCTGAGAGGTTATATCAATGGGCAGCCTGTCAGCAAGATGTTGGTTGACACAGGAGCGGCAGTCAATATAATGCCATACTCCATGCTACGGCGTTTGGGACGCTCTAATGCAGATCTGATCAAGACCAACGTCACACTAAGCGATTTCAACGGCCAAGCATCAGAGCGCAAGGCGTTCTGAACGTGGATCTAACCGTGGGCCGAAAAACCATCCCTCGTCATTCTTCATCGTCGACAGCAAAAGCACCTACGCTGTCCTTTAGGGAAGGATTGGATTCACGCTAACTGCGCATTCCATCCACAATGCCAATGCGATACAGTGGGATGGAGATGAAGTGGAGGTCGTTCATGCAGATGACTCGATCGAGATCTCACTAGCTGGCATGAATATTTGGGATGCAGACGACCAAGAGCCGATCTCTGGAATCAGTTTGGACGGCTGTGAGCGCATCGAAGCTTCAAAAAACGGGGTGAGGCTGGTCTTATCCACCGGCCTGACAGAGTAGCAGGACCAAAATCAATGGACTTCAAGGGATCCCGAGGTCGCAAAATACCGAGGTAACGATCTCGCACAGATGGCGTCAGGCTACAAGGACGTAGCAAGAGGAGCCGATGTTCAGGTACAGTTCCTGGAACCGGATGACTGGAGAGCCGATATCTTCAATTACTTGAAAGGGTCGGGAACATGCTCGGGAGATGAACCATGGCTGTTCCCAGTGGTTGTCAATGGCCAGCATCTCAAGAAATATTTCCCAAGTATGTGGGATGATGGACAGTGAAATATGGGGGCCGATGCATGAAATCGGCCAGTAAAAAAAAAATCACAGCCGATGCCAGAACATCGACTTTAGAATAAAAAGCCGATGCGCGCCATCGACTCAAGAGGTACAAACTGTTACAGGTACAAGCTGTTGAGCAGTTATCAGGTTACATGATAAGCTCTACTGAAGGAATGGCTCGAGGCATGGAGGGCGTCAGCACGGACACGATCCACCTCGGCGATCTCGGCCTCATCATCTTCGTCCTTGCCTGTCACCAGCTGCTTGTTCAGGGCACGTATTTCGGCCAGATCAGTCTTCAGTTCAGCTTTGAGGCCTTCTGCTTCCTCGTGGGAGTGGGCAATAAGAGCTTCCTTATCTTGGATGAGCTGTTTGGTTGCCCGGACCCTCTCTTCAAGGTCCTCCAACTCCTTTCGCAAGGTCTCAAGTTCAGCAGTGCTGACAGAGGTGTCAGTTTTGGCGTCCAAAGCTGCCTTTTTCTCATTAAGCCGCTGACATTTGTCTGCAATATCGGCTTTCAACGGAAGCTGGGCGTGGCGTAAGCCGATTCTCTGACGAGCCAATTTCACCCTTGACCTGTAGGCAGACAGAGTCACAACTGGCCAGAGTTTCACCTGCAACGTCACCGGGAGATGAGGCTGGATGTCTTCAAGAATGCTCTTCACTTCCTCGGGGTCTTCAACCAATGTCTCAATTGAGGAGGAGAGCAGGGCCTTGAGATGCTGGAGTTGACCATGTGTAGCGCTGGGTCCTGACTCTTCACTTGCTTTAGACGTAGCTGGTTCGATGGATTCAGGGTCGAACGTTAGCAAGCTTGAGAGGTCATAACCCTGACAAACAACAAGAACAACGTCAGTATACAGCGAAAAGATAAGGAAAGGGAGTGTACCTCTCCTAAGACCAGAGGAACAGCCGATGAAGAGGTGATCGGCTCTTGTGTTTCTGCTGTGGGCTTGGCCAAGTTGGCAACCTTGTCGGCTACACTTTTAGAAGTTGCTAGGTCCGGGTGGCGGATGGCATCGATCTTCCTCGACTTCCCCACTAGAGGTATCATCAGTCTGCAAAGGAAGTGGTTAGCCGATGAGAACAGCAATAGGTTAGCATGAAATATGAGCCAAGGAGAGTATGGAGGGTAATTACATTCGAAATCTCCTGGTTTAATGAAGAGGTTTGCGGTTCCTTGCGAGCTCTCTTGATGCATCGGCTCTTTGTGCGTAGACCGCCCTTGCTTTGATGGGAGCTGGGAAGCAGCAGGTTCAGGGGCTGACCTTTTCTTGGAAGCCGACGGTGGCAAGTCTGGCTGGCTCTGCGTGGTGGTTTTCCCAGAGTTGCCCGAGCTCGAGTCCCTTCGACTGGACTGTGTCTCCTCGCTGGAGTTTTCTTCAGTAGAGGTCTGTAAAAGAAATACAAGCATGTTGCAGAAGCCTAGAAGGATAGATGAAATCAGCCAAGGCATGGATCAGCTTACGTGCAAACTTTCTTGAGCTGGAGTAGGGTTTTGGCGCTTCAAGGTCTTCCTGGCAGCTACTTTCCTCACTGCTGTTCTCGCCTTGGCTGAGGCTCGGGGGGCAGCTGGCCCAGAAGATACTCTGCTCTTGGAAGCCGATTTTGGTGAAATCGGCTGGCTCTGCATCACAACCTTTTTCAAGGGTGGTGAGTTTTTGCAGAAGAGGACCACCGGAGCTGGTGGGAGGAATCTGAAGGGGGAGCCGTCATCATGTACAGGTTCTGGACCGTCTTGTTGCTGCAAGAAGACAGAGCAGGGTTATAAAAGGAAAGAAATCATTATAAGCCACTTCAAGATAATTCGTGAGTAGTGGTACCTGTTATGCAGGGATATCATATTCAGCATCAAGTTGTTTCAGCAATGGTCCCAGAGCTCTCCTGAAGGCATGAGTCTTCCACATTGACCACCAGGTCTCAAAACCCCAAGAGGAAGGTGTGATGCGTACAGTAGCAAGTTTTCCCTCGGAAAGAAACCAGGTTTATCGAACCAGGAGGAGCCAAGAAGCACGTTGAAGGTTGATGGCGGCGGGATGTAGTGCGGCGCAACACCAGGGATTCAGCGCCAACGTGGAACCTGCACAACACAACCAAAGTACTTTGCCCCAGCAGTGAGGTTGTCAATCTCACCGGCTTGCTGTAACAAAGGATTAGATGTATAGTGTGGATGATGATTGTTTGCAGAAAATAGTAAGAACAAGTATTGCAGTAGATTGTATTCGATGTAAAGAATAGGACCGGGGTCCACAGTTCACTAGAGGTGTCTCTCCCATAAGATAAATAGCATGTTGGGTGAACAAATTACGGTCGGGCAATTGACAAATAGAGAGGGCATGACAATGCACATACATGATATGATGAATATATGAGATTTAATTGGGCATTACGACAAAGTACATAGACCGCTATCCCATGCATCTATGCCTAAAAAGTCCACCTTCAGGTTATCATCCGAACCCCTTCGGTATTAAGTTGCAAACAACGAGACAATTGCATTAAGTATGGTGCGTAATGTAATCAATAACTACATCCTCGGACATAGCATCAATGTTTTATCCCTAGTATTGACACATCCACAACCTTAGAACTTTTTGTCACTGTCCCAGATTAATGGAGGCATGAACCCACTATCGAGCATAAATACTCCCTCTTGGAGTTAAGAGCAAAAACTTGGCAGAGCCTCTACTAATAACGGAGAGCATGCAAGATCATAAACAACACATAGGTAATAGATTGATAATCAACATAACATAGTATTCTCTATCCATCGGATCCCGACAAACACAACATATAGCATTACAGATAGATGATCTTGATCATGTTAGGCAGCTCACAAGATCCAACAATGAAGCACATAAGGAGAAGACGACCATCTAGCTACTGCTATGGGCCCATAGTCCAGGGGTGAACTACTCACTCATCACTCCGGAGGCGACCATGGCGGTGAAGAGTCCTCCGGGAGATGATTCCCCTCTCCGGCAGGGTGCGGAGAGGATCTCCTGAATCCCCGAGATGGGATTGGCGGCGGCTGCGTCTCTGGAAGGTTTTCCGTATCGTGGCTCTAGTGGGGGTTTCGCGACGGAGGCTTTAAGTAGGCGGAAAGGGCAGGTCGGGAGGTGCCCACGGGGCCCCACACAACAGACTCTTGGGCCCTATGCTGGCCGCGCCCGCCTAGTGTGAGTGGCCCCGTGGCCCCACTTCGTCTCCCTCCGGTCTTCTGGAAGCTTCGTGTAAAAATAGGCCCCTAGGCGTTGATTTCGTCCAATTAAAAGAATATTTCCTTTATGAGATTACTAAAAACAGCGAGAAAACAGCAACTGGCTCTTCGGCATCTCGTTAGTAGGTTAGTGGAAAATGCATAAATATGACATAAAGTATGCATAAAACTGTAGATATAATCAATAATGTGGCATAGGAACACTAAGAAATTATGTCGATAAATGGGAGGCCTTGGCGCATCAACGGATTTCTGTTTTCGTCAATGAATAGTATAAAGATAATTGCAGGTGACATGCCATGTACCTTGATCATACTATTGTGGCATATGTAATGAATGCAATGATCAAAACAATGGTAATGACATGAGTAAACAATTGAATATAAAGCAAAGACTTTTTATGAATAGTACTTCAAGACAAGCATCAATAAGTCTTGCATAAGGGTTAACTCATAAAGCAATAAATCAAAGTAAAGGTATTGAAGCAACACAAAGGAAGATTAAGTTTAGGTGGTTGCTTTCAACTTTATAACATGTATATCTCATGGATAGTGTCGATGTAAATGTAATATAACAGGTAATATGCCAGTATGTGAAATCATGCACAATTCAAGCAAGTGTTTGCTTCTTAAGTGGAAGACAGATGAACAGCTCAGCATAGTAAAGGTCCTTCAAAAGAGGAAATCATCGATTTACATATATTTGTGCTAGGAGCTTTTCTTTTGAAAACATGAAACAATTTTTGTCAACGGTAGTAATAAAGCATATGTATCATGTAAATTATATCTTACAAGTTGCAAGCCTCATGCATAATATGCTATTAGTGCCACACCTTGTCCTAGTGCTAGGATTACCGGGATTATCATGTACACTTATTTTACATGTTTTTAACCAAGTGTCACAAGGGGTTTATCTTATCACACTTTGTCTGAAAGGTCTAAGGAAAGCTCGCATTTGGATTTTCGCTTTTGATTATTCTCAACTTAGACATCAATACCGGGACAACATGGACAACAGATAGTGGACTCCTCTTTAATGCATAAGCATGTAGCAACAATTAATGTTCTCATATGAGATTGAGGATGTTTGTCCAAAACTGAAACCATGATTCATGACTGGTTAAGCGGCCCAATGTTCTTCTCGACATTATGCATGCTCTAACCATTTAATGAGTGGTAAATCTCCCCTTCGGACAAGACGAACATGCATAGCAACTCATATGATTCAACAAAAGGTAGTTGATGGCGTCCCCAGGAAGCATGGTTATCACACAACAAGCAACTTAATAAGAGATAGTGCATAAGTACATATTCAATACCACAGTAGTTTTAAGGCTATTTTGTCCCATGAGCTATATATTGCAAGGCGAATGATGGAAATTTAAGGTAGCACTCAAGCAATTTACTTTGGAATGGTAGATACCATGTAGTAGGTAGGTATGGTGGACACAAATGGCATAGTGGTTGGCTCAAGGATTTTGGATGCATAAGAAGTATTCCCTCTCGATACAAGGTTTAGGCTAGCAAGGTTATTTGAAGCAAACTCCAGGATGAACCGGTGCAGCAAAACTCACATAAAAGACATATTGTAAACATTATAAGACTCTACACCGCCTTCCTTGTTGTTCAAACTCAATACTAGAAATTATCTAGACTTTAGAGAGACCAAATATGCAAACCAAATTTAGCAAGCTCTATGTATTTCTTCATTAATAGGTGCAAAGTATATGATGCAAGAGCTTAAACATGAACACAACAATTGCCAAGTATCAAATTATTCAAGACATTTTAGAATTACTACATGTAGCATTTCCCGATTCCAACCATATAACAATTTAACGAAGAAGATTCAACCTTCGCCATGAATATTATGAGTAAAGCCTAAGGACATATTTGTCCATATGCAACAACGGAGCGTGTCTCTCTCCCACACAATGAATGCTAGGATCCATTTTATTCAAACAAAAACAAAAACAAAAACAAAAACAAACCGACGCTCCAAGTAAAGAACATAAGATGTGATGGAATAAAAATATAGTTTCAGGGGAGGAACCTGATAATGTTGTCGATGAAGAAGGGATGCCTTGGGCATCCCCAAGCTTAGACGCTTGGGTCTTCTTAAAATATGCAGGG